>VONZ01000117.1:1200000-1517500 GCA_012976165.1 Labeo catla
ATTTATGCAGATTTAAAGACGTGATTGATTTATTTATGGTCGGTTGTTAAAAGAAGAAGGTAGAAGGTATATTATATTGCGGAGGCGCTGAATTTGAGCTCTTTCATCTGTTTGGGTTCGTGGTCGAGCAAGAGGGAGGAGTGGCGGAGAAAAGGCTGGTAAGTCCATAATACTACACCTCCACATGAGCAATAAACACATACAGTCATGTGGTTGTTGCACTGTCATAAACAGACATTCTTCCTTGGCAATGTTTATTTCTCGATTTTATGATTAAAGCGCGACCCTTAAACCAAAGCTTAAAAGACATAAACTGATGTCTTGTAACGTTATAGACACCGTTAGCCCGCTGGTTAGCGTGTCCGAATCGTGAGCGAATCATTCGAGTCGGATCTCTGTATGTTTCGACTGAACCGTTTCACAGAACCGGTCTGTTTCGAATCGGACTGAATCGCTCCGTACGGTTCGTGATTCAATATTTCATTCAGCTCATTGAGCGAAAACTGCTTTTTCGAATTATTCAGATTCATAATCCGACATTTCTTAAAGGCTTGAATTGAACCAACGATTTCACTGATAAGGCGAAAACTATGAAAGTTACTCTAAAAGCCGAATAACTTAAATATTACATTTAAAATGTACTGGAAACATTTTTACCAATTTATTGACAGCAATATCAACAAGCCTTGGCTTTAATAAATAAATATAATCTGGATCTGAATAAACTTTTCAGATAGGAGTTTAATGCAAATGCAAATTATATTTGAATTCTGAATAAAATGTGTGTTACTTGAAACCCTGGAACGTATTACAATAATATAGTATTATTAGTAATAATCAAATGTAATAAAAGCATAATAAGCAGCAATATGTGCTAACATAAGATTTTATTGAATAATCAACATGCTCCTGTGGGATGACAGGACCCTGGGATGACGCAAAGACATCTTGACGTAAAAGAACGTTGAGTCATTTTTAAATGATTCTTTGAAACTAACTGTTCAAACGAATCGATTCGCAGAAATGAGTCGGATTGACCTATTCTGCATTAGCAGAACGGCTAGTGAGCTAATGTAAGTCTAAGTGTTTAATGTCACTACAAGGCGTATAATGTTAGTGTTAATTACAATTAGACATATGCTTGTGCTTTTACAAGCACAGAGCATTTATTACTCTGTATAGACAGCAGAGACACCGCCTACTATCAGTCCAGTACAAATATAACCGCAGTTATGTGAATAGCAAGGGTTTAACTGATTGAATTGAACTTACAAAGGCTTGCCTTTGAATATGAGCCGTTTTGACGCCTTTTATTTGCTGTGTCTGCCACTGCGACGTTTTTTTGCTGAATGCTCGTTCACTCACGTGTGGTGTCAAACTTCTCGACGTCATAGTGATAATAAAACGAAGCGCGAAAGCAGAATGTTCGAGCCGCGTGCTGGCCTGACCCCAGCTGTTTGTTTACCACGTGCTTCTCTTACACAAAGTAAACACAATAGTAATCTGTGCACTTCATTATGAACTCCAGCGCTGGGGAATGTTTAGTTATGGTACACCGAAACTTGGTATAAGCCTTGCGATATTTGACATTAGATACTTTAATTGCTATATCATATATCTATATGGGTCTTACGTTTTTTAAACTTAGTTTAAGTCATGGTTTTCATGATATGTCTATGCCATTATTTTGTCTAGATCAGGGGTGCCCAACCCTGTTCCTGGAGATCGACTTTCCTGCAGAGTTTAGTTCCGACCCTAATCAAACACACCTGTCTGAAATTATCAAGTGCTCCTTGAGATCCTAATTAGCTGGTTCAGGTGTGTTTGGTCAGGGTTGGAGCTGAACACTGCAGGAAAGTCAATCTCCAGGACCAGGGTTGAGCACCCCTGGTCTAGATGAATTTGTGCCAAAAGACAGTAGAGTTTCATTGACCACTTTGCTGCCCTACATATGCACAATTATAGCATGTTATTACTTCCATTTAACGTTATTTTACTTCAGATGCACTATCCTAATTGAACCATTTTGATTCTTTGCCTTCCACTGATTTACAGCACATTTTTAGGTTTATTGACAGGGTACTTTTAAAGTGCACATGTAAACTTATCCAAACCGCATTCTTCTTAATTTGTCATGACAAGAAAATTAATTTACTCCAGTTGCATCCCTCACTTCTTCAAGCAGGCAGGTCTGGTCTCTGGTGTAATACATCAAGCTTGTGCATGCTGTTTTTCAGTGTAGCTGGCTGAACGTCATGTACGGCACGTAATAAGAACTAATCAGGAACTTGTTTTTGTGCACAATGTCCAGAGATGTCAGTTTGCCTTTGCCATCCTGGCTGCTTGGTATTAGACAATGAAAATAAAAGCCCCCTATGGTGTAGAGGTCAACAGTGTGACCCTATGTGGAGCAGCGCTCAAAAACTATAAACATTTGCCTACAGCTCGCTGTTAAAAACAGTTTATTTACGGTCAACTGACCCCCAAATCCATGTGTTTTTGCTATGCGTTCAGATACATCCAGATTTATTTCAACATGCCGAAAGTGGTCATTTCTGATGTTTATGTGTTGCAATAATGTACAAAATTCTTGTATGATGCTGTATGCTTATGACTGACATACATTCAGCTTTTGCTAATATATTTTTGAGGTAACTTTACATGCAAATGAGCTGTTGAACCTAGCTTGTTTTTGAGTTGTGCACGATGCTTATGAATAGTCTTACACATGCCAGATATGACTCATGAGTCATTTGTGTTAAGTGTAGTCATTTTTGATTATTCCAAATTATTTTTTCTTTTGATAAGACCGGAAATTGTATTATTCAGGTAGAATATAAACACATCCTAGATGGTGAGGCGATTCGTCATCAGCTGGATTTGCATGTTTGTTCCCCTCAATACTCTTTTGTAAAAAAAAGAAAAGGATTATGTAAGTTTCAAAGACACAGATTTGAATTAGTCATCATGTTTTGCAGGCTCCTGAATTCTGAATCCAGGCTAAAATCCACAAAGATGCTATATCTGCCAGTGTAAGTCTTAATATAATGCTTTACAACATATATGATAGTTGAGTTCCAAGTTGTCTGGTCATTTAAAGGAAGAGTTCACCCGAAAATGAATATTTTCTGACAAATTACTCTCCATCAGACCACCCAACATGTAGATTTTGATGCAGAGATTCAATATAACATGATTTTTAGAAATGTAGCATCACTTGTTCACCAATGGATCCTTTGCAGTGAACGGGTGCTGTCAGAATAAGAGTCCGTATATTTGGTGTTTCAAGATGTTTTAACTTCAAACAGTCACTTCTGGCCAAAGTACAAGTCCATAATCCACAGTAAGGCTTCCTCCAGGGGAAAATCCTCTCACATTCAAATCCACTGACATATTTGTTTACAACTGTTTTCACTTGTAAACAGTGCTTGATATGTGTATGTTTCTCTCCTGAAAAGACAAGACAAGACAACTTTATCAGTGGAGAAACCAATGTTATGGACAGAGGACTCTGTATTCTAGCCAGAAGCAATGGTTTACAGTTTAACATGTCTTAATGATGGATTTGAAAAAAACTTACAGCTCAGTGTCACAAGATGTGAACTGAGTTATATGGATTGCTTGTGGATCATTGTGATGTTATTATCAGCTGTTTGGACTCTCATTCTGACAACACCCAATCACTGCAGAGAATCCACTTGTGAGCAAGTGAAGTAATGCTAAATTTATCCAAATCTGTTCCAAAGAGGAAACAAACTCATCTACATCTTGAATGGCCTTAGGGTGAGTCAGTTTCCAGCAATTTTTCATTCATGAAGGAACTACTCCTTTAAAGGTAACTGATTAGCAAAATGCAGACATTAGACATTCTCCATATATTTTGAAAGAATAAAACTGTCCCTTGTATGATTGATCATTCACCTGAGTTCGCTCACCTTCATGATGTCTTGCATCAACAGCTTGTAAGTCTCTTTAATGAACAGTTGCTATGGTATTTCCGGTATCTAGAGTTTTTATAGACACATTGAAAGAAAATCACTCTGTGCTGTTTTAGAAACACTGATTCTGTAGCAAAAGATACTTGTGTAATACTAATACTGTAGCAAAGTATTATTGTGTGCTTATGTGTGTACAGTATATACATGGCCACATGATGAACAGAAGATGAGAAATAAGACAAAAAGAAGGACAGCCAAGAAGAAATACAGAGTTGTTTATGAGGGCCCTGTGGGAAATGTTGGCTGAGAGGGTAAATTAGGGGCAACAGCTGTTGGTGTCACTTCTACAACTTGTTTGTTCCATCTCATGTTACTGTTTAAGCTCGCAAGACAGGACACTTGCCCTCTTACGTACATTTAGGATTATTAAACCACTCATAAAAGTGACCACACATCTGTTCTCAGATCATTATAACAAGCCAGCTTGCACTCTCAGCACAGCTGAGCATTGGAGAGAATTATTGCAAGATAAGCTATTTGATGGCATGCACAGTGTTCATCGTTATTCTGGACCTATAAATCACATCTTCTCTCTTCCAGTGCTTAGTCTGCAGTGCGTATTCCCATTCACCCAGAAATGAAAATTCTGTCGTTTGTTCAGCCTCATGTTGTTCCAAACCCATTTGACATTTTTGCTTTCGTGGAACACAGAAAGACAACATTTCTCCTTTTGTGTTCCTCAATAGATATAAAGTCATATGGTTTTGGCTCCTCTTCTCTGTCCTGTCTAATCCTTCACCTGCAGCTCTGCTTCTACTTAAAGTGGATTAATTAGCTGTGGGAGTAACACCATTGCCCTGGACTGAACAGTGTATTACTCTCACTGCCCACACACTGAGCCAAGACGATTTTTTTATACTAATCTTTGATGATTTAGATGATGGCAGCACTGATACAAGGTTCCTTACTTATCATGCACAAACCTAAAGTCTGAATTAATGTGGTAAAGGTTCACTTCACATGGGTCAGAGATGCAGTAGAAGATGTAGACTACAAGATTTGCATTTGTTTAGAAAAAAACAAACCATCTATCAGGACTTTTTGCAGAACTATGACCTCTAGAATCCTCATTTTTATATTATGGTTAAAATATGTTTAATAAATGTTAGGGTTGGGTAAAAAATATTGATTTCTCGATTTTAATCGATTCAGTTTTTACGAAACAATATGGATTCTCAAATCCCAAAACTCGATTAGTCTAGCCTGTTTTCAGTGAAAGGAACATTGTAGCGCACCTCTTATCCAATAAATTGCAATAAGCTTTGTGCTTTGTTATTTTTGATATGAAACTAAGTTTCAGTTATATTACAATATTCAAACAACAAATGCCGTTTTGGCGCTGCTTACTGTGGAGTGACAGATAGCGCCTCAGTTCAAGAGAAGCGGCCACACGAAGCGCACATGAACTGATCGACTTTTCCACTTTAATACTAGTTTCAGCTCAAAATAAACATGAATAAACATCCAAAGGTATGTTAAAAGAAAGAGTACAACTTACCAGAATCTGTAAGCTGTCTCATGTAATTGCTTAATCAGTGTTTCAACCCATGTTTAGCACGGGTATATTTGTAGCAATAGCCAAAAATACATTGTGTGGGTCAAAATGATAGATTTTTCTTTTATGACAAAAATCATTAGGATATTAAGCAAGGATCATTAAGATATTTATTAAATTATTAAGATATTTTGTAAATTTCCTACTATATATATCAAAACATAATTTTTTATTAGTAATATTAATTGCTTGGACAACTTTAAAGGCGACTTTCTCATTTTTTTTATTTATTTATTTGTTTTTTTTGCACCCTCAGAATGCAATGTTTTAAAATAGTTGTATCTGAGCCAAATATTCTCCCATCCTAACAAACATACATCAATTGAAAGCTTATTTATTCAGCTTTCAAAAAATGTACCTTATGACTGGTTTTGTGGTCCAGGGTCACATATGTGACATAACGTCACATTCATCTCAGGAAAAGAAACATATTTGGTGATCATTAACTCAGATGATGAGCAATTTGCTAAATATATGTACCATATAACATATTCATTGCTGTTGTTCAATATTTAATTTGTTTAAATAAGTCTGTCAAGTTTTTATGACAGCCACCCTTTAGATGTTTATATTTCACAAAAACGAATTGGAGTAGAAACATAGTAATGTAATTGTATTAGTATTATAACTTTATTAGTATACAAAATTAACTGAGTGTAATTTAGGTGTTTGTATATAAATCAGTTAATTCAACATGTTCTCACTCCCAACTCGTCACATATTGACGGTTAGTCAGGACACTTCGGCTTTAACTTTAACTTCGACAGTTTTAACTTGACGCGCCCCCCTTAGCGTAATTTTTTGATGTGCAGGGTCCTGCATTGCTTTAAATAAGAAACCTTTGGTATATCTGTATATATATATATATATATATATACAGATATAGATATAAATATACTTTTTTATGTGTGTATATATATAGATATAGATAAACTATATATAGACTTGCAATGCAACACGACTTGTTTGTAATACTTTTATTATGCTTTTTTATGGTCCGTTTTTGCAGTAAATACCTGTGACTGTCACTGTACTTTTATTTGCCTATAATGTGTTTTATATTGTTTAGAAGTGGGTAGGTTTAGGCTAGGGGTGGGGTTATGTGCTCCAATGGAAGTATTTATTTATACAGAATGATTTCTACTTTTAGAAATGCAAATAAACCATTAAATTAAGGCAAACAACTGAAAGCAATTGAGTACCCTCCACATCAAAGAGTGACGCTAAAGGTAAGAAAGCAAAACATGTTGGTTGGTTTTAACCTTCAATATTATAGTAATGTAGTACCATGTATATTTTACAGCATTAGTTGAGTACCTGTACCTGATATATATCCAAAATAATCCATAGTGAATCGATTTGGAATCAATTTGAATTGCAAGCTTTTGATTCAAAATCAAATCAAATTGTGAAATTAGTGTCGAAACCCAGCCCTGCTAAATATGGTTTTGGATCTGTGAAAATGCACGTAACATTTACAACTATTTATTCATCAAACCCATAAAGCCTTGACAGATAAGATACACTACATTAAAAAAAATGTTTTGAAAGAAGTCTTTTGCTGATCAAGGTTGAGCAAAACGGTAAAAACAGTAATATAGTCAAGTATTCTTACAATTTAAATGGTTTTGTTAAAATGTAATTTATTCCTGTAATGGCAAAGTTGAATTTTCAGCATCATTACTGCAGTCTTCATTGTCACATGATCCTTCAGAAATCAATCTAATATGCTGATTTGATGCTTAAGAAACATTTCTTATTGTTAACAATGTTGAAAACAGCTGTGCTGCATAATATTTTTGTGAAAACCATGATTCATTTTTTTTCTTTACTGTCAGCTTTGATTAATTGATTGTGTCCTTGCTGATATAAAAGTAAAATATAAAGATAAAAATATGAATTTCTTTAAAAAATCTTACTGATTCCTGACTTTTGAACGGTAGTATGTTGTAACTAGTTGACAAAGCTTTCTTTTACAATGTTTACATTAATGCACTTACTAAGTTGCACAAATTGTATAGTGTTCTTAATTTTTTAGAGTATAAAACTTCAGGCTAACCTGATCAGTCTTAATGTGTATTTGTGAGTGTTTAAGTGATTGTGATTTTTTTAAAGCTAAACTGTGAATTGATTTGGACTCTGCAAGTTAAAATTTTTCAAAGAATTGCCATTATTTAAGACGGACTAGGGGAAAAGTACTGAGAGAGCAGATTTACTCATCGCACTGATAAGAAAATTGTTTATTTATGTAGATGTTGGCAGAGTCACTGTCTGATACTATCTATTATTCTCCCAGCTGAAGTAAAGCCTTGAAAGCAAGCTTTGTAATATCAGTTCATTTTCAGGGCATTCTAGTTTTTTTTGTTTGTTTGTTTGTTTTGGGCCATAACTATAAGTAACTGATACTGTTGACGTTTCTGCATGACCATCACATCTTGTTAGGTATTATATGCAAGATGAAATAACAAACTGGTGACCGCATATTCTCTCTAACCTGGCACCGACACTGTCAGGACCCACACCACTCCCCTTAGGAAGCTGGAGGCCCTCTAGTTTTGTTGTAATATTAAGTTTCAAATGTGCAACTGGGATAGCCAGGCTCAAGGCTCAGTGGAAATTTCCACTTCAGATTCAGACAGCAGCCTTTGTTCTGGTGCAGGGGCTCGACACAAGTTGCTAGAAATTGGCTTGGGACTCTGTTGCGAAAGAATGCAAACAGACAGCTTTTTCCCGACATAGAGAAAAAAATAGACCAAAAATGATAATGATTAAAAAAAGAAAACAAAAAATCAACCTCTGGTAAAGCATGTTCCTGTTTTAAAGGGCTCCAGTGAATAGAAGGATATTGAGCAATTCAAACTTTTCCAGCCATTAATGGTCAGTTGACTATACTTTCTTTTGTTTTTTTAGAAACGCAGAATCATGTGCAATGCGTAAAAATGCTTTGCCTTCCAACGCCTCTGTTTACTGACAGTCATCAGGAATACTAATTATCCAAACTAATTTCCCTAATATAGCCCTATTGATCATGTTTAGAATCCAACCGGCTGTAAAAAGAGAACGATTAACTAACAATGTTAGGTGGGGAGTAACGTTTGCTGCTCAGTGGGGGCATGTTGACAGTAAAAACACAGTTTTACCGTTCTAAGCCTTGAGATATTGAGCTCCTCCTTTGAGAGGGAGAGTTGGGGGGTAACAACTACCCTCCCTATGATGGAGGATTACCAGAAGTACCCAGCAAGGAGTCTTATTTCAGCATTATAGCGTTCCCATGGATAAATAACAGTTTTAACTTACAAGCAAATGTAGGTTAAGTGTGTCTTCATGAGTGTGTCATGTTGATTTTTATGATGGTTACCCACAAATGGTGTACAGAGGTCGAAGGGTGGTGTCAGCATGAGTAGTAGAGTTATTTTTGTCTTGTTTTGTTGAATGGAATTTACTGTCTTAGAATGAAAAGCTGAATAAACACTTCAGGTAAGGAAAAATTATATGGTTTGTCTCTGTTCCAAAACCTAGTAATCTAATGTCTGCCTATCCAGACAACATTTTACATCATTACAAATACTCTTGTCTTGACAACAGCGTATTAACTTCTCAGAGAAGTAATTTTTGGCAAAATCTAAAAATCACATGTATCCTTTGTGGGGAAAGCAATACCAAAATGCACTCTCCAAAACTGTCTACATAATGTTTAGGTGACTGAAATAGACAGGGAAGACGCTGAAGTTAATCTTTGCTCTCCAGCTGTCCAGGTTTTATAATCATGACACCATCTTTATTGCATTTTAGTACTGGTTTCTTTGATTGAAGTTTTAGCATTTGCAGCTCTTTCATGGATTTTGGCTTTTCCCTATGGTCAGTTTTTGTAGACACAAGGTCTTCAAAGCGAAGAAGTAGGTCTGCAGTTTGTTTGGACAATGTTTGTTTGGACCTTCTTTCTGATGGTCACTATCATTCACTTTCAGTTTTCATTCAGTATTCTTCTTTGAATGTTATGCATTCATAATTGTTTGTTAAAAGTCTGTTGTTCTTAAAACACCAGACAACTGGGCGGTTAAGGTTACAGACACTTTTGCTAAACAGACTCCTGATTTGTCCTTCCTGGACGTCTGACAAGTTACCCATTGCTTGTAACTAACCACTGCTGAACAAAATGTATACTACACTGATATACGAACTAGAGAAAATAGACAATGGAAAGATAAACAAAAGTTAAAAGTAAAAATCACAATTATGTATTCACATTATTTCATCCAACCCCTCTATTTTGCATGTCAGCATTGATAAGCAGCATGCTGATGTCAGACTCTATTGCTATCCATTGTGAGTTGAATGTTTTCTGTGTACTACATGTGAAGAGTGCTATTTGTGTGACTGACAGAGTGTGTAGGGTGGTTTCATGACAGTTATGATGCTCTTAGAAGGGCAACTGTAATAATGTTTGCATGTCCATTTTAATGTCATTTATATTTAATGTGTTTGGGGCCACTCAGTGGATGTGTGAAATATCTCTGCATTATTGTGTGCCACTGAGTCTTTAGCTGCCAGACAACATAAGAGAGGTCATCATAAAGGTGTGTGCTGATGGTCTGCTTCACTGAGTTTCCCAACATCTCTATGCAAACACTTTAGCAATCAGGATTGCACACAGAGTGTGTAATGATAGCTCTCTTTACTGCAATAAATGCTTCCTTTTGTGTCTGTACTGTGTCAAAGTGAGACATGACTCATGAGTGAATGTGAAAGTGACACTGAATGTTAAAAAGTTGCATTCCCTTAGTGGATATGGAGAATTGTCTTGGTGGCCTAAAGACAGAGTTTCTTTTCTTTTCCAGAAATACAGAGGTGCTTTTCTTTTAACCTCAGAGGGAATTTTTACTTTTACTGGTAACAGAAATGGGCATTTCCAGCTTTTATAGCCATGATGACTTTGTTCAAATTGAAGACATTTCCAGAAGACAGTGATATGAGGGTTGTCAAACATAAATTATATCAGCTTTGGATTTGTCAATTATATCATATTTTTTTCTTTTCTTTCTTTGCCTGCTGGTTACAAGTCTAGACTGGTAACTAAAAAAGATTTTGGATTTGAAACTTGAAAATGCCTCTCAAACATGAGTATTGTAACTTAGTTTGAATAAATAATCTGCTAAATGACAACAACTTTCAATTTCACATTTCATTGCAGTCCGGAAAGTGTCAGAACCATAATTTATAACACAAGTGTGCATTGCATTCTCTGCTTTAGTGGGTGCTATAATGGACAAAGTTGTGTAAACCGTAGTCTTCTACAGTCAGTTTTCTTTTTTAGGTTAACGACCATCATAGTCAAGCAATAGTTTGAACAGAATCTTGCAGAGCAAGTTAATTAAAGTTTGTTACCTACATAAATAATTGTTAGCTGGCTGAATAATTGTTATTAGGTTAACTAGCTATTTAAATAATAGTATTCTGTTTAAAGACAGGCATTTAAATACTGAAGTTTTGTACAGCCTCAGTAATGTAGTATCCAGGCATTAAATGAAAGTTTCTTGGGTTATCAAAAAGCAGTATGTAAATTCTAAACCCTGTGCCACATTTCAAGTTGGAGGCCTCTTCAGTTCAAAGTCTGAAAGGAAGCTGTAGCTTAACACTAGTTTATTTAAAAAGTGGTTGGATTTACCCTGTTGAGTTTCTTGTGGATTGAAGTCTTTTTCTTCGTTGTGCGATTTTATCAAAACTTAGCTATCCCGTGACAATGATATTAATATTAGCAAATTCTGTTATATCTATCAAGATTCAAGCCATCTTTGTTGTATATGATGTTCCTCTATCAGACGAATACTGAATCTGAGTTATTTGAAAAAAATGTTCTGGCTCTTCCAAGCTTTATAATAGCAGTGAATGGCTGCTGAAATTAGATAGTTCAATAAACCTCTAGTAAAGTGCATCCATCTCTCATAAAAACTCTCCACATGGCTCTGGGAGGTTAATAAAGACGTTTTGAGATGAATTGATACATTTTTATAAGACAAATACTCATATTTGTACGCGTGTACATGAGAGAGTGGTTTTAAAGAGGATGACATGGAACGTAGGCGAACAAGGTGATGAAAGAAGCGGAGAGAACAAAACAAAAAACACTAGTCACAAAAAAAAAAATGTCAGAGGATTTCGATATAAGCCAAGAGGAGACTGTTTTTTCTTTGCTCTAAACAAAACTTGGTTCTCACGAGACTAACATATTCTTATCGGAGCTTATGCTGTGCCTACGTCCTAATTCAGTACGTACGACAGTTAGCGGAAGCTAGAGATTGATATTTTTCTTACAAAAATGCATTACAGTTTTTCTCAGTCATTTTGGTGCATTTCTCAAATCGTCCTTAATTTGCAAAGAAGTGTGTGCATTTCTCAAAACAATTCGTACAAATAGCACAACACAGTGGATTACCTGCAAAAGCCTGTAACTTACTCAAAATCTTTAGTTCATCTATCAAAAGTAAGTATGCATGTCAATGAACATATCAGTGCCATCAGAATGAAAAGTCTTGTGTCATTGTTCACAAACAAGACAGTCAAAATGCTTAGTCATGTTGTCAATCAAACAGTGTACTCTATTAGCATTACCTGATGTAAACTATAGCAATAGTTTGCATGACAGTTACTGTATTGGAAATGCAGAAGGCTGCAATTCTTATGTGTGCCATATATCCATTTCAAAAGTACAAATGTACACATTACCGTATGTGAGATATTGATTGAAAGAGACTGGATAGGACAAAAAAAAGAAAAAAAGAAAAAAAAAAACACATTACAGAGTCATTGTGATAGACAAGAAAAAGAAATATCGCTGATAGTACACGTACATCACTAAGACGTCTATTTTACGTCTATATTTACATCTGCAAGATTTATTTTTTAGTGTTCACTCATCTGCACGTTTCCTACCAGGTGTCAAATAGACTTTTCTTAGATGTCTTTACTGTAAGATGTTTATGATTTAAAGTGTATCTAAACATGGCATCTTGTACATGGCAGATGCATAAAAGCGAAAATACAAAATTAGAAAGGCAAACACAGGAATCACCCCTTAGGCAGAACTTTGCTTTTGCATACAGCACTGTATGAGGAATTTCAGAGAACTGGTTTGTTTTTGGTTAATCTACATTCCCTTATTAGTGAAAGTCAAGATTCACCTGCACAATGCATGGCAAATTTAAAACAGACTGACAGGAATGTGTAGAAAATCTACTTGACAGTTTATGACAACTATATCAACCATTTTGCATTTAATGACTTATACGATGAACTAATGACTATATGTTTTGAGGGGTAAGACTACTGCACAAAGAACTATATAATACATTTTGAACAACATGACACTAGCAACTGATAATGTAGGAAAACACAGACAGATGTATATAATCAATTGCATGAATGTACCAAAGCAATCGCAACTTGTTCAAAAGAATGAGAAACTGCTATTATGATGAGCACAAGTGACTAGATGATGCGGAGGTTGAAAAAGTAGTTTTGAGAATTTCATTTCAGATTTGAGAAATGCACCAAAGCGACTGAGAAAAACTGTAATTTGCTTCAGAAGGCCTTTATTAACTCCCTGGAGCCGTGTGGAGTACCTTTTATGATGGATGGATGCACTTTATTGGACTTCAAAATCTCAACACCCATTCCTTCCATTTTAAAGCCTAGAAAAGCCAGGACGTATTTTATTATAACTCCAACTGTTTTTGTCTGAAAGAAGAAAGTCATATATACCTAGGATGGCTTGAGGGTGAGTAAATCTTGGGGTAATTTTCATTTTTGGGTGAACTGTCCCTTTAAGCCTTGCTTTCACTCCAGTGCAATTTCATTTTCAAGCACTCATAGATAGATATTTACTAGTGTTGTAAGTCATCTTATAGGAACAGATTTGTTTCTTTAACAAGGATCCTTTAAGTGCTTTATTATATTTCAGGTACTCCAGTTGGGCATTATTTACACTGAAATTGAAAAGTGGGTGTGAATATGGAACTATAAAGTAGGTTCCGTTGCTTTGTTTTAATAAAACCAAGAAGTGCTATTGCTAAAATGCACACGGCTCACTATATGTGACTCATTGTGTTTAGTCAGAACACTCTTTTAAGCCCAAGAGTTTGCTTTTATAACCCATTTGAGTATATTAAGGATTATAAAATGTAGCAAATTTTGAACAAGCAAGGGCCACTTCAGTGTTACTCTGCACTTCAGTGCACTATAGAAAAGCATTTCTTCCTCACTGGTGGTGAAAATACCATTTGGCAGTGTCGTTACAGCAAGCCGAGCATTACAAAATGATCTTGTCTGGTCAGTTCTGTGACATAATGGGAAGTAGCGGTGAGAAGAGACTGGATATTGCACCCTGTGGTACGGAAGATCAGAAAAAGAAACTGTTTAGTTTCACATCCTTCATTTTGGGTGGCAGCAATGGCCTGACAGACACTTAAAAACACCTTTTGTAGTTCAGGTTGTCTTCCACAGCAGGACAGCGGCTCCGTGATACTTTTGGTGTCTGAGACTCTCTTGCTTAGCAGAAGCTGGTATGTGAAACTGTCACTCTGGTACACAGGGAGTTTTTATTTGTGGTGTCCCTGCTGTGACCTCTGCAAGCTGTCCCTCTTCTCCCTTTTGAGAAGTTGACATGTTTTCTAAAGCTTTTAGACCATCTCTCTCTTTTGGAGATTCCCTTTACAGGCGAAATTCCTGAAAGTTACATAACGTCTTACTGCAGTCCGTCGAGAATGAAACAGGAAAGAAAGATGTCTATCACTCATTTAAGAACCATCATCTCAGAATCACAGGATCAGATCTGGGGAAAATCCCGAACACTCCCAAGGTGGATTTTTGTTATTATGTCATGAGTAAACAAAGGATTCTTTCCTAACAGTACCATAAAATCATAAACTGTAATCAGTTAGGCTATATATCAGGGCTGCAGTTCTTCACATTTACGATCTGTTAAATGGTTATAAAGTCAAAATTGATAGCTGCTGTTGCCTGGAAAAAGATTCAAGTTGTGTAAAATTATGGATGAGAGCCAGTTTTGTTTGAATGGTTCTTTTTTTCTTTGCTGGACCAGACTCATGAGCAAAATTGGATGAGGAATTTTGCACTGAGCTGACAGTGTAGGCAGAAATAAGTTTTCACAGCAATATCACTTCACTCATTAAATCGTTTTAGTTACTTATATTTTTTTTAAGATTTATTTTTGGCCTTTTATTATGATAGGACAGATCAGACATGACAGGAAGTGTGGGACAGAGAGAGGGGACAGGAACGGGAAAGGTCCTCAAGTCGGGATTCGAACACGGGACACCCAAAGCACAATGCCGTTGTACGTCAGCACGCTGCACGTCAGCACGCTGCCCACAAGGCTATCGACGCCGACTTAAATCATTTTTATTAATTACAAGACAAAAGTTACAATGCAAAGATGAAACTGTGTATCTGAATACAGTTTATTATTAATGGTACCAAAAATGAAATTAGAGCCCAATACTTTAACTAAATTGTTTTACTGTGTTTATATTAGTGTCTCAGTGAGATCTTTCCAATGATACAATACAAGATCTGTATTGTCAGATCTGTATATAATCAGTAAAGTAAAACATATTGCTTATTGTATCAGCCACAACAAGCTGTTGATTTTTTGTTACTGATATTGGCCCAGAAGTTCAAAAGCGATGGATTTTTTTTAACTTATCAAAACCCTTTTGTGTACTCAGTTTGCCCTCATTATGGTTGAACACAAATCTCAGTTGGAATGCTATGACTATTAACTGGGGTGAAAGTGATGTTGTGAAAATGCATTTAGCTCTCATACTTTGTCTTTTTGTCTCTGAGCACCTCACTGTAACTTGACATTGACCCTGCTTTAAATTGGAGCCAAACCAATTCTAATCAAAAGTAAGTGAGAAGTTTTTGCTTTTCAGTTTTCAGTGTGTTTAGATTATTGCGTCTGTTTGTTCAAATTTAATAACTGAGAAAATCAGCATATAAGAATGATTTCTCAAGGATCACATGGCACTGAAGTCTGGAGTAATGGCTGCTGAGTATTTTGCATTTTAAAATATATTAAAAAGAGCCAAAGTAATCAATCAACAGACATGACATTAAAATGATTACTATCACTGAAGATGATAAATGCATGCCTGCAGCCAATGGAGCCTCTCCCAGCATCTAACCTATTTAACATGCCAAACCTCCTTGTTCTTTTCAAATGTAGGTTATTCCAGATTGTTTTTATGTCTTGAACTTGTGGAGTTTTTCCAAGCATGCATCATTGTGTTTAGGAGTATTAAAAAGTTAGCATGTATGTCTGTTTTGGCTTTGTGACAAAAACTAGCCCTTAAGAGCTCAGATGATTAATGACTGTACAGCGATATAAAGAAACGATAAGAGTAGTGAACTGTATTTTGCTACAGAGGCTAAATAGCATCATGAACCCGACAGATTCAGACCTGTAACTCAGACCTGTAAAAAAAAATACTACTGTTTACTAGTACATACTATATCGGTAAAAATTAGGGAGGGATGCACTTATTGATATAACGGTGTGTCTGTGTAAAGGCAGCTGGTTATTGATTTTCTGTTTGGGTATTTACCCTCATCTGTCAGAAAGCTTTGCATGGTTAAAGCTGTACAGACACAAACAGAGACGGAGAGGCAAAGTAAACAATCTGTTGGTGGTCATTAGGAATCTGGGTGAAAGTGGGAGAGTTTCCGAATGTGTCAAAGGCCCTCGCATTCAGACAGGTCCAGGATGTCAAATATTTATAGGGCCAGTACAAGTGTGTTTGTGAGAATAAAGTATGATGGCTAACACCCAGCTGCATGTGCTGTTACATCACAGTTTTTCTCTGCCTCCCCCTTTGTTTACACACACTGCCTCACGTGTCTCTTGTCTACTGAAGGCATGTCCCGACATGCCCGTACTGGGGGGAGTAACATCCTAAAGAATGTTCAGTGAAAACTCTCCCTCTCACACACAAAAAAGACCTACACACAAACACACTCACACACATTTGTTTTTAGACCAAGGTGGGGATGTTACACTAGACTTACCCTAAAATTGTGACATAATGGATTATTGAGCAACAATATGAGCTATGTTTTGAAGGGGGTTACTACTTCCAAAGATTTTTTTTTTTATTATGCAGGGCTCTTATTTTTGACTTTTGTTGTTTGACTGTATAGATATTTTGTACTGCGTCTCCTAACTTTAGCCCTAAACTCCACAGAAACCCTTTGCATTTTTACATTTTAAGGTAAGACGAAAGACTTAGCATAAATATCGCCATATTTCCCCAGCATAAATGTAAACATTGTATAAAACAGGTTCAACATTGTTTTGTTGGAATATTAGAGTTAAAGGTTTTTACAGAGGAGATTTTGGATATCTCTTTTTTATTACTCCATAAATCTGAAAATATTGACAATAGCCGGAAAAAAATCACCATGTTTATATGTATATATATATATATATATCTCAGATGAATGTTAACAAACCCTTCAGTAAAATCCTTCAGAATAGTGAAAATTTGTGGAAAAGTGTGTTAAATTTTGTGGAAACAATTAACTTAGCATGAAAAACAATTACATTTCAGAAAAAAAAGCCTTTAAAGATATCTGTTGTAATTGAAATATAGACACAAATAGATAAAGTGTAATAAAACAAACACTTAACATGTGTTTTGGATATTTTCTTTTCAGTAGTCTGATAGAAAACAAGTTATAGAAGCAAAATTGGCCAAAATTGACCATTGCCTGAATAAACAATGGTTTTGCATGTAGTGTCTTTATTAATCATTAACCTCCGGTTTCACAGACTAGGCTTAAGCCTAGTCCCAGACTAAAATCTAAGTCTGAGCTGTTTCAAATGAAAGAAACTTGCACTGACTGATCTTAAAATATATCAGTGCCTTTGTTTTGTCTCAGTAATGTTTTCCAAAGCATGGAAAGCATAAATGACTTAAATGTCTTAACTGAACTATGGCCTAATCCTGGCTAAGTTGAAGCCTTGTCTGTGAAACCAGGCCTTAGTGTTTTTATTAAACAAAATTTCCTTAATGCAGTTGAATTCATGTTTTCCCTGCTGGAAAAAGCTAAAACCAGCCTAAGCTGGTTGGCTGGTTTTAGCCGGTTTAAACTGGACATAGCTGGTTTTAGCTGGTCTCCCAGCCTGACCAGCTAAGACCAGCCTGGAAGTGTCCAAAACCCCTCTAAAACCAGCCTGCTGACCAGCTAAGACCAGCTAAAACCAGCCAACCAGCTTAGGTTGGTTTTAGCTGGTTTTTCAGCAGGGTTACTATCCCCTTTGTCATTCAATATCCCTCAATTTTGTCATTCATATCCCTTTTGACATTTGTCTCTGACATTGTTTTATTAGACATTTTATTAGATATTTTGTTTTTTAACACACTGAAATAGAAACTTTAAAGTGTCAAATTCTTTTTGAGATGACTGTACACCCTTTAAGTTTTTGGCAAGAAAACGTATTCATCTTTCTCTTAGCAATTTTAGGGCTTTTGAGTATTTTTCCAGTCAGAAATAAGTATCTGATATATTAAATACATAAAAAACATGCTCATAAGGGACCAAGTCAAAGCTGTGCTGACTCTCAGTAGATTAGTTAACACTAATTTCCCACAGACAGACAGTGTGGGTATTGCTTAATGGCTCCTGCAGGACCAATGTTCTCAAACTCTCTCCACTAGAATATTACATGCACTGCCCAATGCACAATTTAATGCGTTAATGAGTTTATTCATTGGTCTGTTGGGTACATAAGCAGTTGTTGTGGAAACGGTCCAGAAATCAAGCCAAGCCACATATCAAATCACAGTCATACTGACAAGTATATTCGCTTATACGTGCATCGGCAGACAGGGCGATTATTTTCCTTCAAAACTGAGCTGACACAGCATAAATGGTTTACTGCACTAATGGACCTGTGGTCTGCTAGCATTTGCTCTAGCATTTAGTGTTGTGATTAATAAAACACTCACTAATGTTTCTTTGTTTCTTTTCCCTCTCTTCTAGGTTATCCATGACCTCAGATTTACAGCATTACAGTTTCAGGATGCCGAATATAGGGTTCCAGAACCTTCCCCTCAATATCTACATTGTCGTCTTCGGGACGGCCATTTTCGTCTTCATCCTTAGCCTACTCTTCTGCTGCTACCTGATAAGGTAAGACCACCTGGCTCTTCTATGTGTGCGGCAGGAGAATGTGTTTAAACAAGCCTCAAAATGCCATATATTTGCTTATTTATTCTCTTCAGCCAGTTACAGGGTTTGAAAGTCTGATTTAATCCCTAAACATACAGGATACAAAACGGAATTGTTGTAATTAAAGGCTAACACACATTTAAGCATAGTTTGCATCTCAGTTTGTTTGGAAAGTCATGAAAAAGGAAATCCAATCAGTAGGTGGGTGTAGTTGGAGTGTGTGGTGTAGAGAAGTGGTTCCCAACCAGGTTCCTGGTGGCCCCCCAACACTGCAGGTTTTCCATGTCTCCTTAATCAAACACACCTGAGGGGCCTCCAGGAACGTGGTTGGGAAACATTGGTGTAGAGCAGTACTTTCACACCTCTGTCCTGCACATTTTGTATGTCTTCCTCACCAGACACACCTGATTCAACTCATCAGCTCATTGGTAGAGACTGCAAGACCTGAATTGGGTGTGTCTGATAAGTGAGACATACAAAATGTGCAAGGCAGGGGTGCCTCCAGGACAGGTTTGAAAACCACTGGTGTCGAGTGTTGCCAACAGGTCCAAAATACATCATTAAAGTCACAGCTACACTACAAATATTCATCTAGAACACTGATCTAGACCAGTGGTTCCCAACCACGTTCATGGAGGCCCTCCAAAACTGCATATTTTGCATCTTTCCTTTGTCTGACACACCAATTTCAGGTCTTGGAGTCTCTAGTAATGAGCTGATGATCTGAATCAGGTGTGTTTAATTAAGGAGACATGGAAAATCTGCAGTGTTGGAGGGCCTCTAGGAACGTGGTTGGGAACCACTGATCTAGACAACTGTTTATTGCACTGTGCTCAAAGGTTTAAAAAAATGGAGGGGAGTTTAAGGGACTTCTGTGAGAGGATAGAGGAAAGCTGACAGATGGTGATGGAACGGAGAAGTTCTCTTTCATCTCCACACTGAGTTCATACCACGTGAGGCAGCTTTTATCATGCTTACTTTGAAGACTGAACCAACTCTGAATTTCAGAGCCATACCTTAATTATTAGTGTCTGTGCAATAAAGAAGTAGAGGTAAATCAGCAATTTTTTTATTTATACTTTTGCTAAGTACAAACAGGTTAACACAGTTTGTTTAGCTACACATTTAAAATTAACTCCCATGGGAGCCTGTGGCAAATTAGCCTTGTTTTGATGGCATGCCTGAACAGCTCTATTGCAATGCAAGCATGTGTGCTCAGCTTGTGAATGAAGTTCTTAGTTCTAAAATTCCTAAATAAGTGATGATTAGGACAAGGCAATTGTATGGCATTTTGATAGAAAATCATTTGTCCCTGAAATGGTTTTGTTACTTTTGATAGTTCTTGTCCGTGTGTTCAATGCACTAACAAAGCTTTTCATGAAGAGTGAGAAGGTCAAACAGCACAGTTTGGAGAATCTAAGAAAATTACTGACTTGATAATCTGAATTGAAAGTAAAAACACCATTACAAGCTTGCCCCTGCTTAGATTTGGCTTGTAGTCTCCATGTCGATGGATATAAAGCTTATTTTCACAAGAACTGAACCCAAAGCAGCTTAGCTGCACAACCACAAATCAATGCATTTTCAACCTTGAGGAAACTACATTGTGTCACCAACTTCCCTTATGGACTGAGTGACTCTCAGAAGCTGCTTCATAGCCTGAAGGATATTAGTGTTTTTTTTCTTCTCAAGTGAGAAGGAACCTGGCAGTGACAAAAACAATCAAACACTGATGTTTTACAGAAAAGAGCAAACATAGAAATGGCAATTATGTGGTCCTTCGTGAAGCTTAAGAAACTCTTTTTCCTTCAGCTACTGAGCTGCTGTCATCTAGTCAGATTTAAGCACTGTTGCCATGTGGTCATTCCTGGCAGCAGAGATACTGAAGTTTTAATGTGCAATTGTGTAGCATCTCTTACATAAGACAGTGAGAATCAGCGGCTCTCATCCAAATTCACCCTAACAAGTGGGGAAGATGGTAAGTTCTTTCCCATTTATTATATACTAGTTCTGTTTTATTAGACTTTGCCTCCCCCTTACTGTACTTTCAAATGTTTACCTGTATATGTATTTTATAGTCATACATTAGTCGTACCAGTAAAAAACACTGGATTCTTGAATGAAAAACTGTCAGATTACCAAGTCATTTATAAAACAAGTTTGTATTTAGCCTAGATTCCACGCTTTTAAAGATGCAGGCTCCCTTGCATGTAATTAGTTCACAAATATTCATGACTTCCTCATTAAATTAACCAACAAACATTTGTCATGCCTCCATGCACAAACACTATGTAGCCCCAACAAAGTGTTTGGCACACTTAAAAACGCATTAACGTCATTGCATTATTAACAAAATGTCAAAATAACCAGTATTTATTTTAGCTGATTGCACAAGCACATTTTTGACATACAATATTTCAAAAAATATGTTGGGGGGGGTACTGCGCATCTGAAAACCAACTCTGAAATATTTATACCATACATGGAAATGACTACAATCGCAAATTCAGCAAGTACCAAAATAGTAAGCTACCGTTTTACCTAGTTGCATTTTCCACAACATTTTTAGCTTGCTATTTTTCACTTCCACGTATACCTTCTGCATCGCTGAAACAATAGGGAAGAGCACAGAGTGCTTATTCACAGCTTTTTACATCATTTAGCAGCTGCTTTTGACAGGGTGGAGACGTCCCTATTGAGAACACCAACATATGTTGTGTTTTCAATGCTGGTGACCAGCATGGGATGGCTGTGTGCTAGTGTACCCACCAGGGTTCTTACTGAAATAATTAACGGAAAAATGAAAATTCTGTCATTTATTTGCCTTCATGTCATTCCAAAGCTGTATGGCTTTCTTCTGTAGAAAATGAAAGTGTATTTTTAAAGAATATCATGGCTCTTTTCAATACAATGAACGTGAATGAGGACTGGTGCTATCAAGTCCAAAATGACTGATCTGGCCAGATTGATCTGGCCACTGTGCTAAACATCTCATTAAATGTACATGTCAGCCTTTTCTATACACTGTAATAAAAAAGTAAAATTTATGGTAAAAAAAAAAAAAATGAATTTTACAGTTTACAGATACGGCATCAACGTTTTAGGTTTTACGTTTTTTTTTACGGTTTAACGTTAAATTTACATTTAAATACCATAATTTCATTAACTGATATAATGTAAATTATACCAACTTGTTGAAGTACTGAAATCTGTTTTGTACATTTGTAACTGATAACCACCAAAAACAGGTTGTGATGAGAAAGTCACATGATTAACCAAAGTCCATCATAAGCAGCTTTTAAATAATAACATATATAGAAGGTGCACAGTGTCATTCACACAAACACTAAATACCATCATGGTAACGCTCGTGCAACTGAAATAATGCAATAAACATTCATTTAACAACATTAGATGTAACATACATCCCTAAAAACTAAGAAGAAACATAGTTTAACCATTTAACAGGATTTACTGTAGCATTTTTACATTCTTTTACCGTTAAATTCAAGGGTCTGTATGGCTTAAAGAGACTTGGAATATAGTTGTATGGACCACATCTAAGTACTTTTATATGTCTTTTGCATCCTTTATGAAACTTGAAAGCTCCAGTCCCATTTCACTGTGAATGCTTTGAAAAAGGCGATGAGTATATTTGAAAAAAAAAAGAAAGAAAAAAAAAATCCCATGTGTTCCCAAGAAGAAAGCAATGTGGGTTTTAAAACATGAGCGTCAGTAATGATAACAGAATTTTCCATTTTGGTGAAACTACTTCTCCTGTAACTTAACTAACTATTTATGGCTATACCAGACTACCAGCTATAGAAGCATAATGTTGGTCTTTTCAGCGGGAATTAAAGAAAAAAAAAAATGCTACCTTTTTGAAGTCAAGATGAAATTATAGAGATGTAGAGCTAGTCTCTTGACCTGTTTAGTTAAACTGCCATTTCATCAGGAAAATCACAGACTGAATAAAGGGCCATCAGATTGTAGTCGTGCGACTCTGTGGACATTCACTGGTGTGAAAGACGAGGGAGTCGTGAGCTCAAGCGGACCTGTGAAGGACGTCGTGATTCAGAGCAAACACAAGCAGCCGCACGTAGCATTCATGCACCAGCTTCGACACACAAATGCAAAATGCCCCTGTGACTGTCGAACACACACTTTGAGAAGAAAACAGGCGGGTGGGGGAGTGTTTGTCTGGCGCGGACGTCCTCATGGGAAGAAATTTGAAATTCACACACACGTCTGAGATTGAGCACTCGCTGTGACATGTTAATAGCTGTATCAGTTATTTTACAATGCAGGCAAGCGGTCATAAGGTGGTTTTCTACATCATGAACTCTAACACTACCCTAATGGTGCGTGAGCAATCATGACTGCCTGTAGTTTGTCAAACAACAGTTTATCTTGGCCTAGCTGACCTCAGGAACTAGACCAAAACACGCTGTACGATTTTGGCCATGATTATGAAATATCTTATTTAGCGTTCCCTTCACATTATGATTGCATTTTTGCTTTGAAGAATGAATGGTCCGTGACTGCTTTCACCCAGACACGACACACTTCAGGTGCTATTCACACAAAACACATTTTTGCATTCCACTGCACTGCATTTCCATTGTTTTCTTTTAGAAATGTGTGGTAGACGGAAGTGTTACATCCGCATCTTTCGCATGACATGGCATTCTGAAAATGCATTGCTTAAAGGGGTCATCGGATGCCCATTTTCCACAAGTTAATATGTTTCTTTAGGGTCTTAATGAAAAGTCTATAATATACTTTGGTTAAAAATTCTCAATGGTTGAGTAAAACAACACCCTTTTTACCTTGCCAAAATCAACTCTACAAATATCATCTCATTCTGGTCAAGGCTGCTTTAAATGCAAATGAGCTCTGCTTGCCCCGCCCCTCTCTTCTCTCTGTGGATAGACGCGTCTGTTTACATTAGCCGCATTTAGCCGCTTTTAGCCGCTAAACTTGCTAACTAGCATTTTATTAGGAAAGGCGATAGCAAAGATTCATAAAAAAAAACCCTTATACTCACTTCTGCTGTAAGTGAAGCTGGATCATGAATGATTCGTGTGAACGTAGACGGATATATGTAGATCGGGAGGCGCATTCCCTTCACAAACAAACGTAATCTACTGCATCCTCAGGGCTCAGATGTCAGGGGTAAATGACGACCACTGTGTTCATTATTATATCCAGCAACACAACACCTCAATCTGAGATATTCTTGTCTAACGTACATCCCTGCTCTGGCATCGAAACAAAGAGGATGTACTCTGACAGCTGATCTGAGGTAAAACGCTAATGTCAATCAACTATCATGGGAGCGGCCTCTGTGGGTGTGACGCCACAACGATTTGAAAAAGGGAATATTATTTTTACAGATGAATTAAAAACCACTGCATGGATATTTATCATTATAGGGTAGATTTGTACATACACTGCCAACACACATTAATGTTCAAACATGTAAAAGTGAACTTAGCATCCGATGACCCCTTTAAGGTAACATTTTTTTAAAATCATTTTTAAGCACAAAAACATTCTTTCGAATTCTATTAACGTTAGTGCTAGGGCTTTGATGGGTTTGATTGTTTATGCATGCCAATGAGTATAAACATAAAAATATCCTAAAATACCCATACATCCATCTGCCTCACGCCAAAGGGAGTTTCTGCACCTTTACCTGCTGGTCTCTTTCAGAATGTCAGTTTTTTTCTCCTAGACTGTGCTGCCTGTTTTACAGGTCCCTCTCACTCTGCTGCGAGAGGTTAAGCTTACTTGTAATGGAGGTAAATTTTACAATACATGACTGCATTTTTCTTATATCTCTTCAACTCTTTCTTCACTTGCTGAGTCTTTTCTGAATGTATTCTGTATTATCTTTAATTAGCTCTGTTAATTTCTACTAAGGAGGTGATTGCAAGATACTGAAGTATTGTATGTTGTGTTCATTTCCTCAGGAAGTAATATTGGTTAAAAATGTTATGCAGTAAAACAAACATTCAAAAAAAGGCCAAGATAAATGTCTTGGACCAATGCTAATGTTCTAACAGCTCTACAGACATTAACAGTTCAGTGTTCACAAATTAGAGGCTAAACATAGAGCGTGAGGCGTTTGCTGGTTTGTTTTAAATAGCCTTTTTCTTACACTAGAGACTCTTCCATCATGCCTGATGCATTCCAGTTATTTTCCATCAGGGTTCCTCTCTCACTTTCTTTCTCTCTGTCTGTGACACACACACTTGCTCAAGATCAAAATAGTGTTAAATGTAGACAGTCCATTGCTTGGCTGCCTCCATTTCTTGAGTTCATGCCAAGAGTATCTATATATAGTTTTTTTAAAGGGTCTGGCTCCAGTCTTGACAGTCACACTCCGTAAAGCATTGCAGTGGTGTGTGTAGGTAGCGCTTGGGCAGTCTGATTCAGACAGGCTATTAAAGTGTGGTCAAGCTTGATGAGACAATACAAGACCCAAACTACTCTAGAAAGACTCTGAAGAGAGTTTTAAAATACTGAGGCAGCTCACAGCACTGGTAGAACTGGACGCAGCCAATGTCAAGAGGAAGTGGATGTCAGTGTGTTTTAATTATGTGATTTAGGCTCAAATGTGGTGGGTATAATTTATACTGTATATAATCGGGATGACTGGAGTAATGCCTTATGGGTAGTGAAGACTACAGTTTGTCAAATTGTGGTTGAAAATAAGAGACCAAGCTTGTGTTGACTATATACAGCTGGAATATATAAACAGAGGCCCAGAGTTTTTCACATCCATGAAAACCACTGCCATTTAAAATGGACTGTATTTTAGTATCATGGTTCTACTTTATGATGTATGTAGTTTGGTATTACCAATGTCTTTCCAGCACAGGTTTATGAAAATGTTATGTCACTCTCTGAACTAAAACAAAGATTTGTTTTGTCTAGGTTACGGCACCAGGCACACAAAGAGCTCTATGCATACAAGCAGGTAAGCCGCTGACTTTTATCTTCAATCTCTTTAATGTATATAAATGTACATTATTTACTGTATGATTCAATGTGGGTGTGAATGGGACGTGTATCTCATGGAAAATTTACAAAGTTGGAAAATTGCATTTGAGACTTAAAAACTGATTATTATTTTGTGTTTACAGGTTATTCAAAAGGAAAAGGTCAAAGAATTAAATTTGCATGAGGTGAGTTTTCCTTTTTATCCAGCTGTGCAGATTTTTTTTATTTTTATTTTTTTTTGTGAATAATAATGTTCATCATTTTCTGAAATGATTACATTATAGTAATTTAAAAAAAGAGACAACAATAACAACAACAGAAAAAATCCTATGTAAACTGACTTGAGTAATTTGCGTTTTTGGAGTGTCGTGACCATTTTTGCCAAAAAATATTTTTAGTTACTGAACAGAAAAGAAGAATGTATGTGTATGTATTTGTGTGTGTGTGTGCTGTCAATTGATTAAAAAAATTTACTAATTAATCGCACATTTTTCTGAAATTATTTGTGATTAATCACAAATAATCCCACTTAGCATTAAAGTGTTTAAATATACTTTTATATTGCAGTGATCTTCAAATTAATAGGGAAACATAAAGACAGTATATTTTAACATTTATTATACAAAATAACAGTATATATACAGTTTGTGTGTGCTGTCAATTAATTAAAAAAAAAAGTAATTAATCACACATTTTTTCTACAGTTATTTGTGATTAATCGTGAATGATCACACTTAGCATTAAAGTTTTTAAATATACTTTTATATTGCAGTGATCTTCAAATTAATGGGGAAACATAAAGACAGTATATTTTAACATTTATTATACAAAATAACAGTACATATACATTTTGTGTGTGCTGTCAATTAATTAAAAAAAATTTTTTTCTGAAATTAATTGCGATTAATTGCAAATAATCCCACTTAGCATGAAAGTTTTTAAATATACTTTACATATATATATATATATATATATATACTTTTATACTGCAATGATCTTCAAATTAATGGGGAAACAACATAAAGACAGTATATTTTTAACATTTATTATACAAAATAACAATATATGTATTGTGTGTGTGCTGTCAATTGATTAAGAAATGTACAAATTAATCATGTTTTTTCTGAAATTAATACATATATTAAGTAGAGATATATTTAGTGATAAATTGCAACGGTCAATACTTGGACATTTTTTACTTGTTGGAAATACAAAAGAATTTAAGAATTGTTTTATTACATTGTTATAATGAACTGATTTAAAAAGAAATTATTCAAATCATTACAAAGTTATTGAAATTC
Source organism: Labeo catla (assembly GCA_012976165.1). Taxonomy (NCBI): domain Eukaryota; kingdom Metazoa; phylum Chordata; class Actinopteri; order Cypriniformes; family Cyprinidae; genus Labeo; species Labeo catla. Next base: position 1,227,111 of record VONZ01000117.1, read on the forward strand.
TGGTATTTTGTGTATTTTTGTATTAAAATGTTTCGATAAACACTATTTGTTGTTATACAATATTTGTAATATACAACACTGTCACCCTAATGGACATTATACTTGTAACCACAGCAATTGTTGGCCATGATATTATAATGAATATCAGTTACATTGTGCCTCTCAGTGGTTACAGAATATGGACTGTTATACCTGGAGCTTTTACAGGATATGTACTGTACTCTCCATGTTTAATAATAGCATGAGCCCATGACGTGTTTAACCTTCACCGTGATAGTTTGTACATGACCGTGTTAATAGGCCAGTGTCTTGACTTCATATGTGAGTGCTAATGAAATGTCAGCGACAATATTGAGGTGTGAGGACACTAGGGCTCTTGTTGAATGCTCAAACTCTCCTGGAATTTCTCATAGCCTGGCACTCCCTTTCTGTATCTCATCAGAGTTCATTGGCGAGGAATAGTTTCTGCTTTAAGGTTGATGTATTTTCAGAATCCTGGCTAAAGTTGGATATTCCTCTACAAAGAGCAGGCAGCTGGTTTAACCAAACATCAATATGTGTCTGCAGATGTGCATGAATACAATGTCCTTTTTAAACAAAAGAATGATGGCAGTGTGTTGTTTTGAACCGAGTTATATTTTGTTGGAAAACTCAGACTTGTGTGTCGCATCTGGCTTTTTTCATTTGTATTTGATAGAACAGCACGGCAAATGCAAGATGCATGATACACGTTTGTTCAATAGCAACATAACCGAAACAGTAAATAACATTTTATCTTAGAAAGGAACACAAAGTTCTCCAAACCGCTGTATTTTTGTCTAGTACTAGAAGTGCTAGAGGTGTCATCAATATTAACAGCACTGTCAGTGGGTTTATATTAGTCATGTCTTTTGAAACAGTGCCTGAAAACTGTCAGCACTACCTCGAAGTGTCAAGCAAATGTCAGCCGTTCTTGTAAACTCAGTTTTTATGGTTTTCTACATGTTTTGTTGGACTTTCTGCCCCAGCAGTCATGACTCTTATTTGTCAGACCCAAGGTTTTTATTTGATATTGATTTTTTTTTTTTTCACAAATAGCTTTAAGGAAACACTTTAATCCATGAGCTTGATACTGGCTTTCTTTCAAAAGATTTTTTATAGTATTAACACCATTTGCAGTGTTCCCATCCTTTTGTTAGGTAACAATATCTATTAACGAGGCTAATTTGATTATGCTTTAAGCAACCAATAAGGGTTTAGACCTTCAGCTGTTATTAACTGTATTTAAATCCATTCCACCATAAAATTCTCTGCAAAATTACTGCATAAAATGTGCAGAAAAAGTGGTCATACATCATATGTAATGTCGTTTTTATTATTATTTATTTATAAAGTAAACTACAACATATTGGAACATTGTTTATAAAGATACAAAAAATAGTTACTTTTTTCGGTGATACTTTACAATAAGGTTAATTGGTTAACTACATTAGTTAAGATGAATGGCATTTATTAATCTTAGTTAATGTTAATTTCAGCATTTACTAATGCATTATTAAAATCATGTTTTGTTTGTTTACATTAGTTAATGCACTGTGAACTAGCATGAACAAACAATGAACGACTGTGTTTTTATGAACTAACATTGACAAAGATTAATAAATAGTGTAATAAATGTATTGTTCATTGTTTGTTCATGTTAGTTAATGCATTAACAAATGTTACCAAATGACACCTTATTGTAAAGTGTTACCAATTAAAAAAAACAGGTATGTTTTTAAATGCTGAATACTAGGGCTGCAAAACGATTTGTCACGATTAATCGATTCAAAACAAATAATTATATATTTTAAATATAAATCTAAAATATTTTTCCTTAGAGTATATATGTATGTGTGTGTATTTATATGTAGAAAATAAATATGCACAGTCACACACACACACACACACATAGTATTTAAACAAACTTGAACTTTGAATCGATAAATCGTGACTAATTGTTTTGCAGCCCTACTGAATTTTACATGTCTATTTTCAGGTTGTCCTTTCAATTTATGTTTTCTCAATAAACACAACTTATGATTTTAATAATGCATTAGCAAATGCTGAAATTAACATTAATTTGTCTACAAATTTTGCAATGGGTTTGCAGTTGTTGTTTTTTTTAAACTTATGAGATCTTGGGTTCCTTTAAGCTACACTGTAAAAAACAATTTGCTGAGTCAACTTAAAATAGTTTGTAACCTGGCTGCCTTAAAATTTTATTCAACTTGAAATGTTAAATTATACTAAGTGACTTAGGTATTTGAGTTGAATCAACTTAAAATTGTAAGGCAGCTGGGTTACTTAGTTTAGCAAACACAAATATCTAAGTTGTTAGTTAGTACAACTTAACATTTCAAGTTGACTAAACTTATTTTAGTTGACTGAACTTAAAATTTTAAGGCAGCAGAGTAACAAATTATTTTAAGCTGACTCAACAAATTGTGTTTTTTATTTTTTACAGTGTAGAGCATAAATTTACTGAAAAACATATTCCCACAAACAGGTTTCTAGAGGGCATTTGTGAAACTAAAAAAATAAATGGGTCAGTAGTCCCATCGCCTTTACTGATAAGTTTGGTTTGCACTTGCATGTGTGCTCAGACAAGAAGGAAGGTCTTACATAAAGTGGTGGGGCAGAGCTACAAGCTTATTGGACGCTCTATCCTGTGCACACAATCCTAAGGGGGGAAAAACAATGTTATGATTGTATACCACAGGCATGATAGCTTTCCACCAGCATAGTGAGAGGTTACAAACGTTCAGCACAGCCAACCAGAGCTACTGTTTCCTCGAAGTACATAGATTTGCTTCTGAAAAATAAACCGTGATATTACCACGTTTAAAGAAATAGTTCACCAAAAACATCATTCTGTCATCATTTTCTCAGCCTTGTTCCAAATCTGAATGACTTCATGGCAAAGAAATCCTAAGTTTTCCACCACTGACTTGAAAATGAGCAAACAATGAAAGAATTTTCATTTTTGGTTGAGCTATCCCTTTAAAGCTATGAATTGTTCTTCACTAGATCCAGGAATTAAGGAGTGTCCATCCACAGCATGTAGCCTCGGCTTTTAAGTTCAAACCCCCATGAGCTGGAAAGGTGATCTGTCTTTAGTTGACTTCATGAGCAGAATTATATAGCTTCCCACCACTCTATCACCCCTGTCCTTGATCTTACATAAGGTACAATGCGAGGCGAGTGAATATAATCTCAGCTCTCGAAACATTAAGTACCCTTCCTAAAAGGTGATTACATGCACACAGACGCATTGTACTGTAGAGCTTGTGCACAGATGATTGATGTGCAAACACACTGGTGCAGAAATCTAGCATATGTGCCAGACAGTTGCCAAGATATGGATCCTCAGTTGGCAACCAGTGAGAACAGCATGGACATAAATATCACCGCATCAGTGAGTAAGATCTATTGTGCGTAATTCCACTGCAGTGAAACAGTCGGAAATAAAACTGCACGGTTTGTGTTTTATTATACTTGCGCGTAGCTGCAGCTCTCTAGGTGAGAGATCAAACAGATGAGAGCGGCGGTGTGAAATGGACTGAGCAATACTTATTTCCATTTGGTAAAAAAAGACCCCCGGGAGTCACGATTGAACTGCAAACGTGGTCCTTTCAATTCAGAAGCTAAGCAGACACGAGAAAAAGAGGGAAAGGATGTTAATAAAACAGAAATGCATGATGATCCTCAGTGGTATGTCATCACTGTTTAGACTTTGTAGGCTTCACTATTTTGAAGAGATTTAGTGAGTCAGTGTTGTTTTAGTATCACTGATATACTGTTTCATATTTTGAATTATATTGTATTTGTATATTTTCTTTTTTATTTTTAGTTTGGTCATTTTGTGTGCTTTTGTTGATGTATTTATTTTTATCTATCTATCTATCTATCTATCTATCTATCTATCTATCTATCTGTCTATCTGTCTATTTATTTTTAATTACGTTTATAAGTTTTATTTAGTATATTTGATGTACTATTATAGTTTTTGTTAATATTTTGAATTATATTTTATTAGTACATTTTCTGTTTTTTTTAGTTAAAGTTTTGTAATTTTGTTGTGTGCTTTTTGCATTTATTTTATATTATTTTATTTTATTTTATTTAAAAAAATGTAGGTTTTATTTAGTATCTGATATACTATTATAGTTTTTGTTAATATTTCAAATTAGATTGTATGTGTATATTTTCTTTTTTATTTTTAGTTTGGTCATTTTGTGTGCTTTTATTTATTTTAATTACATTTTATTAAGTGTTATTTAGTATATTTGATGTACTGCTAGTTTTTAATTAATGTTTTGAATTACATTTTATTTGTATATTTTCTGTTTTCATTTTTATTTAAAGTTTGGTAACTTTGTTGTGTGCTTTGTATTTATCTATTGATTTACGTATTATTTTTTTAAAATTAAGCTTTATTTAGTATCTTTGATATACTGGTTTTTGTTAATATTTTGAATTATATTATATTTGTATATTTTCAGGTTTTATTTTTAGTTAAAGTTTGTTAATTTTGTTGTGTTCTATTTACTTATTTATTTATTTAAATTTGTATTAAGTTTTATTTAGTATCTTCGATATACTGTTATAGTTTTTGTTAATATTTTAAATTATATTATATTTGTATATTTTCAGGTTTTATTTTTAGTTAAAGTTTGGTAATTTTGTTGTGTTCTATTTACATATTTATTTATTTATTTATTTAAATTTGTATTAAGTTTTATTTAGTATCTTCGATATACTGTTATAGTTTTTGTTAGTATTTTGAATGACATTTTATTTTTTACTTTTTTTAAGTTTGGTAATTTTGTTACGGTTTTACTTATTTATTATTTATTTAAATGTAAATGTATTTAAATATATGTATTTACTAAGTTTCAGTTATTAGTTTTACTTTTTCATTTTGGTTATTTTAATACTTCAACCTAATGGAAATGAAAAAGAGAAATGTTGCTTAGGCAACTAGCTGAAATATACTAAATGTAAGTTTTTTTTTTTTTTCAGTTAATGATTATTTCAAGAAACTTTGTTTCAAATTAATTTATTATATTTACTTAATTGTTTTAGTTAACAATAATATCCCTGATGAGAATGGCACTGGTCTCAATGATTTATTATAACCAGTCTAGCGTTGCTTGGAGTATATAAAAAACAATAATGAAGTAAAGTCACTATCTGTTTTGTGCAGGAATCATCCACATGTTTAGTGTTATGAAGAAGCATACACACATGTGAGTGTATTCTATCCCTTGTTGGCTCTGTTAATGCCATTCTTTCCTCACAAAACCCAACAGTGTATATTCAGCAGACAGTCTCTTGCGAGACGTGTGCTTGCAGTCTCGTTCGTCTCAAACAGAGAACCATTGTGTCTTGATAAATCACCAGCCACCCCCTGCTCAGGGTCAATGACACCTAAAGCACTTGGACTGTATTCACAACTATATCTTGTTTTATGATACACACATAGAACAGTAAATAACTGTTGTGACAGGCACATTTGTCCCAAACCACTGTTGTTCTCTTACAATTGGTACATTTGTGCATTTTCAGCCCCCTTATTTGCTGTCAGCAAGGTTAATGAAATATTTACTCTGTACACAGTTCTGGAGGATGTCCTGGATAACATGAGCTATGGAACGTATCAGTTTTAACATATAGTTATATTATGAATATGTAGCAGTATGTTAGGTTTGTGCTTTGTTTGCATCTGGTTTATTCTTCTTTTCCTCAGTTGACTTTCTCACTTCTTTTATACATTCCTCTGAAATTTTAATGAGTACTTTATCAAAGGAACTAGCTGGTAGCCCTCAGCCTTATATGGAGTAGCCAGTACCTGAGTATTTTACCAATTACATCACCGTTTAATTAAGTCCAAATGTTCACAAAATTCCACTCTCTGATGTGGGACAGATTGTTAATCAAAGCGTTTGGCTTGCCTCTTACAGCACCGGGTCTAGACATGTTAGGCAGCTGTTAGAAAATGCTGTATTTCCACTAATATCAATGAAAGGTTTCTATTTTTTATTTCTTTTTTTCATATCTGCACCCCCATCTGGTATACTTCACAAAGGAAACGTCTTGAATGTGGGCTTAAGATGGAAAAGCCTTTAAAGAAATGTTCTCAGGCGTATCGATCTCAAGTCTATCATAAAGTTGTAGGTTAACAGCAGAAGTCTTCTCATGAATACTGCATTACAACACATCTTCCAGTCTCAATGATCTTTGAAGGTGATATCGTCCATTTCTAGTACTAACTTGTTGAGACAAGAGTTGAGAGTATTCAATGGAACTTCTTTAAAGGCAAAAATGTTTATATTTAAACATTTTATCTGTGTTCACTGGAATATATTGTTTTCTTTTCCCAGATTTGTGCGGTGTGCTTGGAGGAATTTAAGCAGAAAGATGAGTTGGGAATCTGCCCGTGTAAACATGCCTTTCACAGAAAGTAAGTAGCCTGGCATATGTTGTTTTCTAAAAGAGGAACATTTTTGCATTGCTGGCAGCACCAAACTAAGTCTGTTTAAGTGACCTAGCTGGGCCAAAAGTAACATTGGGGTTTGAGTTTGTCCACCTGTTTTATGAACAATGGCAGACAGAAAACAGATTTTTTTCTTTTTTTAGCAATTCTGATTCTGCTAGTGGCATAGAGTATGTAAATTACACACCTAAAACCTTAAATTAAATGCAAATTTGCAGTGTTAGTAATATCAAATGTGCTGGATAACTGTGATCTGACATTGATTTAGTTGAAATGTGTCCGACTCACCTATCTTCTCCTTCGCCACTTTGTGAAACATTTGCACTGGGCTGTATGTCAGAGTAAATGCCAAAGTAAATGTCAGAGCAGTGCTTGGACACTTATCAGAGGGGTGGGGAACCCTCTGTTCTTTTCAAACATTTCAGCATTGTACTTCTATGGGAATCTAGCCAGTTTTCAGCTTAAATGGGTCAGTGAAGTAATATATTAAATGGTAAACTGGTAAAACGATAGCAGTTAATTATTTAATTAATACATTTTTATATTTATTCGTATATGTTTTTGTTCTTTTAGAATGAATGCAGTAGGGCTACAATATGACACAACGGTGTGCTAGCTGATGAAAATTAGGCCCCAAATAAACCACATGAAAACATAATATAGTCATTTACATGTCACGCTGTATGATATATGAGCTGCAGGACATCCCCATAAAATCCCCCTAAAATTCCTCTCAGTCAATTTTGACTTGAAAACTTTCTTATCCAATGATACTTTAGAGGAGATAAAATTATACTTAAACGAAATGGATTTGAACTATTAATAAAGGACAGAAAACCTTCAAGACGAAGAGTAAATATACAATATGTATACTCTGTTTTCCAAAAGGTTTTTCTCATTTGTCATTTGTGAAATAAAAACTCTAAATATAAGTAATTATTAAAATTCTAAAATAATTATAAAAATGATTAAATAAAATCTTGTTGTTGTTTGGATGCATGTTGACAATTAATCAACTGTTATTAAAATACAGTGAGGTTTTTCTTAATCAGTATGATTAAATTCTAAAGTAGAATTATTATTAAAACTATAAATGAGCAATATCTCAGAAGTTGCAGTGCGATATGGTTGTAAACCAGCACGGCTGTGATTCGGCCGTAGACACAAGGCTACATTCTGAGCTCACATCTCCAAAAACATTAAAGGAAATTTTCAAATAGACTTTATCTTTATTAACAAACCACATATTTTAAGTCTAAACAAGCAGAAATTATTATATAAATAATTGCACGATAAATTATAAATAAACACTATAAATTACAAAGATACTCATTGCGAGTAATACCAAAGTGGAGTGATACACTAGAATCACTATCACTAGAATATCACACCCCTGTCAGCCAATCAGATTCGAGGACAAGAAAGAACTGTTGTATAAATATAAATAATTGTGCAAATGATTAAATAATTTCACTGTAAATTATAAATAAACACTATAAATGATAAAATTATAGTGGATTCGGGCATCTGCCATGACACTCGCTGTGAGAAATACCCCAAGAAGAATGATAAAAACCGTGAAACGGCTGGAGTAACGATATCACTAGAATATCACACTCCTCTCAGCCAATCAGATTCGAGGACCAGAAAGAACTGTTGTATAAATATAAAAAATTCTAAAATAAATATAATTCCTAAAAAAAACCTTAAGGCTTCTACATCGAGTCTGTGTCAGTGGTTAAATGGACACTTCTGTAACATAGATCTGTTTGTGTACCTGATGGGACCAACATGGCCTAAAATAGAACTGTGCTTACAGTGAATTATTCATCAGTGCAGAGATAGCAACATCTCACTCAGACTAACCCGAGATTCAGTCTCACATTCCACATGGGCTTCCTGCGTCGAGAAGACACAGTCAGCCCTGAGACATCATATGAGATCACTTGAAACTTTCTATCTGTAGCATTTGTAGAATACTCTACTGTGATCTGGAAAATTTTGGGTAGATTGTTATCTAGTTGGCCTTTCATCTTCTACATTCTCTTTGTAGGTGCCTTATTAAATGGCTGGAGGTGAGGAAGGTATGCCCGCTGTGCAACATGCCCGTCTTGCAGCTGGCGCAGCAGCAGAGCATGTCTGAATCTGTGCCCCCAACGCAGCAGCCTCTGCCCGGAGTGGAGAACCTGGTGTAGCCCCTCCAGTTTCTCCTAAAAATGTGACCACCACTACCTTCACACTCCCTCCTGTACAGGTACACGCTCCTATCCAAGGACAGAGCACAGGATTTGTGCCCGGAGCCACGGTGACCTGTGCCTTAGTGGCTTTACAAAGGATTTTTTTTCCAAATTACAGTATAGATGAATAATCGATCTTATTTGGGTTAAGCTTTTTGTCCTCTGGGATAATGAAGAAGAATTGAATTTACATGGCCAAGCCATGTGTATTAAAGTAACTGTTCCACGCCAAAGCACTTTTTTGAAGACACCGGTGAGAGGCAAATAAAAGGACTAAAAAAACAACACATTAAGAAAAACAAAAACTACTTTTTTAATAAAAAGCTTCTTTTTTTTTAACAAGCACTTTACACACAACTCAAACCTAGTTGCTTGTCATAGTAGCAGGATCTTGTTTTATATTTTATGATTTCAAACTTTTTTAGAGCCACAGAGCAAACCATTGGTTTTATTTTCATTAGAGAGGGTTACGTTTATACTGTATATTAAAGGGACAGCAGCTCTCAAGTGTGTATATGTTTGTTTTGTATGAGTGTTTATGTTTTAAAGTCAGTAGAACGGCTGTATCGGTAGATACGGTTCGCAGTGACATTTAGCTGGTGGCCAAAACAAATGTGAATGCAGAGATTGTCTTATTAAGGTCAGGATGTGACCCAGCAGTATTTGATCTGTGTTTCGTGGGCATCTTTACATTTGGGGATGTGTTAAATACACACACACACACACACACACAGGCCATATCTGATATGAATTTGAACCAAAAAAACGAATTTAAACTTAAATGTCCCATTATATACCCCAGGTACCTTTATGCTCCAGGTACTGTTGAGGTGTATAATATTTTCTTAGTTATTACATATCTCCCATTATGCTGTGGCTCTATGCAAAGCAGCAAATGTGTGTGTGTTGTGTCTGTGTGTGCTCATACTGACTCTCATATTGTGCTGCATAGCGTTCTGAAAATATACTTGGCATAAAGCCCCAGATCTGTCTCTGACAAATATTAATAAATGAAATGCTGCTCTAGTGAGGCAAATCGAACTAGACATGCTACAGAAACAAACTCAGATTTGACCTGAAGTCACATTCACAGTCTAGTCTAGTATCATTCCAGCATCATTCAGTGAATCAATCCAGCACAACACAGAATCCAATGACCGGCAGGTGGATTCAGTCAGCAGGATGGGCCGTTCTTTATTCTTTGTAACAGAATAGAAGCTCTGGCTCTTTCCTGCCCTATTATATAGCTATTTTGCAGGGTCATACCATCAACCTCCTATAGGGTCCGTCTGGGTCTCTGTGCCCTCCATGTTAAGCCAGCTTAGAAGGGAAATATGGCCGCAAAACCAGAAATGATGCCTTCATTTAGTTGCCAAGTAGAATTACTAACACAAGAAATGTTTCTTCTAAATCCAAACAAAATCAGAAGTAGTTTGTTTTAAAGTGCTGTCTGGTCTTGGTTTAAATGGTGTACTGCTCATTCTTTGCTGAGCAAATTTCAAACCAAGTTCTGCGATGTATTTTTGTGTTTTTGAGGTTAGATTCAGATTGTGAATTAAGTTAAGATTATTTAATGAGATTTTATTTTTTATTTTTTCTATTTTCTTTTTCTGGTACTGTCTTAACAAAATGTAAAACACTGAGGGTTTCTTTTTGACTTGTAATTCCTTATCATGGACAAATATTGTTGAGTCCTAAATTAGGATCTCTCGTTCATCTCTGTGGCATCTGTAACACAGCAGGTCTTAAAAAGTCACTCTGATCACGAATGTATGCATATAGAGAGCTGTGGTTCAACTGTGTCAATATAATGTGAAAGTAGTTGATTGTGTCTAAAATCAAAAATTACATTACTGCACTTTTTCATATTCTTCCGTTTTGGTGGTATTGCCGCCTCTCCATTGAGGCAGAACTGAAACGGGGCAAAAAAAAAAAGAGAAAAAGAAAAAGTTATTTATTGTGTGCTTAAGTTTAAAACCCATAACATTTCAGTAGTGCTTTCTAACTGCTCTAAGTTAGCGCTAATGCAGATTAGGAGAAGAAAGGCTTTGTGGACATTGTTAAAACCTATTTCAAAATCCACATTCAGTTTGAAAACAGATCTAGAAAACAGATGGTCAAATTAGCATTATTATACAGGAGTGAGAGGTTACATTTTTGTTTAATATATTCAAACTAACGCTTTTCACTGATCGAGTGCCATATCTGGTTGACCAGTTGTATTGTGAAAAGGCAAAATTTGGATTTCAGTTTCACTCTGGAATTTCTGTTTGTTCCTAACAGGCTTTTTAGTCTCAAAAAAACACTATATTGTGTGGGGGGAAAGCTGTTGAGAAAAAAATATTTCTGTAGTAAAGTACACTGTAAAAAAAAAATTGTTGATTCAACTTAAAATAATTTGTTTCCCGGCTGCCTTAACATTTTAAGTTCAGTCAACTCAAAAAAGTTTAGTCAACTTGAAAATGTTAAGAAGTACTAAATGACAACTTAGATATTTGAGTTCATTCAAAATTCAACAAATTTTAAGGCAGCTGGGTAACAAGCTCAGCCTTTATGTTTAACAAACCAAATTGTTTGTTTAGTCAACTCAAATAAGTAAGTTTTCACTTAGTACAACTTAACATTTCAAGTTGACTAAACTTATTTGAGTTGACTGAACTTAAAATTTTAAGGTTGCAGGGTAACAAATTATTTTAAGTTGACTCAACAATTTGTTTTTGGTTTTTTTTGTTGTTCTTTACAGTGTAGCTGTTATTTTATAGAATGTGGTTGAGAGTCACTAAGGCACATAATGTAATTCAAACTTTTTTTAATACATGAGTATTATCAAAACTGAACTGCCAATGTATCAGCTATCACAAAGTCATTGTGAACCACCATGACAATGCGATATGTTCTTTCAGCTCCTCACACCACTATTTGCCTCATTCTGAGATTACCTATTCTTGCTTTACCCCCACTATTGTGACCTCACAAGTAAACATGAGCCCTACCCCCTTACCACAGTCTTGTTTTAACACTGCTAATGTTTGTGAATCTCACAAACATGTTTGTAAAAGTAAGAATTCTGCAGCAGAATATTTTCTGTACAGTATTTGTAAACTATATTTTTGTATATTTAATCAACATTTTGAAGAAAATAAAAAAAATTGCAAAGATGCTTTTTTTTTTTTTGCTAATTTTGTGTTATATTCATTAAAATATGTTGCATGTGACTGACTTGAATTGTAAATAAAGTTGCCAAGTTTTTGAAATAAAGAATGTTTGTTGTCATTCTTTTCTCAATTGACAAAAGATCAGCATTACAATAAATATTTAAGTGGATAGTAGATCGTAAAATGTACATACTTCTATTTATTGGTGATTAACGGGTCAGTTCACCCAAAAATGAAAATTCTGTAATTAATTACCCTCTTGTTGTTCCAAACCCGTAAGACCTTCGTTCATCTTCACAAAACTGATATTTTTGATGAAATTCAAGAGCTTTCTGACCCTGCATGGACAGTAATGCAACTGACATGTTCAAAGCCCAGAAAAGTAGTCCATGTGACATCAGTGATTCAGCCGTAATGTTATGAAGTTACAAGCTCTTGGATTTTTTAAACATTTTTTTTGTTACATTTATTTATTAATTTTTTGAACATTTAATCACAGGAAGCTTTAAAAACAATTAATTTTGGCATCACATCTTGCCCCACTTCTATCATTTTTGTCCTTTGGACCATTTGCATACAGAGCTGTGACTGATTTAAAATTTTGACTTGTAATTAAAATTATGAATCATTTGAATTGTGACTCATTTCTTTCAAGAAACTACTTGAGTGGTGTATTTTGCTAGCAATTTATTTCAGAGCAACACTCTCTAAAGACTACCTTTACGTAATGAGAAGGGCTCAGATCTGTCAATATAAGTGACCATGGACCACAAAACCATTCATAAGGTTTTCATAAGGTCATAAAGATAATAAATAAATAGGCTTTCCACTGATGTATGGTTTGTTGTGATAGGACAATAGTTGGCTGAGATACAACTATTTGAAAAAATGGAATCTCAGGGTCCAAAAAAAAAAAAAAAAGAAATATTGAGAAAATCATCTTTATAGTTGCACAAATTGAGTTCTTAGCAATGCATATTACTGATCAAAAATTACGTTAATATTTACGGTGGGAAATGTACAAAATATATTCATGGAACATGATCTTTATCATGACCTAATATCCTAATGATTTTTGGCATAAAAATAAAAATAGGTCATTTTGACCTATACAACATTGTTGGCTATTGCTACAAATATACTCGTGCTACTTACGACGAGTTTTGTGGTCCAAGGTCACATACAACTTGTGGACCTTCCATCTTAAGTGTTATTTGTAAAATTCTCAGCGACCTCTCACGTCGTGTTTCAGCCGCTCTCTCTGAAAGAAAGTCACTAGAGGATACACATTCTGCAAACACCTGGTAATATTCTGCATACGCAAGCTTTAGCCTATACCTTCTCATTCTGTTGTGAATTTAATGGGTTGCTAAGGAAATAAATTAGATTTTCACTCATATTCCCAACTCCTGAATAGGGCTACTCTAGCAAAAAACCTTTTTGGGGGTCGTACATCGTGGTCGCACGTTTTGCAGATGTAAGTACCTCACATTTTAATCTAAAAATGTAAACATCTAGTTACCAAATCGAGTTCATTCTTTTTTTTGTCCGGATGACCATTAAACCTGTGTATATTTACTCTGTCAACCTACTGACCCACTAACTAACGTGTTTCGCCCGCTACCACGTGCTTATCAACCACAACACAGTTCCCTCAGCTGATAAACCGACAGGGGAGAAAGAGCTTGTCTGTACTGTACACAAATAAGAACAGCAATCCGTTTCTTTTTCAAGAGGAAATTACTCCTGAAAACTCTTGTATTTGTATCACACACACAAACTTCCACAGGCACCTGATGCGAGTGATAAAACAATGTTTACATATAAACAGTTATGTATAATATACTAAGTGTACGTGTAACTAAAAACCTTGAATCATTTACTAAAGCTATTCAAAAAGAAGTGCACAGGCCACGTTATTTTCCGCTTGCTCTTAGACAGGTCACTACTGACCTCTGGTGGACATGCTGTTTTTATGCAGTGTTCATGAAATCAATTGTATTGAAAAATAAAATCAATGTAAAATGAAAATGACTTACATTTTTACAACTAAAGACGTGTAAACACAACAGTGCACAATAAAAAATTCTCAGGCCTCGGCAAAAAATACTTAGTACGTGGAAAATGTGTTTTTGATAAACATTTGTTCATAATGATTTGGTCCAAATATAATAAAAACACCCTAATGGTACTGCCTGAGGACGCACTTCACCTCCCATTTCATTTTATTTAGCTTACATTTATACTTTCCAGTGTTAGACAACTGAAAAATCCATTTTACTGTTTTTCCCCTCGTCTATCTTAGTAATTACTTTACAAAGTGTTTAAAACTTGTAACAAATTCTTACCAAAAAATTTAATTCGTACTTTAAGAATTGTTTTCTTCATTCCCATGTGTGACATACGTAATCTAAGGGATGCATGCAATACAAATATCTCTTCACACAATATAAGTATATGTATCAGATTTTTATTAGAACTCATAGAATATGCCTGGAACAAAATGGCATGAGATTTTGGAATGTAAACGATTCCATCACACTTTTATATTCAACTTTTCGCAAACTGGGATAACCGGTCGAACAGACATTAAGGAATGTTAAAAAGCAGGCCACAACAATACAAAGAATGAGGAAAAAAAAAAAAAAATCTGCAGTTGTTCCCACAAGCAAGAAAAGAGTTTACTCATGAACATTTTCCAATAAATATTAACCAACTTCGGGTGATGAATTGCCTTTTTGTGCAACGGCAGAGAATGTGCAGGGCATTTGTTAAATAACGTAAATGCTATCTGTTGGTATAAAAAAAGCAACACAATTCAACTTATGTTGCCAGAAGATGTTTGAGGTAATGCATAAAAGCAGTTCAGACAGGTGGGCATAAAATACAATCATTCAAACGAGAGCCAAGAGGTAATGACAAGCCAAGAAGTGTCATGGCTAATGAACATCACAGCACAAAGCTGAACATAAAAGCAGTATACCAATATCGCGGAATCAAGGACTGAATGCCATATTAATGGATAGAATAGCAGAAATAAAATAAAACAGATAAATAAAAGGCAGTTGTTATAATAATTCCAGGGCTGTGAATTTGTGGAGTTAAAAACGGCCGTTTCTATCTTACACCATGTCGATTCCACAAAACGCAATGGAACAAAAAGCTGATAACACTCCACTATTAATAAATCATCTGTTTGTAGATTCGTCTTCTCGACATACTTTTAATAATAGGTCTTTGATTGGATGGTTACAATTACAGCTACACATGAATTGTCACAACATCTGGCACCTAACAATAGCTAACACCACTATAACTGATTGTTTCAAGAAGTTCTGGTTAGTGGTACAAAAACAATGGTTATGCTTATGTAAAAGTTACATTTATCTTTCTGAGTGCTTCAGGTCTTTTGCTAAAGTGATTGTTTCCCTTTTTCTCCTCCTAAGTTACAATCAATTTCGAAATCTGTCAGTTTAACACTACCTGTTCAGATGAATTCAATTCAAGGTTTGGGTTGATCACACAGAATCTCTTTTAGTCATTTTCTAGTCTAATAAAATGTCATATTCAAAGTGCTCAGTCCACACACTATTACCCGGCACGTCGTCACTTTCACCACTTACTTAAAGCAAATCATTTAAAAAAATACAAACATGATCAAATGTTTTTACATGACCAAGCAAATATATTTATATATTAATGTTGCTATTTATTTTTATATTGCAGGTTAATGCTATGCATCAAATAAGACCACTGCGAGGGTTTCATAAAAAGTCACTAAAACTATCGAACGGACTGATCACGTGATGAATGGAAAGCTGATAGTCTTCCGGTGCAAAGCTTAGGAAAAGAGGAATTGCACATGAAACCAACCATCACAGAGCACGGGAAGCGCTCTGATAAAAAAAAGTGCATTACATATGTCAGATTCTTTAAAAAGGCTCGACGTTAAACAAAATAGAACATCAACGGCTTAATACTAAACATTAGCAGTTACTTTTTTATCATAATAATGGTGCAACGGTTGCTCAGTCTAAAAATGAAAGGCAGCAAGCAGTAATCCAGAGCACTCAGATCTAATAATCTAATAACATCTACGGCAGAACAGTTGAAAAGGCAACATGATATATATATATATAATGCTTTAGCACAAACATGCCATCATCATAGACATCTCTTTTTATAGAAATAAATAGTTGAAATAAACTGTACTCTGTTTTTAAATTATTTCCATCTCTATAGGACTCTGATACACATTCAATATAAAGCCTCTATCATACACAGCATACTGCAAATTCAATACCTTTGAATTCTGAAAGTCATCCGGTCCACTTCAGGTTATGTCTTTCCGTAGGTTACATTTCAAATATTTACACCGTTTGTAATTCCTTCCTATAGAAACAACATATACATACAGTTTTTTAAAGTCTTCAGAAGAGTGGCAGCACACTCGAAAAGTCATTGTTTGGGGGCTGTGGGTAGAGCAGGTCGTCCTATCACGCAATTTCTTTCTTGAAGATGGTCTTGCGGTTTCCATTCCGGTCCACATTGCCTTATTTTGAACAGCCATCCTAAAGTAAACTCAGACAGTTCGTGTGAATACTCCTCTCATGCTAATTCAAGCCCCATAATGTGTTTTAAGACAGGAAGTAGAACGTCGCACCAGAGAAGTGCTCGCCTTGACTAAAGCACTTAGAGTAGAGCGTTTGAACTGTGTGATTTCAGCTCAGAGACTGGCCAAGGGGAGAAGCAATGCCTGATGGGTAATTGGTACAGCACTGAGAGAGGTCGAGACCAGTACTTGCATCAGTATTATTGCATCAGCATGTTTTTTTAAAACGAAACTTGACGAGAATGGCATATCCTAGATTGTTTGTATGACTGACTTCCAGCTAAAACACATTTAAGTGCCTTCACACTCATTTCCACAGTAAACTTCCTAACAAGAGAGTAATATTCCAACAGAAAGCAAAACTGACTTAAAAATGTTCCAAAAGTATACCAGTAAATAACCTTTTTCATTTAAAAACAAATAAAAACGTAAACTTCATAATGCTGGCCTTGACAAAATGAGGCTATAAATATAATTCAATCTCAGCTGTGCAGAATTATTAATTTTGTAGTCTGACATGGCCTAATATGGCTATTGTTTACTTGTTTCATATTTCCAACAAAGATCCAAAGGAACCAAAAACTAACCCACACATTTCTGAAGTGAAGTTCTTGTAGATTCTGTGAAGAACCTATTGTAACAACTGTATGTTTTTATCCCTTCTATTTGATTGTGCAGTGTACATTCAGAACTCGGAATCAGAATTCTCCATCCAGTGGCGTCTACCTTCAGAACATGGAAAGTTCCATCTCAAAAGAGCAGATGGAGAAGTGACCCATTCAGTTGCACCAGCCCGAGTTCCATAGAACGGTAAGTGATGGAAGAGATGGAGACGTTGACATCTGAGGTGAAACGGTAGGCGTACATTGGACTCACAGCACCATGACCTCGTCCCTATCCTTCACTATTCGCCCTTAAATTCCCTTTAGGTAAGTGCACACCTTTTAGACTAATGGCACATTGGGTATGACCAAAATTTAACCTTGAAAACAAAATGTCGGAGCTATGGATGGCACATTATGGAGAAGGCATTGCAAATCTGTCTGGAACAACAGATCCAATGATGAGAAGCAATCCCTTGCCAGAGTGACCCTGGTCATGGGAATACAGCTGAAGGACTAGAGGGTCTGACATGAACAGCTTGCGTTTATTGGCTTCTTCATTCGGTTTGAACTTGCGCTTAAGGACACAAGATAGCTGCAAGTAACAGGAATTTCTGTGGAGACATGGCTTCGCCTAAATATAGATCTTTGTAAGCCACGTCTGAAGCTGGTGATTATGTTATGTTGATATTTGTCTCAGTAATATGGCTGGCCGACGGATCCAGTTCGAAGAGTAATGCTCTTGAGTGACGACTAAGCAATCGAGCTGATCACACAACCACACACTCCCACGTTACTAACTTACCCATGTGCATTTTTAATTTGTGCTGTTTGGATTTCACGTTGATTTTATGATTCAGGTCAATCTCGAATATGAGACTGCTCCCTCCTGCAGCTCTGTGCTCTGAAGAGAGACGTCCTGTTCTCTGAGATCTTATTAAAAGTTTAGTGCGTTTGGCAAGTAGGAGAAAAATCCTTGGTCTGTAATTGGGTGACTGTTGGAATGGCATCCATGGCAAGTAATTATGCCTTTTCGTAGAGTTTGTTACGCATGATCTTTACAGACTCCTCTATTTGGTTGCGTCATGTCAAAGCTAACAGATGCGCCCGTCTTGGTGTGGTAGACTGGTGTTCAGAGTTTCAGCTGAAGCGGAAGTGTGATTCTTCCTTGTTTCTTTGAGTAAAGAATGACTCGATCAGGTTGAAATATTCAGTGAACCTTTATGTGGCTCTGGACTTAACACAGCAGAGTTAGCACAAACCATCAGCCTTCACATGGAGGATTTTGGAGAAACCAGGTCTTTTTTTGAGTGCCTGAGAGGAGAAGACAGGAAAGGATGTAAACGAACTGGTGTTATATTTCTAATACAGCTGAAGTCAAAAGTTTACATACACCTTGAAGAATCTGCAAAATATTACTTATTTTACCAAAATCATACAAAATGCATGTTATTTTTTATTTAGTACTGACCTGAATAAGATATTTAAATTGAAAGACGTTTACATATAGTCTACAAGAGAAAATAATAGTTGAATTTATAAAATGATCCCATATTACATACACTTGATTCTTAATTCTGTGTTGTTACCTGAATGATCCACAACTGTTTTTTATTTATTTAGTGATAATTGTTCATGAGTTTCTTGTTTGTCCTGAACAGTTAAGCTGCCTGCTTTTCATCAGAAAAATCCTTTAGGTCCCACAAATTCTTTGGTTTTTCAGCATTTGAACCCTTTTCAGCGATGACTGTATGATTTTGAGATCATTTTTTTCACACTGAGGACAACTGAGGGACTCATATGCAACTATTAAAAAGGGTTCAAATGCTCACTGATGCTTCAGAAGGAAAAACAATGCATTTGAAGATCAGGTACATTTAAATACTCTTTCTTCTGGGGAACATGCAAGTATCTTCTGTAGCTTCTGAAGGGCAGTACTAAATTAAAAACAAATATGATATTAAGGCAAAATGTACACATCTTCATTCCATTCAAAAGTTTTCACCCCCCGGCTCTTAATGCATCGTTTTTCCTTCTGAAGCATCAGTGAGCATTTGAACCTTCTGTAATAGTTGCATATGAGTCCCTCAGTTGTCCTCAGTTTGAAAAGATGGATCTCAAAAGCATACAGTCATTATTGGAAAGGGTTCAAATACACAAAAATGCTGAAGAAACAAAGAATCTGTGGGACCTAAAGGACTTTTCTGAGGAACAGCGGGTAGTTTAACTGTTTAGGACAAACAAGGGACTCATGAACAACTATGAATAAAAAAAAAACACAGCTGTGGATCATTCAGGTAACAACACAATATTAAGAATCAAGTGTATGTAAACTTTTGAACAGGGTCATTTTTATAAATTCAACTACTATTTTCTCTTGTGGACTATATGTAAACGTCTTTTATGTGAAATATCTTATTCACGTCAGAAAAAAAATAACATGCATTTTGTATGATCCCTCTTATATTGGTCAAATAACATTTTGGAGATTCTGCAAGGTGTGTGTAAACTTTTGACTTTAACTGTATGTATATTGCACTGGTAAATTACTAAAACAAAGTAAAAAAACAAAGCATGGAAAATATAAAATAAAGGCTGATTTAAAATATGAATAGATACTAATAGTATATAAATGATACTAAATTAACACTGACCAATGCCAGAGTAAATTGCAATTATATGAGGGACCAACATTCTGTAATGTATCTTAAAATTTAAATTCAAATTACAATTCTGCATTCTGTTGCTACATCAATTCAAATCCAATTAAAATGCAGAAACTGATTTGGAATTTGAGACATACAATTTCTAATGACGAAAACACCTGGTAATTTCTGCCTTAACTGACCATTTTATTTGACTTTTATGATAAATTCCTTGTTTTGTTATTGATTTGTAGGTCTCTGAATACAAAAAGCAAAAATGCCTAGCAATGAGGCATTAACGTTACATAATTTCAGATTTTTTAATATCTCTGGCAAATCATAATCTGCACTGGGACCACTTGGTAGAGAAATATTTTTAAAAACTTATAAAAATGACAAAAGCACATTTAAAACAAGCAAAATACTAAAATAAAAAATATGGAAAACATAAAATAAAAGTTGATTTAACATATGAATAAATACAAATAGTATATAAATAATACAAAAATAACACTGAACAATGCACAAATAAATTGCAAATCTATGTTTCAACCATAGTTGGCAGTTGAGAGATCAACATTCTGTAGTGTATCTTAAAATTCAAATTCTATTCCTATATCAATTCAAATCCAAATCACATGCAGAAATTGAATTGGAATTTAAAAGACATACAAACTTTCTAATGATAAAAAAACGCCAGGAAATTTTTTTTACTGACTGTTTTAATTGACTTTTATGATAAATTCCTTGTTTTGTTACTTATTGTAAGTATTTCTGGATACAAAAGGAAAAAATGCCTGGCAATGAGGAATTAAAGTTACATAATTTCAGATTTTAAAATATGTCTGGATAATCATAATCTGCACTTGTATTTCAATGGCTTCATCTGATCCTCTGATGTGATTAAAGGGTGTTTTCCTTTTTACAAAATGAAATAACTTTCATCTGCAGACCCTATGAATCTGCTTCCACACTGATGGTGAAACTAAACCGTGGGCAGTACAAAGTAAAAAATATTTTTGAGCCTCTCATGAAAATGATATATGATGAGCAATGCACTCTGTCATCTACAGCAGCCCATTTCAGCACAGCTTGTGTAAGACATCCTGCAAGTAACTTTAGTTCGAGTTTTCACGTAGGTGGGTGTAACCCCACTTCCACTTCCTCTCCCAGCTTATCTAGAGTCAGAACAGAGAAGAGGCAGCTTCCTGCATCCTCAAAAACAGCAAATGGATGAGATGAATCACTTGCATTTGACTCACGGCTCTTCAACACGGCAGCTGTGAGAGGTTCTTCTGCTTTCACTTACTCATCTTTAACGTCGTCTCAGACACAGGAAACCCCATGGCCTAAGACTAAATTACTAAAGAACAGCTTTTGCTGGTAATTTTAGTCTGGCAGTGGATAAACGGATATGGTTGGGTCAAATTTTTTGATGTCTCAAAAACCTATCTATGGGAATTATTCCATACCTGCAGCTTGTTCACCATTTCATCAAAGAGTTTTCTGGCCTCAGGACTGTTAGGGTCTTCAAAGTAATCTTCTATACCGATCTGGACTACAATAGATTTCAGGTTACGACACACACCTGTGAAAAGAGCGGAGCTGGGGATGAGTACTAGAGCGAGGGCAGAGGGTCATTTTACAGGAAGTGCGGGTGTATTTCATGACATTTACAGCTCTAAATCTAAAGATAGCACTAAATCCAAAGTTTAATCTAAATCAGCGAGTATAGACTCACTATTGAAGTGAAGCAGGGCTTTAGGAGTAACAGGAGTGGAGGTGAGCACCAGCATCTCCAGACCCTTCAGTCCCTCTCGGCACATCTCAGCAGCCACTTCCTGATTGATCTCACTGACGTGGTCCAACTCTAGCACCTGGAGCCTCATGCAATTCCTTGCTAAAGATATAAACACAAACAGGGTGATTGCAGTGTTTGTGGAGAGGGTAACAAAGAAAGTCTATTGGCACACCGGCTGCATTAGTCATGAAGAAAAGAACAAAAAAATATAATACTGGCTCCAAAAAGCTCCAAAACAAAAAAAGCACTATGAAAACAGTGAAAAGTTCGTATTGAATGTGCACTATATTTAGGTGAGAACAGGAAGAGAACAACTCAACTAATACACAGAACAGCTGTAGTACTTCTGAAAAGCAAAATACTGAGGATAGCCACTTGAAAGTGAAGTGTAACAAAATAGCTGAAAGGATTGGGGAACACAAGTAAAAAAAATTAAATATATATATATATAACAATTCTGTTTAACTTTCTGATTACGTTTTCTTAGGTGGTCTACATACAGCTCAGATGATTTGTACATAGTTAAGTGCAGTCTTGTGATTCACAAAGGTCAGAACCATTATATCTAAATGAGGATGGTACAGTAAAGTAGTTAAAATAACACGCAGAGTAGAAAATGGCTCTTCTTTCTTTATAATAAAAAAAATCTATTTATAGTTCAATTGTATACCACAAACATGTGCCTCTGGTTTACTTATTGCAGAATGTTAAAAGGGTCATTTCCGGTGTCACTTTGTCCCAATTTGTAAAGTGAATAACAAGTTACACTCTATGCTACACTGGTAATAGGTTTGAGTGATGTTCCCTTGCGATGCTGATCTGAGAACAGCTGTATGGTTACTGTAATAATTGGACAAATAATTATTTTTAAGGGATGCTGTCATAAATCAGAGCAGAAAGGGTGTCAATATCCAAAACAGAGAAAAATAAAGTAAAAACAGAATAAATATTAATACAATATAAAATATCAGCTATTTAAAAATGTAATATCTTTACATAATTCGTGACAAAGCTGAATTTTCAGCAAATATTACTCCAGTCTTCAGTGTTACACAATCCTTCGGAAATCAGTCGAATATGCTGATTTGGTGCTCAAGAAACATTGCTTATTATTATCATAGTTGAAAACAGTTCTTAAAACAGTGCTTAAAGGATTAGTTCACTTCCAGAACAACAATTTACAGATAATTTACTCACCCCTTTGTCATCCAAGATGTTCAAATCTTTTTTTTTTTTTCAGTCCTAAAGAAATTATGCTTCTTGGAGAAAACATTTCAGGAATTATCTCCATATAGTGGACTTCAATGGTGCCCCAAGTTTGAGCTTCCAAAATGCAGTCCACTGCAGGAACACTCCACTTTTTTTGAAAATAGGCTCATTTTCCAACTCCCCTAGAGTTAAACAGTTGAGTTTTACCGTTTTCGAATCCATTCAGCCGATCTCCAGAGCAGGTGGTAGCACTTTTAGCGTAGCTTAGCATAAATCATTGAATCTGATTAGACCGTTAGCATCTCCCTCAAAAATGGCCGAAGAGTTTCGATATTTTTCTTGACTCTTCTGTAGTTACATTGTGTACAAGGACAGACAAAAAATGAAAAGTTGTGATTTTCTAGGTCGATATGGCTAGGAACTATACTCTCATTTCGGCGTAATAATCAAGGAACTTTGCCATGGGTGCAGCAGGCACAATGATATTAGTCAGCCGTCAACTCTGCCGGCTGCAACTCTGCATCCACACAAACTTAGTGCCAGTCACTTTGAGGCGCTCCGTAATATCAGCAAAGGCAGCAAAAGTTCCTTGATTATTACGCCAGAGTGAGAGTATAGTTCCTAGCCATATCAGCCTAGAAAATCACAACTTTTCATTTTCCGTCAGTCTTAGTACACGATGTAACTACAGAAGAGTCGAGTTTTAAATAGGAAAAATATCATCATTATATCGTCATTTTTGAGCAAGATGCTATCGGTCTAATCAGATTCAATGATCTATGCTAAGCTATGCTAAAAGTGATACCGCCAGACCCGGAGATCGGCTGGATGGATTTGAAAACCAAAACTCAACTCTAGGGGAGTTGGAAAATGAGCCTATTTTCAAAAAAAGTGGAGTGTTCCTTTAAATGAGGCTTCAAATGGCTCTAAATGATCCTAGCCAAAGGAAGAAGCATCTTATCTAGTGAAACAATCGCCCATTTTTGAAACAAATTGACAATTTATATACTTTTTAACTTCACATGCTCGCCTTGTCTCATTTCTGCGATATGGACGCGTAGTCTGTGTAATCCGGGTCAATACAGTTAGGGTATGTTGAAAAACTCCCATCTCGTTTTCTTCCCCAACTTCAGAATCGTCCTACATCACTGTTTTACCTTTTTTGTAAAGGGTGTTTGATTTTCTGTGCATGTTCAATTGTAACCACTGGGTCGGTAGTTCTGCAGCGATGTAGGCCGATTTTGAAGTCGGGAGTTTTTCGACTTACCTTAACTGTATTGATCCAGATTACACAGACTATGCACACGAGACAAGATGAGCATTTAAGGTTAAAAAGTATATAAATTGTTAATTTGTTTAGAAAATGGCAGATTGTTTCGCTATATAAGACCGTTCTTCCTTGCCTGGGGTCATTTAGAGCCCTTTGAAGCCACATTTAAACTGCGTTTTGGAAGTTCAAACTTGGGGGCACGATTGAAGTCCACTATATGGAGATAAATTCTGAAATGTTTTCCTCAAAAAACAATTTCTTATCGACTGAAGAAAGAAAGACATGAACGTCTTGGATGACAAGGGGATGAGTAAATTATCTGTACATTTTTGTTCTGGAAGTGAACTACTCATTTAATAGTGAAATGTGGAAAATATTATACTTTTTTTTTTCAAGATTTGATGAATAGAATAAAATTAAAATGTTCAAAAGAACAGCATTTATTTAAAAAATACATTTTTGTAACAATGTGAAAGTCTTTACCATCACTTCTCAATCTTACTAATTTACATACATTTACATTTGTAAACTCAATGGCAAACACTAATTTACTCACCCAAAGAAGCCAATCCCTGTATGCCACAGCCAGCTCCGCCCACACCCAGTGCTCGCAGATGTGGCCAGCATCTGCCAATGGTCTGCAGGCACCTGTTACTGAAGCGTGCTGGCTGCTGACTGCAGAAAGACCATTTACATTTCAATTATTTACATTAAACTTTAAAAATATATTGATTTTTCTAATATTGCAGACAAATACTCAAAAAAGAAAGACGATGTTGCATTTAAATCAATATAATATTTAAGCTATCAAGCCATGTATAATCACCGCCTTAACAAAAATCTACAATTGCCTTTGAAACAAGTAAGTGCATTTCAATCTTACCATGGATGCAAAGGCGCCACCTGTAGTGAGATGATGTCTCTGCAACCAGCTCCCAATGCCCAGATAACCTCCTGTCCAACAGGGTCTGTCGCACTCCTGACAAATCAAAATCAACATCTGAGAATCTTTCTCTCTCTGTACAGCAAAAACAGTAACATTTTGAGACATTTTTACTATTTAAAATAACTGCTTTCTATATGAATATAAATTCAATTTTAAATTTTGAAATGTAATTTATTCCTGTGATCAGAGCAAAATTTTCAGCATCATTACTCCATTACTCACCAAGCCTAAATTTAATTGATCCAAAGTACAGCAAAAACAGGACATTTTTGAAATACTTGTACCATTTAAAATAACTCTTTTCTATTTGAATATATTTTAAAATGTAATTTATTCCTGTGATTTCAAAGCTGAATTTTTAGCATCATTACTCCAGTCACATGTTTCTTCAGAAATCATTGTAATATGCTGATTTGCAGCTCAAAAAACATTTTTAAAATTATCATTATTATCAATATTTAAAACAGTCGACTACTTTTTTTTTCTGGATTCTTTGATGAATAGAAATATCCAAAGATCGACATTTAGCTGAAATAAAAAGCTTTTGTATACACTATACCATTCAAAAGCTTGGAGTCAGTAATTTTTTTTTTTAAAGAAATTATAGAAATTAATATTTTTTTAATTAGCAAGGATGCTTTAAATTGATCAAAAGTTATGATAAAGGCATTTATAAAGTTACAAAAGATTTTTATTATAGATAAACACTGTTCTTCTGAACCTTCAGTTCATCAAAGAAACATGAAAAAATTCTACTGAGCTGTTTTCAACATAATAATAATAATAAATGTTTTTTAAAAAGCAAATCAGAATATTAGAATGATTCGACTGGAGTAATGATGCTAAAAATTCAGATTTTAAATCTCAGGCACAGTTACATTTTAAAATATATTCTACTAGAAAACAGTTATTTTAAATAGTAAAAAATATTTCATATTCGAATGTTATTATATGTGTCTGATCTACAGCTAGATGGCAATTGCAAAAGGATGCAAGAAGGCCAAGAGAATGTTTGCATCCTTAAAGCATACATCACCCTAATCACTACATGACTGCTTACTGAATAAATAATTAAATGTACATGAAAAATTCATTAACTGGAGCTAATATTATTTTCATTAAAGCAATTTAGCAAATTGGTTTCACAGCACAGTGGTCATTAATACAGTTTAGTAGTCATTATATTAAACATTTTTTTGTATTCACTCACAAAAGCACTGTAATATAGCTTTTCCTCTCACCTCAAAGATTTTGCATGCAAATGCAAATTAGCTTGGCAAAATGCAATATAATTTTCTAACTTACTTGTTTTTACCATCAGCAAGTTGCAAGTTTCTAACTTATTTGTTTTTACCATCAGCAAGCACTTCATAAAAAAAAAAAAAATCGACATCTTATAAGAGAAAACTCTTTAAAGAAAAAGAAAGCATACATCATCCAATTTATTACATGATTGCTTACTGAATAAATAATGAAATAGATATGAAAAATTAATTAGAGTTATTACTTTCATTAAAGACATGTAGTAAATTGGTTTCCTGGGGACAGTGCTCATTAATACAGTCATTAGACAAAAATATTTGCCAATTGACCAATCAGACTCAAGTATACCTCAAAGTTGTGTAATAAAAGGATATATGGACAAAAAAAAAACACTAAATAGTGCTCCCTTGTGGACCAACCTGTATGTGACAGCCTGGAGTGCCCTGCAATAACAGCTTGCCAACCACAGAGAGCGATCAGTCAATAGATTTGGACAATGAGACACCTTCAAGATGAGCAGATTACTGCCAGTAGCTTTCAACAAAGCCTCGAGACCCTCCTCAAGACACCCACTAAACACAAGAAAGAGAATCTATTAGCATCATCTATTAACATGTCAGTTTATACAAAATATGTCAGGACAGTCAGATTTTACTAGCCAGTAGTGCCACTTGTTACAATAATTAGTCCTATTTTTAGTTTGATTGCTATAAATAAACGTTTTATGAATCGTATCGAACAAAATATTTTAACATTAAAAAATTACGCACTTTTAGCTTTAAATCCACCAAATACACATATTCTCCGTTTGCCATGCAGAAAGCTCCCTTGACGAATTCGTTCATGAGGTTTTTGACTGGCACTCTGGTTGAGGTGATTTAGCAGAGCAATTAACAGGCTGCTCATTCTGTTCCCTGCTCACGCTGGATCTCTGAACAAGCACTTCACAAGTGTCAGACTGTGTGAGCGAGTGAGTGTGTGTCTGTTTGGTGTGAAAGAGTGATGAGAGGATCAGGGAAGAGTGCAGAAGGTAATAAAACAGCGACGAGAAGAGGAGGAGGTGCGTGGAGCTGTGGGAAGGCAGTAGCCACACAAACAGCGGGGTCAGTACGGTACATTAAACAGCAGGCGCAGTGGGAGACCGTGTTACCGTGTGCTCTTCAGATACTCCTCCTTTGTCTCTTTTTTGCCCCTCTGCCGGGGTTTGAGGTTCTGGAGGATGAGGGAATGCGTCTGTGTGCACCACTGAGACAGAATGCACAGGAACTAAACAAATAGAGTGAGAGACAGAGTTTGAGGCCTTGGCTTTTTTCAGGACTAGCAGCAGTTACAAAATACGTGGGCAGCAGATAATTTATGCTACAACGTTTCACTGCTCATTCAGATCTGTTAAATGTCTTTTGGGTCATTCCTACAGTGGAGTACATTTTCATCTCCCTATCATACATATACATCACATACATTTATTATAATATTTAATAAAATATTACAATCACAATTTTTAAAGGTGGAAATCAAATTTAAAAGTAATAGAATTATTATTATTATTATTATTATTATTATTTTGTTGCCACGTTACTGGTGTTATGTACTACCTTAATATGACAATTTATTAATTATTAGTATACTTCACACATATACGTACTTATGATTTAAAATTTCTTATGTGCTCTTTCTTAGTTTTTATTTTAATCTGTCTTTTCATTTTAGTTTTAATTTTAGTCTTTGTAAAACTTAAAGTATATACATGGGCGTTCAAAAGTTTGGGCTTAGTACTATTTTGAATGTTTAAGTCTCTTATGCTCATTAAAGTTCCATTTATTTGATCCAAAATACTAAAAAAAATTAATATTATGAAATATAATTGCAAATCAAAATCGTTTTCTATTTTAATATACTTTAAAATATAGTTTATTTCTGTGATGCAAAGCTGAATTTTCATCAGCCATTACTCCAGTCGTTAGTGTCACATGATTCTTCAGAAATCATTCTAATATGCTGATTTATTATCAATGTTGGAAACAATATTTTCTAACAATATAAGTCTTCAGTATTACTTTTGATCATTTTAACACATCCTTACTTTTGATCATTTTAACACATAATTATTTCAAAGAAAGAAAGAAAAAACAAGATGAGCGTTTGACATTAAAAAGTGTTTAAACTGTATTTTTTTAAAATGAAAATAACCGATTGTTTCGCTAGATAAGACCCTTCACATTTGAGATCGTTTGAAGACACATTTAAACTGCATTTTGAAAGTTCAAAATCGGGGCACCATATCAGTCCATTATATGGAGAAAAATGCTGAAATGTTTTCCTCAAAAAACTATTTCCTTACGACCGAAGAAAGCAAAACATAAACATCTTGGATGACAAGGGCGTGATTAAATTATTTGTAAACTGTTGTTCTGGAAGTGGATGAAAATGCAGGCTGATTTGATTTCCTCATTCAAGGTAAAAAATAATTAATAGTTTACTCGTTCATTAACAGTTGTTCATTCAAGAACACAATCTCTGTCAAATTCAGTTATAATGCTGTAAAGTTGTCATTTGTAATGTTACTGAAGTTGGTTGATTTGATTCAAGGCTTAAATATGTTTAGAATTTTCTGAAATGGTCATGGAGAAAATAGATAAATATATTCTGAAACCCTGCAGAAAAAGTAGGCGATCAGCTCTGAAATTTAACAGGAGCATTACTGTAGGAGTGTTTGTGTGAATGGTGTTAAAACCTTTGAAGAGATGCGAGCGTTCTCCAGCAGCACTCTGGTCCACACCGCAGGGTGACGAGCCACAAACTTCCAATCCCGACACACCTCGGCCGCCCGTAGGAGTGTCTTCGTATCTAGGTAGGTAAAGATACAGAAGAGAGCGGCACGTATCTTCAGGACCTCAGGACTGATCACCTCGTTAACTTTAGAGGGGCTTTTCTCATGGCGACAAGGCTTGTATCCACCTTCAGAACGACCTGTCGATACAAAAAATAAGAGATAAAGATCACCATTTAGTTCTCCTTTATGTAAAAGAGAAACCTTTAGCACCGTGAACTCCACATTGAACATGGGTGAATTAAGTGTACTGGCTGCATTACTATACGTGTCCATATGGTGGCGCCTCAGTCAAATAAAAAGCAAAGCCATCAATCTGTTTGCTCTTCTCACTGCCTCCTACAGGTTCTGAACATCCTCCAAATCATGCAATCAGCAGGCCATTTCTATCTCACAGCTCCAGTTTGACAGACTCTAGGTCTCTTGAGTCATACACAATTTGCTGAAGATCTAATGAGACTGAGATTGAAGAAACAGGTGTTGGCAGTGCTCTTATTTTATAAGACTGCTAAAATTTTTAAGCAAAACCTGCCAAAAGCTATGACTCAAAGAGGCTCTCAAATAAGTGAGATGTAATGGTGATGACAGAATGGATTGTGTACAGCTATGGTAAAGCTTGGCTTCCACCTGGACAATGCCAGCTGGATAAACTAGCCATGACTGCTGGTCTAGGATCATCTTGCCCAAAACTAGCCATTAACTAATGGAAAAAGACAACTTTGGATCAGTGGATGTAGGCCACGTTGTTTGCCCCACAGGGAACATGGTCTTGATTTCTGAAATTATTACCAAAAATAAAATAAAATGAAGTAAAATAAAATAAAATAATAATAAATAAATGTTTAATTAACATTAATCAAAAAATAAAAAATAAAAATACCGGAATATTAATTATTGTTAAATAAAAATCTAACCATCAACTAATAGCAGGATGGAAAAATACAACTTTGGATCAGTGGAGGCAATATCATTTCTGAAATTATTACCTAAAATAAAATAAAAAAAAATAAAAGTTTAATGAACATTAATTAATTTAAAAAACAACAACAACAGAATATTACGTTTTGTAAAATAAAAATACACTGTTTAACTTGTGGCATAAAAAGTGTTTAATTATATTAGCATTAAAAAAAAAATAGTTTATTCATACGTGTACAAATATTTTAGAAAAGAAAAAAATAATCCATGTGTAATATTAATTAATTAATATGTAGTGTCATTTGTAAAATAAAATTATTCAAAGCTCATCCAAAAATATGTTAAAAATAAAAATGTGCAAAAATAATAATAAATAATAACAATAATAAAATAATAAAAGAAAACATTTATTTTTTAATTGCATTCGTATCTGATAGAAACAAGTCTGCACTTAAGTGGATGCTCACCAATCATTTTTTAAAATTAAGTAATTAATTTATTATGTAGTGTTATTTTTTATAAAATACAATTATTAAAGCTTATAAAAAATAAAATAAAAAAAATTATATAAAAAAATAATAATAATAAAATACATAAAATAATAATAATAATAATAATAATAATAAACATGTATTTTTTAATCGCATTCGTATCTGCTAGAAACAAGTCTGCATTTAAATAAATTCACAGTATACATGTCTTGATCTCTCCAATGGATTTCATACCAACTTCCAAATACTTTTTGAGGTTGACGCTGACATTTCTGCCACATAATCTGACAACTGAACAAAGGAGAGGTGATACAATCTGAACAGCACAAATGACCCTTAATCAGTGTAAATGAAATACAGTAAAGATATCATGGCCTCAAGTCACACTTTGTATGGTATGATAATATATGAGAGCATATAGTAGACTATTGGTTACTCATTTAGCTCTTCCCACAATGACCTGGAGTCAGTAGGTGGAAAATTGTGCTCACTGCTCATGGCTTTATGACACACGCTCTCTACTGCTCTCTGGCCTGTGATCCTAACAGCAGTTGCATTCATGTGACCTAATTTTCCTCAGCCGGCATCCTGGGCCTCTGACCCGACTATACCGTCATTATTTGGAGAGTGGGTACTGTGGCCTTGGGCCTGACAAACTGGTCGACAAACTGTTAACTCACAAACGTACGAAATGACATTTGCAACCATAGCAGCATCTGCCCTTTTCTGTCTGCCCCAGATTGTGTTTTAAATGACTGACAAGCCAAAAATGACTTTTACATTTATGCCTTTGGATTCGTGTTCCCAGGGAAACAAACCATGTTCTTCCAACAACATTTAGAAACACAAAATAAACCCCAGGACAAATTCTTTGCTCGTTCTGCCCACGCAGGTCAATGACGCACCTGTAGCTAGTCTGTATCCTCCACGGTTCCCCCCATGCTGGCTTTCTGCTCTCCTGTCTTGCTCCCACATCTCGGCCTCGGACTCCGTGGTGCGGGATCCTACGTCAGACACGTCGCCCTCCTCTCCTTCCGTGCTGTTCCGGTACGGCCGGCGCTGCCAGTTCTGAATGGCCTGTTTACGGAGACCCCAGCTCCGGGAAGCGGCCGCCCTTTCGTATCCTCCTCCTCCTCCACCACCTCCTTCCCCAAGTCGGCACTGGACGTGGTAGTACTGGGCATCAGGGCAGTCCTCTAGAGCGTGGAGGTCCACACTGTCACTGTCGTAACCTCCTGAACCCTGGGACACAGACTTTCCTCGACCTGATGCGCTGTTTAGGAAAAACACAATGGGAAGCATGGAGAAAACACACGCATAATATTGTGGTTAATTCACACAGTAATTTATAAAAGGAATTACTGGACATTATAACCCTCACCAAAATAATGTCTCTTTAAAGGAGAAGTCCACTTCCAGAACAATAATTTCCAGATAATGTACTCACCCTCTTGTCATCCAAGATGTTCAGTCATAAAGAAATTGTTTGAGGAAAACATTTCAGGATTTTTCTCCATATAATGGACTGCTATGGTGCCCCGAGTTTGAATTTCCAAAATGCAGTTTAAATGCGGCTTCAAATGATCCCAAATGCAGTTGTAAATGAACCCAGCCGAGGAAGAAGGGTCTTATCTAGCGAAACGATTAATTATTTTCATTTAAATACAATTTAAATACTTTTTAATCTCAAACGCTCATCTCGTCTTGCTCTGCGCGAACACTGAACTCTGAATTCTGGCTCAAGACAGGGTATGTCAAAAACCTCCAATCATATTTTCTCCATCAACCTTAAAAAATCATTTCAAAATCATCCTACATCGCTGCAGAAGTACCGACCCCGTCTTTGCAAAGTGAACATGCAAAGAAGATCAAACAACCAACAATAAAGGTAAAACAGGGATATAGGGCGATTTTGAAGTTGAGGGAGAACATGTTCAGGTAGAGTAAGACAGAATGAGCGTTTGACATTAAAAAGTATATAAATAGAAGTCCATTATATGGAGAAAAATGCTGAAATGTTTTCCTCAAAAAACATAATTTCTTTACAACTAAAGAAAGAAAGACATGAACATCTTGGATGACAAGGGGCTGAGTACATTATCTGTAAATTTTTGTTCTGGAAGTGGACTTTTCCTTTAAAGGCATAGTTCACCCAATAATGAAAATTCGGTCATTAACTACTAGGGCTGCCCCCAAACAGTCGACTAACCATTACCAACCAGGCTTGGTCAATCCAAAAAAAAAAAAAAATCCACAGAAAGTGGCATAGTCATGCAGTGCGAGATGGACAGATCGTTAACAGCTGGTCTAAGTGGTTATATAATACGTCGGGCATAACATCCAAACACTCACCTATCATTCATCGGACCTCAAATATGGCTTTTCATCTGTAAGATGTATGTAGTAGCATCTTTACATGGCCGCTCAAACCAATGTTAATCTAGAAAAATGTGTCTGTGCGGAGTGTGGAAGCTGAACAGTAGCACGCTCACTGCATGACAGATGGAAGCGCCAGTGTGATCACCTGCTCTTAAAATACTCATTTAGTCATACAGATAAAAGTAATACATCTTTCGAATCTGTAAAGACTCTACATGTATTTGTGTGAACTCACAATAACAATGAAACGTTGCGCTTTTGTTAAATAATGAAAAATATATCTACAGAAAGTAAAATGTCTACTTTCAAATGAACCAATTCAAACAGAAAACAGATATTTTCAGATTACGTAATCCATATGAAATGTGCATACAGGCTACTACTGTGGAGATGACAAGTCAGTGTCACTGACTTCATCTCTTAAACCGAAAACAAAGAAACCACTAGATAACAACCCCCCCAAAAATAACAACTTTATTAAACAATTTATTCTTTTCTGTGTTGGTCTTTGATGCATGTTCATGATATTTTTGCATTGCTGTCTGTGCAGTTCAGAAATCTCTCGGATTTCATCAAAAGTTTCTTCATTTGTGTTCGAAAGATGAACAAAGGTCTTACGGGTTTGGAACAACATGAGAGTGAGTAATTAATGACAGAATTTTCATTTTTGGATGAACTATCCCTTTAAAGATATAGGGTTTGTGTTGAAAAGAAGAGTGTAAAAAGAACAATAAGAGTTAAGTTATATTGAGAGGGTGCTCGCTGCAGAGCCAAAGGGAAGGAGCTGGAGCTCTAGCTCCCCCTTGCTGGAGGTAATGGGTGGAGACAGACACCTAACCACACCCTAACCCTACCCCTATCCTAAACATAACTCCACCCATTAGTTCACACAAAGGTGGAGCTGGACATCCAGAGAGGGGGAGCTGGAGGCCATTAGGCTCTGCAGTGAGCAGTACTTGATTATATTAGGGAGGCAGCCCCCGCCCCCCTTGAAGGTCAAGTAAACTTTATTTTCTATATAGCGCCAGATCACAACAGACGTCATTTAAGATTACCTTTCCTATGGAATAGGTCTATACCTTGTTCTTTTATTAAACAAACGAAATAGCGTTATGTTATTTTCCTTATTTACACAACGGCATGTCATTTCTCTCTCTAACGTTACGTGGTCACGCGTCTACAATTTCTCCTCCGCTAAAACGCGGACTGGATCGCGGAGTCCATTCATGAAAACGGATTTACTCTATAGCATGGGATGCCACAGAATTTGTCAATTTTTGGATGAATAAATCAAAAGTAGGTCTCTCACCTAATTCGAATCGCGATATGGACTAGTGTCTGTGAATATTAAAACGCAAAAAGACGGTTTAAATATGAATCCTCCATGTTCCGCTTGGCTCTGTATGAGACGTGGCTTTGTTTACTACACAAATAGTGAAGCACAGGTGACGCTCGCTGTTATTTTCGGCCTCTGCGTCTCATTATATGACGACATAAACGCATGAACTTAATCTCCAGAACTGCTGTGAGAGTCGCTTCATGTAAATTTTACCGGTTCATTTGAGAAAATTAGCATCATATCATAGTGTATACATACAAAAACTAACCGGCAACCTGTCAAAATAAAAGTAATGTTTAACATGTAACAGAAATGTATTAGTCTTGTATTACTTTTGTACAGTATAATGTAAGGTGTTTACATATTACTATTTCTGGCAAATTTAAATAAAACAATTAAATGCAGAAATTATAATAATAACAGAAATAACAGAAAAAAATGTTTGTTTGGCAGCAAATAAAAGGGTTTAATTTTAATTTCATTAAAAATAAATAAATATTTAATGCCTGTATTTGATTATCAGAAAAATTAAAACACAAGAATTTCTAAAAAGAGAGAAAAAAAAAAAAGATTGTAGGGCCCTATTGTTTAAAATGTTGAAATTGAGATTTTTTGACTTAATTTCTATATAAATGTTTGTTATTACACAGAGAGTAATGTACAAAAAAAAAAAGTACCGTGCTGTACTGTACCGTACCCCTTGCAAATTTGTCATTATAAGGTTTGGTCTGTTTTCAGATCTCAGGTTGTTTTTCAATTGTTGCACTGAAGTACTGAAGTATTGAAATTTTTTATTTTTTTTTATTTTATTTATTCAGCTGGTTATTTCTTGATTTTTATTTTTGATAAAACCAAAAGTTTCTTGCCATACTGTTCTTGTAATAAATAGAAAAAAAGCAAATAACATTTGACTCCTCCCCTTTTTTGCTGATCCGAAAAATGGTCCGATCCGTGACTCAAAAACCGTGAGTGATCCGAACCGTGAGTTTTGTAATCCGTTGCACCACTAGTTATTTCCTTAATTGCACATACGAGAACGGCTCTCAGTTGTTTTCAATCAAAACACTCCTCCGAAGATCCTTCTTACCACTAAGCTCAGGGTACACAACACTAAACCAACAATTTTAGGGGTATCATGCACTTTTTATTATATGTTACAACTACAGAAAAAAGCAGTTCAAAACAAATGATCTGAGGAAGCTGTGAGTCAATTAGACTAAATTTAGACACGCGAATGCATTATTCCTGATTCTTTTGTATCTTCAATAATTACGCAACTTAAATTTCAAAGACACAAAAAGTTGGATTCAAAATCTACTTGGCATGGGCATCAGTTTAAATGGGTATGATACTTCTGAACACTTCCACTATGCAAGACCTTTCATTAATCATTACAAGAGAAACCACTAAACTCCGGCAACAGTTAGGGCAGTCGCATTGGATTATGGGTAAGGAATGTTCTCCTCCAAGGCTTAGTAGTGACAGAATTTCCACTGGGGATTCCAGCCAGACATTTAGTCACTCTCCAGATGTTACAGTTCAAAAGCCAACACTGAGACTTAAAGAGATACTGTGCTACTGCAGTTGCTAGTCACTGTAGGCTCTGCTGTAGGCAACTGACTACAATGATAGACTTTTCAATTTTACTGTGGGCTGAAGAGCAAACGACCCACTAGAGATGAAGCTGGGACACATTATCACTTCTTACACAGTAGTGTAATGTGTAATGCATGGCTGGTGAGGGCAGATATATCAAAAGCCATTTGTAAAATAGCACGCGAAAGCTAAAAATAAAGACATCTGGAAGAACATTTAGAAGACGTTTGATGATAAGTGTGGTTTCTTTATAGTAATATATAGCTTTCTTAACATTTCAGCACACCTTACTTCATGTAAGAACTACTTATTTGTACTTTTCATTTGAAGCTAAAAATAGAGATGCTAAAAACAGAAGCAATGGCTAAAGACGTCTGTCCCCTAAATCTACCTCAGAAAGATTTACAAAACGAACTGTTGTGGACCATAGGGCAGCTTATATTTAATCATATAAAATATAACAAGATATATATTTAACTTCTAAAAACACATTTTCTAATGTCTATAGTGCTTTACTCATGTGACATTTTTTCAGCAACTTACATATTTATTATTATACAATTTATTAATTTTGTATTAATGTTTATTAATTAATCAGTATATTATGAAATAATTTGATCAAAAGCACCGAGAACCCGTTATTCTTTTATTTTGTTGTTTTACTGATGACCTATTGACAGAACATTTATGAAAAGTATATATACAACTGTTCATAACTTTGAGGTCAGTAAGATTTTTTTATTTTATTTTATTTTATTTTAGTCTCTAATGCTCACTAAGGCTGTATTTATTTAATAAAAAATAAATAAATATCTGTGTTTTATTTTATTATATTTTAAAATGTAATTTATTCCTGTGATGGCAAAGCTAAATTTTCAGCATCACATGACCCTTCAGAAATAATGTTAATATGCTAATTTGTTGCTCAATAAGCAT
The DNA here is from genome assembly GCA_012976165.1 of Labeo catla. Taxonomy (NCBI): domain Eukaryota; kingdom Metazoa; phylum Chordata; class Actinopteri; order Cypriniformes; family Cyprinidae; genus Labeo; species Labeo catla. The sequence goes on from VONZ01000117.1 coordinate 1,263,857, forward strand.
TTCTTATTATTATCATTATTCAAAACACATACACATACACAAACACATTTTTGTAAAAACGATGATGCATTTTTATTCTTCGATTAATAGAAAAAGGATTTAGCTAAAACAGAAATCTTTTGTAACATAATAAATGTTTTTACTGTTACTTTTGATCAATTTAATGCATTTTGCCAAATAAAAGTTTAACTTTCTTACTATCTTCCCTCTTTTCAACAGTAGTAGTATGTCACTTGTTTAATTAACATCTTAATAATTGACTCAGAAGAATGATGGTGGTTGTGTCATAATGAAGGAACAGTGATCATATGTAGTCCGATATTTCAATCCTCTCTCGTCTGATTCACGAGGAAGACCTGTGGAGTCTGTGCTGTCAATTTAGGGACAGCAGACTCTAGGCAAACCCACGCTGCTCCTTCCTTCCCTCGGAGCACCAAATGGTTTGATACGGCCCATGCGCAGATGCACACACACAACAGATGGACACTGATGTCTCATTCACAGATCAGAACCTTGTTAAAAGAGCAGCCATACAAAGGTTATGGTATGTTATGGGGAAATCGCCTAAGAATATGAAGATCTAAAAATAAAGTGTTTGTGATGCGAATTAGTCATGCTCAATGTCAGATGGTGACTGGTTGAGACAATTTCAGTAGAATAATAATATATCTTATAAAAATAGTGATGTTCACAATATGTTCAAATTGTCTACATTTATTCTATGGGCAGTTATGGCCTCATTAAACACAGCATTTACAAAACACCAAATAAATAAATAAAACTGCATGTTTACATTTCCACCAAGACATTATATTTGTTTATTAAAGTGATGCAGTTGTTCAAACAAAAATGAAAATTCTGTCAACAATTCGATCAAGAATTTAGGTTTTACTAAATTTGGGCATTTGCTCTCTACTATGTAGGCTAAACCTGACCTGACACACACATGCTCTCAGTACACACACCACTATCCTTCAGGAGCCTTGGGTATTGGTTGTTTTTGGCCTTGTGCTTTTAGGCAGTTTAGTTCAGCCACACACAGCAGTGTTTTTATGTGTGTGTGTCTGTGTGCAACAGGACTTTTTCCGCATATCTTCTGCATGGCTGAGAGATTACAGACTGGTTTAACCCTGAGGCAAATTCAACAATCTAGCGATTTTCCCTAGACACATCCACACCAGGCTGACTCCGACATAGCCACCAGATAAAAGACATAAACATGCTGCTCCGCCGTTTTTTGAGATACAGCTGCAAAACGTCTGGGGGGAAATAAAATAATAAATTTAGTACTTCAAAGTCTGAGGTAAAACTACACTTTTACAATGTTATAAAAGAGATCAGGGTTCCCACTCTTTTTCAGTGATCATTTTCCAGGACATTTTTGTTTTAATTATGGCGAGAGGTCTTTAAAAACATACAGTTTATGGCCATGACTTAACTATAAAATAAGCTCTTTAATATGAGCTCTTAATTATACATAACAACAAATGATTTTCAGAACCAATTTCAGTACTATAGCAAAATAAACAAAATGTATTGCAAGTATTAACTTATTTTACTTACCCATTTAAAAATAAATTAAATCAGTTCATTATTTATGCTAACAATAATAAAGAAAATATTTTAAAATATTGGCATGTGTCCTTTAAATATTTTCAATTAGGAGTTGCTTTAAAAGGGTCAAGTAAAAACTCTCACTCTTGCTCACTCTTTTTTTCTGTTTTCAGCAGAACTTTTCATATTCTTAAGCACTTTTGTTTCAATCTATAAGAATAATCAGCCTATGTTATACTGTAGTTTAGTTAAATATATAATATTAATAAGGTTAGTCTGACAGTCTTATGTTTATTTGATGGTGATTTCACATTTCTTGTTTGTATGAAGGCTAAATACAAATAAAAAGTGAGCATTAATTTATTTGTACCATTTTTTTCTCAAATATTTTATAGTTTTATAGAAGTAGAGTTTCATGGACTTGGCAAATTCATTTTTCAAAAGTTTGTATAGACATCTGTTGTGGGCGTTCTAGGCAGTAATTATGAGGCTTTTTTAAATATTGTTTATCATATCGACCAAAATTACGAAATATATTGTGATATAAAAAGACATGAGCCGTTTCTGATCTAATTTCAAAATTTGAAACAAAAACAGAGTAGTCTAACTTTATCTTTGTGAAATTATGCTACATAAAAAATATCTGCAGGAAACAAAAACAGCACACTGGTTGATTGAGAGTGCAGATTCACTCTCTAACAGCAGGTGGTGCTTATGGAACAGCAGTGATGCAGCGTTTCCCTTAGTTACCACTGTAAACAAAGCAGCACTGCTCTTAGAAATACTACTTTAATATGGATAGTACAGTGGCAAGATGAAAAGAAAATACCATCTAAGCTAAGCTTTTCTGAGTTCCCCTCAGAGATACATTCATATACTTTATTCAAATGTATAATAATTATAAGAAATTTTGGCTGATGCCAAAACAGTCATGCAGGCAGAATTCAGCTATTCTGAGACTTACGCAGTGCTAGGAGAGGAGCGTCGATCGCACACTTGGTACATTCCCCTCAATGCCCCAGAGAGACTGGAATTTCTCTATGAGAAAAAGAAAGAAATCAGGTTAGAGTGTGTGTGAGAGAGAAAGATGCTCCAAAATTTCACTGAACAGATACTGCTCAACATCTGCAGGGAAATATAAAAAGAATCAAAGCTGATTGACAGGTATGGTAGAAAACTAGGACCTGTTTGAACTGTTTAGAGAGTATGCAGACTAGAGAAATGCAGTACATTGGAGAAACACGTCACATTTTCGTCAGAACTTTATTGATGTTATTACAACTCGCATGTTTTAGCGTCACTAATTTGTGCTTCATGAGGGCTAGGTTATGTCTGGGTCAACACTGAGTCCAAATGAGTCCAAAATAACAGCACAGCCAACAAGACAGCAGGTTGCTCTGCATCACTGATTACTCATCTTACAAATTACTAATTTGTCATTTAGCTGCTTTTGTGCAAATTGGCTTACCAAACACTTATTACACAGAAAATCCCTCTGGTGCAACCTGCGTTAATATGCCTTGCTGAAAGACACTACCAGGCCAAATAATTGGCAAAATTGCACCTTTGTTTCCTGATAGTCGTGCTCACTTGATCGATTGTGCCATTTTAACAAATCTGCTTGTGAAAGGATAATGCATATTTTATGTTTTCTATGCTTTTAAATATTATATAAAATTGCTTCATTTCAGCAAACTACATCAGTGTTATTTTAGTACCATTTAATATTTTGAGATAAATTTTATTATTTTTTTTTTATTTAAAGTGTTTTCACTTCAATTTTAAAGTTGCATGATGATTTTTTTTTTACCATTTTTATTTATTCATTATTTTAATGATAATAACTCATGTAAATTGAATTTTAATTACAATTGTATTTAAGAGATTATTTGCAATTCTGAGATCCTAAAATGCAGGGAAATTTTTATGAAATATTTTTTTTCTATTTAAAGGGGTCATTGGATGCCCATTTTCCACAAATTGATATGATTCTTCAGGGTCTTAATGAAAAGTCTATAATATACTTAGGTTAAAATTCTCAATGGTAGTGTAAAACAACACCCTTTTCACCTTGCCAAAATCAGCTCTGCAAAAATCATCCTGTTCTGGTCAAGGTTGCTTTAAATGTTAATGAGCTCTGCACGCCCCGCCCCTCTCTTCTCTCTGTGGAGTGACGAGCCTGTTTACTTTAGCCGCATTTAGCCGCGTTTAGCCACTAAACTTGCTAACTAGCACGTTATTAGGAAAGGCAATTGCAAAGATTCATAAAAAAAAAAAAAACCTTATACTCACTTCTACTTTAAGAGAAAACAGCCTGGCCTACATTGATTTCCTTGTAAAACCCCAAATATAGTACTTCATGGTGTTGCAAAAAAGGATTCTCATCTCATAGAAATACCACATCCGTCAACTACTAATGACTTCTATTTGTCAGACGCAAGTATTCGTCTCATACAGGAAATAGGGAAACTGTGCCTTTAAATAACTGCTCTAGCGGGTTAGGTGATACACCCCAGAAAATATGGGCCAAGCAAGGTGCCATAGTGCTGACAGGGCACACACACATTCACAAACACACACTGGGCTTAGTGCCTGCAGAGATGGGGCAGAAAGAAAAGCAGCAGCATTGATCTCACTAGTGGTGCACAGTGTAAAAGACTGGCTGGGACTGTGGGAAATGCTTTAGATGACAACAATAATTCTGCACCTCCATCTTTTTCCTTCTTGCTTACTTTCCTGCCTGCGTCTGCCTGCGCTGTAATTTAGGCCAAATGTCCTGAATCACAGCAAGTATGCTCCTGAAACACTGCGCCCTTCTTCTGACATCACTGAGTGTACTTCCTCTCCAGAAAGTAGGAGACTGGAAGGCTGTGGCTGGGATTTGGGAACACAGGCTGTGTGTGAACTCAAACTGAGTCAACAGTGCTGTGTGCAATATACTTTATGAGTAAATGACAAATGTAGATTGCTGTTTCCATGGTGATGAAGGGGGTCCCCAATGATGTCAGAGGGTGAGTTGTAAAGGTGCTGCCTGAATGTGCCATCCACTGTCAACAAGAAGCCTAAAATGGCAGTTGTGAGTAACCTTGCACACGTTATACATGCACGTTACAAAACGTATTAATTTCTACACTTTCTTCAGTATTTCTGAAAAAGTTTTTTTCCTCAGGGAAAAACAGAAAAATAATTACTTGATCTGAATGCATTTACTCTACACTCAGAGGAGCTAGTTATGAGACCGGTTAAATACCCTCTACATCTAAGAAAATGAGAGTAGTGTACCAGTGCAATCTTCTAACATTGTAAAAGTTCTCCGGAGGTTCACAGAAATCAGGTAAGCACTGATGAGTTTTCAGTACAAAACACTTCCTGAGTGCTGCATTAAGATTTATTTACCTCACAGAAAATTGCAGATAGAACTTCAACCATGACTTTAACCTAGTACTTTCAGGCATTTTCCACTGCTCTCAATCTATTTTTTTCTGGACGTAATGGTAAAAGTTGATGTGTTTACAGAACAAAGAATTATTTCACTACATTAACTCAAATATTATAATGCCATCTTTTCACATGTCCACACAGCCAAGACATTCAACTAGTTACATAACTATCTCTTTGAATCTTTCAGCTTAAATCTTTACACTAGTGTTCAAAAGTCTGGAATAAGTATGTTTTTTAATCTTTTGAAATTAGTCTTTTGATCACCAAAGCTGCATTAATTTTATCAGACATATGGCAAAAACATTACTATTAGGGATGTAATGATATTATCAATATTGTGGTATTGCAAAAGCAAAACTGTCTCGATATTACCGTGGTCACATGACGATATGAAACGATATAGGTCTTCCAGGCAAAAAGTGTAGATTTTTAAAATACTGTAACATAACAGGTCTTTAAAGTTGTGTTTTAGGCCATTATGCTTTGGCATAGTATCTGTCAAACAAACTAAAACTGAAAGCACCATATGGCTTAATCCCTTCAGACATATCGCGTTTCAAAGCGAAGCATACACTTCGTTCAGGCGACTAGCTCGTGATCCAGCATTTTCTGTGCCTCACAATGGCTCAGTTCAAAGTGAATGCAGTGAACTTGTTTATTCCATGTTCTGTGAGTTTAGCACACATTTGGGAACACAACGGCCACCAGTTATGCTTTAGTTTGATGGATGTAATGAGACACATTTTTGCAAGCCTGTTCTCACTGAAGCTGGAGTTTTCCTTCAAAATAAAAGCTCTACTGCCGTTACATCAAATAAAAGCTTAAAAGTGGCTAAACACTGCCTCCTTAGAAGAAGATCAATGTCTGCTTCTACATCACAGCATGTTTAGCCCCGCCCACTGATTCATGCATGTAGTGTAAATAACGAGAGAGGCGAATGCAGATCTACGTAGAAAGGTAAAGATGGCTCTGAAGACAACAAGATGCTGTGCAGTGCCAAGTTGTGGAAAAACAGTCTTTGCATTGCCTTCGTTCTGATCCCAACATTAGGAAAGAGTGGATGAAGTTTATTTTTAATGATGTTCCAGACCACATCAGTGAGAACTTGGTCCTTTGTTCACTTCATTTCCCTGCAGATTCGTTAACAAATAAGTAACAAATCGACGCAGGATTTTGCTGTACCGACCATATTGGATCCGGCAGTAATATCGCACCACACAAGAGTGAGTAACTCTTTTTATTACGTGGTCACTATTGCTTTGTCTATTACAGATCGTTTGATATGTACTGAGAATTTATGCATTTTTAACCTAAATCACAGCAGCGTCCATCTATGAAAGATGTAGGCTGTCAAACATACACAAGTGTTAGCCAATCATAGCCAGGGGCGTTTACTTTTGAGTCTACAATCTGCCACATCTATTCAAACAGAGCATTCAAAACAGGACAGAAAATAGCCTATTACTTTTAAATTATGATGTTTTTTGATGTAATAATCTTGATAACATTATAAGTGTACCTTAGAGAACAATATAAAATAATAAAAAAGAAGTTCATGACCCCTTTAAACAACTCACAGTCTGTACATTTTGAAAAATATAATTTGCTAATGTGCAATGTGAATGTGAAAACCTCACAGCTATATTCTAAACAGGATTATGACCTTGAGCTCACAAAGATAGTCGCCTACCTTTCTGGCACCTTCTTTATGATGCCTTAAAATGGTACCTTTGTAGGCAGCACACCATGCACAGGAACAAAGCAAACATTATACACCTATTCAGTTTTACCTATGCATCACACTGACAAACAAAACCATGAAATCCACACTTTACAAGTGATATATCCATTTTCAGGGCTTTTAAAGAGAAAACTAAATGGTTTATCCAATATAGGTATTGAAAGAGTAAATGAAATTGCATATTTGACTACAAAGACAGGTGTAATCTCTGATTTCTCTTCATCACTCCAGTGTCTTTTTTCTCCTTCATCTATTTTGTTTAGTTACTGTACCTGTCGTCCATTAGGTTTGGATCCCTGCAGACTGCAGTGACCCAGGCTGCCATTGGGGGTGGTGGCACAGCTGCTGATGATCTGGAGCTGTTTCTCAGCACGGTCGGCCCGGTCCAACAGCTCCTCAATGAACTGCTGAAGACGCACTTTAGCATTGGCTTCCCGCGCAGCTGTTTCCTGGAGAAACTGGTCGATCTGGGCCACCTCTCTGAGTGAGGAGGAAATGAACGAGAAAGAGAAAGATATAAGGGTTTCTGTGAGAGGATTTGAGTCGTTTCAGTGGTGATACCTTGTCAGGTGCTCTTGATCAAATTCTTAATAATAAATGAAGAGCATGTAACTTTTAAGATATGGCAGGATGGTGTGGCATATAAATGATCTGAAGCATTCCCACCAATGGCATTTTCCTTTAAAGAAAATAAAGTCTACAGAACATGCTAATTTAAACCTGTCACACCTCAACAAATGGGAAAAGGGCAGCTGATACCACTTTCTCCCTCCCATTTGTCCCTTTTCTCATACTTGTTTATCTCCTCTAGCATTCTGCAAATCCCTGGAGTGCGCGTACAGCCAATGAAAGCACGACAACTGTTATCTCTGTGTAGGAAATGTCTCTGTACACAAACACTAGCTTGCGCCTCTGTCGACACCATCACCTCAGCTATTCTGAGCTTCTCTCACACTCATAGTAGATTCTCACACAGTTGGACTTTTCATTTTCATACGCCAATAAAATGGTATTTTGAGATACTGACATCTTGAGTATTTCAACCTAGGTTGCAAATAACGTCATACGTCGTAGTGAATATGCAGCAGTTCCTGTACTCAAGGAAGAGGCTATAATTATCCACATAAATTAAAAGCAGCATTTTATAAACTAGGAAAATGAATGTGCGTAAATGTGATCTCAGTGGCATTTATGTAATTGTGTAATCGCAAAAGATCCTCTAAGCAAATAACTATGATAAACATCAGACTCTATTAAATTATCATGTACAACAGACTGTAGTCTGCACTGCTGTCTTTTTATATTTCATGGATCTGGTGTATATCACGTTGGTATTAATATTTCCACGTTTCTCTTGTGCAATAATTCACTGCAACCAAATCAAGATTTGATCAGTAGTGAAATCATGGACAAAAAGGCTCAATGAAAAAAAAGTGGTTTATGCTAAAGAACCAAACGGATCTGAAATCCGTGTTGCTATTGATAAAACTAAAACTATTACATAACCAAAAGCTAAAAGTATTTTTAGAAAAATAATTTTTGGTAACTGAAATATATATAAATATTAAATAAATATTATAGACGAGAAACTTAAACTTAAAAAAAAAAATGTAAATGAATATTAGAAACTGAGTTGAAGTACTAAAATTAAAACAAAGCTAAATAGAAATAATTATTTAATAAAAACAACAAAAGCACTGAATTACTAAAATTTAAACTAAACCTGAAAATATAAAAACAAAAGCTAACTTAAAATGTTAATTAATAACATAATAGTATTCGTGGGTATAACGTAATAATAACACTGAAATAACCCTCCCTGAAATACAGTTCAAGTCACATGGACCGCTATTATTATTATATTATTATTAAAACTCCCTATTCATTGTTACTGCAAAGAAAAGAACATTAAAGCAACCAGTGCACTATTCAAAAAAAAATCTCCCTTTTGTTTTTCAAAGAAGTCACATTGGTTGGGAATGCCATACCAGTGAATAAATTTTTATTCTAGACTTTTCAATTCAAAACGGCAGCTTTTTCAGCATGTTGTGTAATCACTGAATGACTGCTTTCTATTCACTCGACTGCAGTGTTCTTACCATAGTAAAGGTCAACAATGTTTTTGTTTACTAACAACATAGAGAATGACAGTCAATCAACAGTATAAACAAGACTAATTACAGGCCTAGTAAAGTGGAGGCAGGGCAGATCAGCATGTGTTCACTGTGTGCTATAGCACGCGCACATCCACATACATTACGTCTGCCTCTGCCCCTCACTGCATCTTGAACCGCAGTAGTGACTTTTTAGTAATTAAAGGGCTGGCACCTAATTTCGTCGGTCAGCTTGATAAATCTGTTTATCTAGCCACAATGTGTGGGGCCTCTCAAGGGAGAGTAACACTGTGATCAGCGTGTGTTTGTATTAAAGACACCAGGAAATCAAAATTGAAGGTTTGTGGATTTAGGTCCATGTCTGTTGGCATTGAGACTGTCTCTATGTGAGTATCCACCTACTTATGCAAATATATGCATTTTTACTGCAACAGTAGCCTTTTTTCTCTGAAAACAATGAAAAAAATACAAAAAGTAATGACTCATGTTGTATGCAGGGGCGTATGCAAATTTTAAATAATAAATGCTAGCAATTTTTAGCAACAAGAGCTTTGATATATCCTGCCCTAAATTCCAGTTTTAATAGTTTCAACAATATGCCCGAATGTATGGTTACTTTCGTCAATGAAGATTCTTTTAGAACCTTTAGAAATCTTTTGTAATTACAGCATCTACCAGCATGGGCTTAACAGACCCATGCTAACCAGCAAAACATTGACCTCTTAAACGCAGTAAGCCCACTGAAGTACACTTTTTTTTAGGATTCTGGTAGTTTCACGGTTTATTGTGGTTTTTCCTTGACTGTGCCTTTATATGAATTAGACTGCATGAAACAATTGCTGAACCACTGCATTTTAATTTTAATCCAAACATGCTGAAAATAGTATGAGCAGTTTTTGATGTAAATTAGAATGTATAATTTCAAAATTTAAAGCAAAAGCAGAATGGTCTGACCTTTGCTTTGTGAAATTGTGAAACAAAAACAAATGAGACGCAAATTCACTCTCTGACAGCAGGTGGTGCCAGCAGGTGGCACTTATGGAACAGCAGCGATACAGTGTTTCCTTTGTTACTGCTGTAAACAAAGCTGCACTGCCCTTTATATATTATGTTAATATGCATTACATGGGGGTAAGATAAAAAAGGAAAGTCAGTCAGTTCCCCTTAGAGAGACATTTATATAAAGCCCCATTCATTGAATTTTTTTGGTGCTAATTTGTCCACATGGTAGAAACAATGGCCTGGGCTGATGTAATAGATACCCACAACTCTAAACAAGTACAAAGACATTTTTGTTGCTCATAACTATATATAGTTACTACATCCTAAATGCAGTGTCCTAAATTTCAAGATATTGGTGCAAAAAATGCTCCTGTATGTAGTTTGTCTCATATATATATATATATATATATATATATATATATATATGTATATCACACAATATCACATGGGCAGCAAGAGCAATATGACACGAGTGCTGATTTTGTCCAGACCTATCACAAGCTTAAATGTGATTTTATACAACAGTTCAGTAAATAAGAAGTTGATATTGTGTTATATTTTAAACACTATATTACATGTATTTGCTCAATTTTGCAGAGACCTTTAAAGAATCTCCGGGCAACACAGCAGTGTTTAGTTTCTGAATGAATTCGCGTTTTGAACAAAACGTGTGAATCAATGATTCAAAGGCCTTTTTATAAAGAGAGCCATTTACTCCATTCCTAAATGAATCAGCCGTTTGAACGAATCCAATCGAATGAGTAAAAGACATTTACCCCCACCTGCTGACAGATTTAGTTTCTTATTCAGAGTATCATTTCATTAAAAAAAAAAAGAAAAAAAAAATATTAACATTAAAGGGATAGTTTTCACACACAAAACAAATGTTTTCTGTCATTATTTACTCACCCTCCTGTCATTTCAAACCTCTCTTTTGTGGAACATAAAATAAAGTATTTTGAAGACTATTGGTAACAAAGCTGTTTTGGTTACCATGACTTTCTTTATATGAACAAAAAATACTGAGATGTTTCTCAAATTATCTTCTTTTATGTTCCATAGTCTACGTTAGGCCATTGCAGGCTAAATGATTATGTGTAATAAATTTTACGCTGAATCAAATAAATTATTTTTTTCTAAAGCTACAATTTGCAATGTCAACTTGATACTTTCTCATTTAACACAAAAATAGCTTTAAATAATCTTTTGTGGGTATGTCAAATTTATTTAGTGTCAAATTTATTAATGTGTCAATTTAATTTGATTGGATTAATCGACACATCATGTAATTAATTAGAATTTAATTATATATATATTATAATTATATATATATTAATATAATACATTAAAATAATACCGTAAAACACACCAATTTGCATTACCACAAAACAAAAGTTTTGTACAGCTAAAAATAACTGGATGTAGATTAGACCGGAAGCCAGACCCATAGAATTTGCAAATGGCCACACACGCTTTTAACATCAAGCTTATTTTACTTAAGTAGTGTTTAAAGAAAAACATTTCAGTGGAAGAATATGGGTAATTCTTAATGTATTTCTTCACTAATCTCCAGGCCGATTGACTGGCCTGGTTGATATGTAAAGATTTAAAGGGGCCATCGGATGCTAAGTACGCTTTTACATGTTGTTTAAACATTAATGTGTGTTGGCAGTGTATGTACAAATCTACCCTATAATGATAAAAATCCATGCAGTGGTTTTTAATTAATCTGTAAAAATAATATCCCCTTTTTCAAACCGAGCCATTCTCAGATGCCTGTCGTTGTGGCATCACACCCACAGAGGCTGCTCCCACAATAGTTGATTGACATGAGTGTTTTACCTCAGATCAGTTGTAACAGTCCAGCCTCCATGTTTTGATGCCGGAGCAGGGATGACAAAGAATTGAGCGATTGAGGTGTTGTGTTGCTGGATGTAATAATGAACGTAGTGGTCGTCATTTACTACCGACATCTGAGCTGCTGAGGATACAGTGGATTACGTTTGCTTGTAAAGGGAATGCTTCCCGATCTACATATATCCATCTATGCTCGCACGAATCATTCGTGATCCAGCTTCACTTAAAGCAGAAGTGAATATAAGGGTTTTTTTTTTATGAATCTCTTTGCTATCGCCTTTCCTAATAATGTCCTAGTTAGCAAGTTTAGCGGCTAAACGTGGCTAAATGCGGCTAAAGCAAACAGGCTCGTCTCTCCACAGAGAGAAGAGAGGGGCGGGGCGAACAGAGCTCATTTGCATTTAAAGCAGCCTCGACCAGAATGGGATGATTTTTGCAGAGCTGATTTTGGCAAGGTAAAAAGGATGTTGTTTTACACAACCATTGAGAATTTTTAACCAAAGTATATTACAGACTTTTCATTAAGACCCTAAAGAATCATATCAACTTGTGGAAAACGGGCATCCGATGACTCCTTTAAAGTAAACACAATTAAGTGGCAGAAGAAAGCATGGACAATTAAGTGGCTGAAGCAGCATGACATATTACATTGTGTCTCCTGCTGTCTGCCCTAATCAAAGCTCTCCCAGTGTAGCTTACAGTCCTGGAGCTGACGGAAGCTTCTTCACAGGAGAACATGAATACAAATAAGACTGCCAGTGCAAAAAGCTGATATCTAAATTCCAATATGCTACAAGCAAAAAACACTAGGAGAGACACCCTGGCTTTCAGATTCACACTGTGGGAATTCAAACTAGGTATGCTTTGAAAGTGCTCTAGCTTGTGTCAGCTAACAAACTCAACCTTCTCTAATGAGCACAAACATGCACATTCAGAAGCACACAACCTATTAATAACCAAAAACAAAGAACAATTTAACATCTGGACTGGAGGTCATACCTCAAGGTTTGAATTGGAATGTATGACAGAACTCAGTCTGAATGTAGTGGTGAGAACACAGTGTACAGAGTGTGTGATAACCAGTGTGCCTGCTTACTTCCACACATTCCTTATCTAAAAGAAACGGATTAAAACTGCTCAGATATGATGTTGCCGGTGTTCAGAAAGATACATTTCCCCCAGAAACCAGTTGTGTCTGGACACCAAGAAGTAGCTGTTTGTCATGCCTGATCAAAATATATATATTTTCATGATAGCTGGTTGTAGCCAATCAAAAAAAAAATCAAGCTAAGCATTTGTAGCAGTGGTTATCTTAGAGCAGGTGATGTTTTATATTGATATACATTAAATGTATAATTCATCCAAAAATGAACATTTTGACATTAATTACTCATCCTCATGTCGTTCCAAACCCGTAAGACCGTCGTTTATCTTCGTAACACAAATTAAGATATTTTTGATAAAATCAGAGAGCTTTCTGACCCTGTAGAACATGGTAGGACCCTTGCTGTCTTTTGGATTTCATCAAAAATAAATTAATTTGTGTTCTGAAGACGAATGAAGGTCTTACAGGTTTGGAACGACATGAGGGTGAGTAATAAATGACAGAACTTTCATTTTTGAGTAAACGATCCCTTTAACATTTATAATGCAATAAGCTAGAAAAGCAAAACAATCTGGTACCACTAAGATCCGTAGGCTAACCAGTTAGATTTCTGAGCATTTATATACATTTATGCGAGGTGATTTGCTGTCATTTTTAACAAAGCACAAAATAAGTACGTCTGGTCAAGTCTGATATCAAGCATCACTATTTCTGAAGCCAAGTTGGTTCAAATAGCAAAAAAATCAGATAAAAACACAAAACTACAAGACAGTGTACTTAAATGCTTTAAAGAGGTAACAAACTACAATCCCATGAAGCAAATTAAATGGCATAATCAAATTAAATACAATGAAGAAATATAAACTATTGATCAAAAGATGTTTTATATATTGTATTGCAAAGTATGCATATTATGCATACACGTAGTTAATACTACGTGTTACATAATCATGGCTAATGTAGTTTTTCATCAGGAGTTCTGCTATTCAACACTGATAAAAAAAAAACCTCACAGCTCACAGTAGGTCTGTCTTTAAAGGTTTATAAGTTATTGTTCGAAATCAATTCCCTATGGAGAAAAGTTTTACTTCTGGAACCCAACTGCTGCAATAAAATCAATTTAGGGTCTGAGGGACTAGATTCTGTAATGGTGCTGCTCAACCTCGCAAGGCACAGTTGCAGCTGGCATACAGAGTTCAGCTTGTATTCACACAATTCTAAAAAGACTCTTTTTTTTTAAGAAACCTTGATCTTTCAATTGACTACAGACTGTTTTCCGGACTGGTTTCCATGGGAACAACTATTGGTTGGCTGTCAAATATGTCTTTAAACAATAATTCTTTTTATTGCTACAACAAAGAATGTATGAACAGTGCACCGGGAACATTTTTACTTCAATTTAATAAGCCATTTCATTCAGATTCAAAGAATGATATTCCATTCACAGAAGGTTAGATGACTAATACAAAATGTTCTAGAATATTAGTTGTGCAATACAGAAAAAAAAAAAATAAATAAGTAGAGATGCAATATGTCCAGATGAAGCACTCAAAAAATAAAAAATATATCAATATTTTTCTATATGATGCACGCTATATATCTACACTACACTAAATGACTGTCACTAAGGATGTGCAAAACTAGATCTGAATTTTTAGCACCACTGCAAAATACAATACAAAAAAACTACAAGAACTTCACAGCCTCACTAATTACCTAGTCAGTTTTTAAAAGTATAATGTAAAATGAGCTAAAACAAGACCACTGATTGCATAAACATGAATTTTCTAAGATGAAACAATTTCTCTACTATTTATGAACTGCAATTGAGAAAAGTCTGCATTTTCATCATTTAAAGGCTGTTTGTAAAACGAATGCAGGGCATCAGTCACGGACAACTAAGAAACAAAGACGTCGCCTGGAAATAGGAATCATACATCTGACATTTAATATTCCTCTGCACTAATGCAGTGACAATTATTTCAAGTGCACATAAAAATAGCAGCAGAGGGCTAATCATCAACTCACTGTATTCAGACTAGTAAATGATTATGTAACGCTGTAAGCAACACGCAGTCTCCAGACAATATGAATGATAATTAGATGCAAGAAACAAGAGTGGTTAATGAGATGAAATTAGAGGAGGGTAAAAACGGGGTCTTGGAATGCTTAGAAGTATCACAGATTATAAGCTTGACTAAATTGCTTTTGTTCACACTGCCGAGATCTACCTGCTATCAGTCACTCAGCTGATGCTCATATAAGCAACAAACTTGTTTATTTGCATGTTACAAAGTGTATAAAGAGATCTTTAGACTAGTGATAAACCAAAACAAAATTTGTTTAATAACATGCACATTAAAAATTAGTTACATGTAAAAATGTACATTTCACAGAAAACTTGTTTCATGACTGATTTATAAAAAAAATATAAGAAAAAAATAGGGATAGGTAGTCCATATATTTAGCAAAATGCTCTTCTAGAATTATTTTTTTTATAACTAGTGAGTTTATGAACATTGAATGGCTTTCCTGAGGTAAATGTAACATTACAAGACATTGTTCACAAGCTGTTGACATCTCACCACATTTAAAACAATAAAAGTAATAAAGAAGAGTTTTTAGTTTTAGAACAAGTATTTTCAGTTGCTGAATTTTCAATGCTTCACTATTCTAGGCGATTCCAACAAGCTCATGTCCTCAAACTGTGCCTGTCCTGTAAATTTCAACATCGGTATGACAGGATAGGTCACAACGGAAGACAAAGCCAGCGGAAAGAGAACATTAGCAGAGATTTGTATGCAAATGCAGAGAGATTATTATATGAGCACTCTTATGAACAAAATACTAAACACACACACACAGTATATCAATCTGTCATTCACACTTCTGCCCTCCTAAAGATGGATACTACGGCATCACAGAGGTACTCTAATTGCAAGACAGATGAATTAATCATGATCTGCAAACCTAAGTTTGCATAATAATTGCAGCCATGGACACTGGATCTCTCTATTCACATTTAAAAGAGCTGAATTGGATATTGTGACACAAATGAGAAAGCACTGAATTCAAGGATGGTCTTGTTTAATTTGAAGCATGAAAAAAAATGCTATGCACAACAAGGTAGGCAAGCTGTTGCTAATAAAGCAAGTCTGGCTTGAAAGTTCGAATGTGTTTCATTGGTTAAATTATCTAGTGTATCTGTATAGATCTGTACAGCTCCAGAGGATATACACCAAATAGGCAAATAAAGCAAAAATCAGCAAGTGTGAGAAGAAGTCAGAGACTGCAAGAGGAGAAACAGAGATCAGATGAGATATGAGACGCTAACAAGATCGAGGTGACAGTGAGAGGGAAAAAAAGACAGAATGGAGGAAGGGCACTGAGGGTCAAAAAGCAGAGAGGTGAGAGAGGGAAAAGAGAAATGAGGCTTCTTTCTACCTGCCAGGAGTGCGTGACCAGTTTCTCAAGAAAGCTCTAATCCACAGGCAGCTACAAATCAATCACAGTGGGTGTATATTTCAGATGAAGTCCTGCTGAGAATATCACACAGCATATGAGTCTCTAAACTCAGACCACTCCAAAAGCTCAATTCCCCCTCTTTTTTGGACTAGTACTGTATATCCAGTATATGAAACAAAATCATTCTGGGACAGGTGATATTTTGTTTAAATTGCTTTATCCTGGGGCTTTAACAAAGGGAAGTATCATTTCTTTCAACCTAATTTTTCCCTATTCATTCTTAACAACTAAAATACCACTTGAAAGCTTTTATACTCACTATTGCTAGAATTTTATACTTCAATACTACTCTGAAATCTGAAAACTGTCATTTGTAATTTTCTGGCTTTTGGTCAGAAAAGAAATCAGATGTTATGAAAGGCTTTGTAACCACAAACCGGGATTGAAAAGGCTTAGTGAATATGCAACCTTCTAAAATATATTATTATTTCATGCCTTTGCACTGCAAGTTTTGAGCTCATAACATCCAATTAAATACACTGAAATACAAGCTATCTGATGGACTCCATTTTTCACTTTCTCTCAGGGTTACCACTTCATTATGTCAGTGAAATCTTACCAAGATAACATGAAGACGTATTTGTGACTGAGCTGCTATAGAGAAATACAGCTAGGAAATTGATGCTGTTGTTATTATAACAACAGTGCAAACTGGATTACAGGCAATGGCCGTAGGGTGTAGAGTAGTTCATCAGCTCTTAGGCAGAGGAGATAAAAATATCTGTAGATCACAGGAGCACAAGCCTTTAGAAAACAGCATTAAATTCCTTTCAAACTCTGCCATTATGTATTCAACTCTCTTCTGCAGAACACAAACTAAGATATTTTTAAGAAAGTTGGTAACCAAACAGTTTTGGTGACCAATGACATTGACTTTTCTCTAAATATTTTCCTTGGTGTTCCACAGAAGAATGTAAGTTTTTGAATGCCATGAGGGTGAGTAAATGATGACAGAATTTTTAAGAATTATCAATTTAAACAATCTACATGCTGGCATTTAATTTGGTGTCTGGGCCATTGCAGGTTCATACAGGTTGTACTTCACAATGTTTGACAAGGACTTGTTTCCAAAGTTTCCAAAAAAAATTGGTGCAACTGTTTTCTGCATAAGAAATGTTAATTGTAAATGTAAATCAGTATGTAAGAATGATTTCTAAAGGATCATGTGACACTGAAGACTGGCGTAATAATGCTGACATTCAGCTTTACAATCACAGGAATAAATTAAGTTTAAAATATGTTAAAATCAAAATCAGTTCTTTTAAAGGGATAGTTCATACAGAAATGAAACTTCTGCCATTAATTACTCACCCTCATGTCGTTCCAAAACCGTAAGACCTTCGTTCATCTTCAGAGCACAATTTAAGATATTTCTAATTAAATCCGAGAGCGTCCAGAACAAAAATGTTCAAGGGGGTGAGAAAATTTACTCACCCCCTTGTTATCCAAGATGTTCATGTTTTTCTTCAGTCGTAAAGAAATAATGTTTTTTGAGGAAAACATTTCAGAAATGCTCTCCATTTAGTGAACTTTTATGGTGCCCGCGAGTTTGTATTTCCAAAATGCAGTTTAAATGCAGCTTCAAAAGGCTCTAAACGATCCCAGCCGAGAAAGAAGAGTCTTATCTAGCGAAACGATTGGTTATTTTCTAAACTTACAATTTATATACTTTTTAACCTCAAATACTCATCTTGTCCAGCTCTGTGAAGTGCATGTGTACTCTGTGTAATCCAGGTAAATACAGTTAGGGTATGGGGTATAGGGTAATCATCCTACATCGCTGCAGTAGTACCGATCTAGTGTTTACAAAGTGAATGTGAAAAGAAGGTCAAACGCCCTTTACAAAAAAAGGTAAAACAGCAATGCAGGTCGATTTTGAAGTTGAAGGAGAAAATGAGATGGGAGTTTTTCGATATACCTTAGCTGTAGTTACCCGGATTACACAGAGTATGCATGCACATCGTGGAGCTAGACAAGACGAGCATTTAAGGTTTAAAAGTATATAATTTGTATTTTTTTTTAGAAAATAACCGATCCTTATTCCTTGGCTGGGATTTAGAGCCCTTTGAACCTGCATTTAAACTGCATTTTGGAAGTTTAAACTCACGAGCATCATAGAAGTCCACTATATGGAGAACAATCTTGAAATCTTTTCTCAAGAAACAATTTCTTTACAAATGAGGAAGGAATGACATGAACATCTTGGATGACAAGGGGGTGAGTAAATTATCTGTAAATTTTTGTTCTGGAAGTAAATTTCTCCTTTAATGACAGAACTTTCATTTTTGTGTCTCTTTAAATTGTATTGTTTTGTACTGTTATACCGCATTTTTAATCAAATTAATGCAGCAAGGAAGAAAGATGACATCTTACAAAAAAAGAAATTTTACTAACCTACCACCAACCCCAAACTTCTGAAAAGTAGTGTATGCTGTATTTTTGTTCTGCATTGTTTTGCATCCAGCTAAGCCATACAAAATGTACAAATCCTTTTCACGCCAATAAAACACACTAAACTGAAACAACCATGAACATGAAAAGCCTACCATAGAGCAGATTAAATCTAACTGAAGACATACCACAGAGATGGTACAGTTGCTGGTTTGTTAACTCTCTTGCTCAACTGCCTTGTCTAAATGAGGTTAACCCACAGAGCTGTCGAAAACAAACCTAGCATTTCTTCTTTTGTGAACGCCCTGCTTGCTCCACAAAGCAACTTCTGTTGGAGAGCCCTAGAGTGAATCAAGCGTTTGAGCAGTCAAGAACATTTCTCATTATTTCTTCAATCAAAGCCACTTCTTCCTCATTGCAAGGGGTTGGTCATGAAAGAAGGCGGAATGCTTGTTGCTTACTGTTGTTTGTGTGAGAGCTCCTGCTCCTTGTTAACCAGATCCTGCTTAAGGCTGGCCAGCATCTCCACAGACACGTCCACTTGCCGCGAAAGCTCGGTGGCCTTGTCCTCCAGGTCTTGCTTCTCCTGGCTGAGCCTCTCACTCTCCAGCTTTGCCTTTTCCAGCTCCAAGCTTTTCCTCTCCAGCTCCGCCTGCAGACGCCCAACACGTGCTGCGATCTTCTGCTCCACCTCTTCTGACAATTTCTCGAGCCTCTCGTCTAACTCGAGCCTTTCAAATGCTCGAGCTTTCAACCGAGCCAGGCCCTCCTCATAAGCCGCCTCCACCGCACTAGCGGCCACGTTTGCGGCCACCGCCACGGCGTTGTTCCCTGTGGAGGACAAGGCGTCGCCGGAGCTCATGGCTGTCTTCACCAGGATCTCGCCCAGAGGAAACTCCACATTGGGCAAGTAGCAAGCAGTAGACGAAGGCGCAAGGCCGAGCTCTTCTCCAGGGCAGGGCAGTTCGCGGTACGGAAAACGCGATTCGGCAGCAAGGGCTCCGTCGGCCACTAGGGGGAGCAGTGCAGCGGCATCGCATACGCTGTTGGACTTGGACAGCACATACAGGGTCTCGTAGGTGTGGTTGTACTCCAGATGGGCGCGTAGAGACGACAGACTTCGAAAACGCTTGTGTTCCCCACAGCGAGGACAACGGTACGGCAGGTCCAAAGAGGCCATTCCACGCTCCCGTGGATGCCAGGATGGAGCAATCTGCTCACACCACCAAGCGCTGCCAAGAGCAGGCAGGGACAGCGGCTGGGCACCACAGAGGACCACTCATCTCAGATGTTCTGGGTTTGCTACAGGCTGAGCAAGGAACTGGGGATCATCACACATGCTTCTTCTGAGTCACAGGTTCTTGATTTAGCTCTTCAATAAGGTCCTGACTGCTGTTAGGCCTATTTCTGGCACTTAATCGGCTTTCCTCACAGACCAAACCTTTTGTCCTAGTCAAAGAGAGAAAAGACACAAAATGAACAAATTTTAATGCATAGAGTACAGGGTATCTGCACTTATATTTTATTTTAAAGGGGACATCGGATGCAAAATTCACTTTTACATGGTATTTGTGTATAAATGCGTAAACACAACCACCCTACAATGATATATATTTCTTAACTTCCTTTTTTAATCCCCAAAAACGTGTCAAAATTATCAAGCCGTTTTGGTTTTCTGCAAAACATGACATCATACTGTTCAGGCCCCACCCACGCCTGGCTGTTTTCCACCTTTTCACTGTGCTCAAGCAGCTGAAGCAAAAAGGAATGTAGGTGTTTTGTAGTTGGATGTAAGAGTAAACAGAGTCTTTATTTTCTCCCGACATCAGAGCCACTGGATTAGTTTTGTCTTTGATGGTAACGTGCCACCGAATACACGAAAAATGGAAGAGAGGGGCGGAGTGAGCAGTAGCTCATTATCATTTAAAGAGTCATGCACCGAAACAGGTCGCTGTGAACACAGCTGTTTTTGACAAAAAAAAAAAAAAAACACTGGGCAATTTTAACCAAAGTATTTTGCAGACATTTCATTAAGACCCTAAAGAATCATATCAACTTGTGGAAAATGTGCATTCAATGTCCCCTTTAAGACCTGCTTATTACTTCTATCTTCTTCTATGCAAAGACACCAAAGAACAAACTGAAATAATGTTTTTGCTATAATTCTCAGTGTAATTACACTAGTCTGTTTTACTTATTGGAACAATACAGATTACATTAAAAAGTCACATTTATTGACCGATACTAATATGACTACCAGTACTGTGCATCCCAATTTCACTTTGAATCTGCAAGGTACTGGAATCTTCTGTCGCAAAAATATCACATTTCTTGTATGTGTGAGCATGTGGCCAATAAAGCTTTCTGATTCTGATATTTAGCAAACTCACTGAGCACAGGATGTGTAAAATTGCTTTACTTGCAACCCGAGGAACATAAAAGCTGATATCAGCTCACTGGAGGCATACATTTATATTTGTGCATTGCAATAAATATAAATCTCTGTACCTGAAATCTACACTAACTGAAACTCGTTCCTTTTATCAGTTCTAACAACCTTACTCTTTTTTTGGAATCTTTTTTTTTTCCCCACAAGGCCACACTTATAGTAAAATGAACAGTGCATGGAAGTGTACAACAAACACAGGACAATTTAAATCATGAGTTGGGAAGTAAAAGATTTTTAGTCAACTAATCTCTCTGAGTGGCTTCAGCCTCTAAGGAACACATGGAGCTGATTTAGCTGAATATGCATTTCTACGCACTAATGGAAATTAACATATTATGTCCAGGCCTCTATCAAGTAAGTATATCTTTCAATATGCCACACTACAAGGTGATTACTCAATGTAATGTTTGGCAATAGTTCAAGGAACAGTCTCTTAGAAGCTTAACAACACTGCAAAGGAGGTTCCAGTTGTCTGAAATTATTGGTAGTAGGTCAAATGGCATGATAGTTCATCTAACTACTCACAATAAGACACTTCATCAACGTAAGACAAGTCTAAAGGTGTAATTAATCCCCATTAGTGTTCAGTAGTCTTCTATATGGTTCCATTTCCCACCCTTTTCATTCCCACAGTATTGGGAACGCTGCAGATAAGAATGAGCATGAAACTGAAATGATGAGTATTTATCCTGAACACATGATCCTAGAATGAATTTCAGATGAGGCTCCAGTGAAAGAGCCAGTCATATTCATTCAACTGGGGATTAGACGAGCACAATTCTCCAAAATTAATCCAAGATACTCAATCAAATAATCTGCCATAGTAGGTCATGCGCAGTGCATTTACAAGCAATATTATAGAGTAGAATAGCAACTGCTAAATTGTTCAGCAGTCTTGGCTCCGGAAGTTTAGTTCCTGTTCGTGTTCTGAACAGAATTTCAGCATTAATTATTTTTAAGCCTTGAACAAAATCAATAAACTGACAGATGAATCACAAAATACATTTGATTCCCAGTATTTAAGAATAATAAGACAAACTATAATTGTGCTCTTATAAAGGAATAAATGAGCAGTCATTCACAATTTAAGGACACAAACCTTGTGAAAATTAAATATACTAAAATGCATTTAAAATCCATTTATTTCATGCTAAGTGTACTACAAATACATTTACATATTATGCACTGTATAAAAATACGCTGCAATTGTACTTTTAATATACTAAACTGGTAAATTTAAAGTCTCCTAAATTGGGACAACTAATTTTGTACTTACTGCACTTTAATTGTGCGGAAGTAGTTCTGAAGTCCAACTAAAGATATACTTTAGTATATCTGATTGTGCTAAACTATTGGAAGTATACTTTAGGTACACGTTAAATATTTTGCATTTAAAGACCGATATTATTTAAAGATCACAAAATCCTCATCAGTAGTGATATTAAAACATATTTTAGGCTTAATATTAAGAAATGTGCATTGTGCACAAGTAGTACTCCAAATAAAGTTTAATTACCATTTTTATATCAGTAAGTCTCAAATGATATGTTAGTAAATATGTTAATAGACTTGAACTATACTTAGTATAAAATAAATGGATCCCTAGTAAAAACGTTTTACTAGCAAAATCACCAACGTTGCAACACAAAACGATAAAAAAAAAAAATTATGCAAATATACACTACCATTCAAATGTTTGAAATAATTATGCTTTAAATAAAATAAATGTATACTTTTTTCAACAACGATGCATTAAATTGATAAGAAGTGATAGTAAAGACCTTTACATTGTTACAAAAATATTAAGCAGCACAAGAATTTTCAACATTGATAATAATGAGAAAAGTTTCTTAAGCAGCAAATCAGTGAATTAGAATAGTTTCTGAAAAATCATGTGACACTGAAGACTGGCATAATAATGCTGAAAATTTAGCTTTGCCATTACAGAAATAAATTACATTTTAAAATATATTAAACTGTAATAATATCTTACAATAATACAATTTTTCCTGTATTTGTATTCAAATAAATACCTTGATAAACATAGACTTCTTTCAAAAGAATAAAAAATAAATTACTAACCCCAAACTGTGGTTTTATATATATATATATATATATATATATAAATAATGGTAGTTTCTAATTTGTATTTACATAGATTGTATACTCATCAAGGTTAATTACAAAATATTCCAGTAAATAAAAGCTCATATGTTAAGGGAGAATATAACACGATCAGAAGTTCCAAATCAAAATGTTTAATTTTATTTACACTAGACAAATTTTTTAAATCACAAATTGGGTTGCCATTGTCCAAGACTGCCATTGTCTCATCTGATTGTGTTAGACGTGACATCTAGTCAACCTGATTAAACCCGGCATGACCAGTTAACCACCTTAGGCTGGATTGTTACTATTTACTGTATGTGACCAGTGCAAGATGTAGTCTGAGGTAATAAATAGAGTGTGATTTCAGAAACAGTGACATTGACTTGGATTGGCTGGACGATATATTATTGCAGAAAAAAAGAAAGAAGGAAAACAAATCTGACAACATGCTTAAACAATCATGTCACAACCTAGACCACATCTGCTGTCCTTGGCTCATCAAATCACAATGGGTTTCCACAGTGGCGTTTCTCTCCCAGAGGGTACAAAACATGGGCTCTTTCCCTGAGGCTGCTTGCTGATTTAAAAGCATCATCATTATATCATCTATTGTGACACACATTTTAAAAAGCGGAAATACATGAGAATCTGTGCAATCAGATTCATTATGTGGATGTCTTCATATGTCATTCTGTCAGGAGTGCACATCATTACAGGCACTTTGGTATCATTCTTGGTTTTGTCCCTATTGTGCCACAAATGATCTCTGTCTGGATTTGTCTCACTCTATAACCTCCTTCCTTAGCTGAGGAGACAGAGAAAACCTTTTCATTACTAATGGGGCTTGAAGACTCTCTCGTCTCAGATCTGTAATGGGATAACAAAAGACTTTTGATTAAGGCCTTCTTAGCAAGCATTAGCAGTAAAAACATAACTAAAACCATTAAAGGGTTCTCTTAACAGCAGCCATTTAAGCCTAGGAAACAGCCAGGTGCTATCAGAGGTTACGAAAGAGCGGCCGCTTTGATGCTACATGACGATCAACATTGCTGCAATCAGCTCTGACCTTGATGATAGAGAGCCGTTTGAGTCTTGCAGACAAACTGCTGCTTCCAAGATGGAGGTTCATTGTTGCCACGGATACAAGCTTAGAATGCGAGGCACAGTAATAAATGGATACAAACAAGCCAGCCAGTAATGATGAATCATCAGAGAGAGGTAACAAGGAGAAGAGGATGGGGTGCATAAGTCAAAGAATGCAGGAAGAATGTTGGAATGGACTGAGAAGAGAGTGAATGACACTGGATTGGTTTTCGTAGAGATGGGCGGATGCAGGGAACTCCAAGAGAAGACGCTATTATCAATAAAAGAATTAGAATATTGTTAAAAAATACAGATTATGACATATATATTTGTTATAGGGATATATTGGTTATTGGCTGAAATTAAGAATCATTTTTTTTCCCTCAACAAAAAAATGAAAATTCTGTAATTTACTCACCCTCATGTCGTTACAAACCTGTATGAGTTTCTTTCTTCTTTTAAACACAAAAGAAGATATTTTCAAGAATGTTAGTAAACAAACAGTTGACGGTAGCTATTGATTTACACAGTATTTTTTCCATATTATTAAAGTCAATGGCTACCAGTAAATGTCAAGTTGTCAACATTCTTCAAAATATCTTCTTTTGTGTTCAGCAGTGGAACTCATAAAGGTCTGGAACAAACACTGCACATTCACTCACAGCATTTAAAATGAATCATTTTGACCATTTTTTACTGTTTACTTTTTATTTTAATTAAATATAGTATAGATTAGAAAGTATAGATTTTAATATCAGTTGTTTAATGGTTAACATTTTAAAAAATATATTACAAAATGATTAAAAATGTTAATTTAAAAAAAAAGAAACACAACAAATGAAAAGCCACAGCCATTCCAAATCTCACTGGACCTCCTGCTTCTGTTAAATTCTAAAAAGAAAGATTGATTGTGAAACAAGAGGTATTACATGACAAATTCAACAGGATCTGTGAAAACAAGAAAAATTAAAGGGTTGAAAGGGCCCCTGCAACCGGGCTCACTAGGCTTTAGGAAAACAGCGAACGGTGAGCAATATGCATTTAAAGTGGTAAATATAGAAGGAATATGTCAAAGTCATTTATATGTGCCAAACTTCTTGCCGACTATAACTGGATATTGGTTTTTAGATGTCTTCAGGCCAGGACTCTTACCACACATGTGAAGTTTGGTGCAGGTTGGACATTGCATGTTTAAGTTAGTGTAAAACAAGACATTTCATGTTGCCATCAGGTGGCGCTATGATTATAACAGTATATTGGCCTTTAGATGTGTTCACGCCAAGATTCTAATCAGGGCAGATCGGACATTGTACAACACCTTCTATTCCCATGGCAAAGCATCAAACTTTGTCAGGCCACTACGGACACGGCCTTCACTGAAAACTCAAGATCTTCGCAATTTAATGTCACAAGGGGCTTTAGATTACTCTGACCAAATCTGGTGTTGATCTGTTTAAATCTCTAGGAGTTTGTTTCAATACAACGCCTGAAAATGGCAAAAACAGCACAAAAATTTCAAAATAACAGACTTCCTGTTGAGTTTCGGACTTCATACCTGGGCACTTTTTATAGGTATTGGTGTGTTACATGTGTCTACCAAATTTCGTACATGTATGTGAAACAGATTGAAGGGCACTTCATTAAAATTTTATAGGTGGCGCTATCAAGCCTTTTCGCCACACCCACTTCTGAAATCATATCAGATATACATTTCCACCACTTCTGGCATGTGTGCAAAGTTTCATGGGTTTTCGAGCATGTTTAGGCCCACAAAAATGCGATTCACTTTGGAGAAGAAGAAGAATCTGAGCAATTCCAATAGGGTCCTTGCACCATCGGTGTTTGGGCACTAACTATAAAAAGGAGCACCAGGGACATTGTCAAATTGTGTGTCAAAACCACACAAATAGCAATGCCTTATTTTTAGTGATTTGATTGTCTATGATTTTATTACGTCAAGTTAGCTGCCAACATGGATGGAAAAAAAAAATCTTATTGATTGTTCCTGGTTAGAACATGGTGTTAGCATTTTACTGAAAGATTCATACATATGCAAATCACATGTACCCACGTCATTGCGCATTATTATTTCAGATCATGGTGAGCAATGTTCTCTGTATTTCTTGCCACATCAGTGCATTACATAATTTTTATGATGACATTTGAATTCTATTCATGGAATAGAAAGAGGCTTTGTACAAGCTGAATGCTGTCATTTCATCTATTTAGTCAGCACAATAACATATAGTTATATACATTTTATGTCTAGGAAAATGAACAGAACAATCATTTTTATTTTAAGCGTACATATGATTAGGCTAAGAATAAGATTTTGACTGATCCATGTTACCTAAATGCATAACACCATGCATTTCACTTTCATTTATAAAGCAAGATCTTAAACCAGTGAGTGACCTGTCTCAAAATGCTACATCGATTCCTAAACATCTTTGGAGCAAATGGTTTCTCATCAGTGAGTAAAGCCGGATGTGCTAGCATGATCACACAATGTCCCTCTGATTTAAAAGTAGTAGCCAAAATAGCTCAGCTCTTACAGTCCATTGTGTTGGATCACAAATCTAGTTCCAGCAAAAAAAGTGACAACAAGAAAATAACTCTACTTAGTTACTCATACTGTTACTGTTTTTTTTATTCATTTAAGAACTAAAGAGTAGTTCACCCAAAAATGAAAATTCTGTCTTTGATTACTCAACCTCATGTCGTTCCAAACCCAAAAGATCTTCGTTCATCATGGGAACACAAATTAAGATATTTTTGATAAAATTCGAAAGCTATCTTGTGGAGACAGCAACACAACTACCACATTCAAGGCCGAGAAAGGTTGTAAGGACATCGTTAAAATAGTCCAATTGACATCAGTGGTTTAAACTTAATTTTTTGAAGCTATGAGAAAATTTTTTGTTTCATAAAATTACAGCTGAACCACTGATGTCACGGTCTATTTTATCGATGTCCTTATGATGTCCTTATTACCTTTCTGGGCCTTGAACATAGTAGTTGTATTGCTGTTTATGCAGGGTCAGAAAGCTCTCGGATTTTATCAAAATTTTATCAAAATTTGTGTTGATGAACGAAGGTCTTACAGGTTTGAGGGTGAGTAATTAATGACAGAATTTTCATTTTTCACTATAGCACTACTTCCTCACCCAAACTTCTAGTTTAAATAAGAAATTTGAAAAAAGAAAACTACTATCGGCGTCTATAGCCTTATGGGCAGCACGCCGGCATAAAGCGTCATTGCACTATGTGTGTCCCAAATTGGAATCCCAGCGGGGACCTTTCCCAATCCTTCTCTCTCTCTCAAACTTCGCTTCCTGTCTCCTCTACATTGTCCTATCAAAATAAAGGCAAAAACTGCAAAAATTAAAACTATTCATTAAGCATTTTCATGGGATCTGAATGGGAAATTTTAAAGTAAGCTTAGTATTCAAATTTAGTCCACAAGTTATGTGTACCTGAATACCCAATTTACATAATACATATTTCATACTATATATTCATGGTCTTACTGTGCAATTCATTGTCGGTGCACATTATTCCAAAGGAAAAAAAAATGACTGGTGATATTCTTTCAACAAAATCTAACAACCAGCTCTGCCTCTGGAAAGATTTTCTCGACGCTGAGTTGTCTTATTGTTCTGGTCAATCTAGTCAATTCTCAAATGATAAAATCAAGCTCTGCCTTATGGTTTTGTCTCAATAATGTTTTGTTACACCCAGAAACACGTTACAAAAGAAAAATTGCTTGAAAAAGTTTCTTGATCGCTTTTTAAATTTCCTAATTAATTTTCGAGCAATTACTTCTATGTATTGGTATAACACTTTTTTTTAAACTTGGTTTAACCACATTAGCAGTCTTTGTGTCAAGGCCTACAACAAATTTTGGTTATACGGACATTTGCGGAAACCTCAATATAATTCTTGTCCGAGCTTCCTGGAATGAAAAAAAAACTTCTGAGCACATTTGACCTCCACTGGACCACTTGAGATAAATTAACCCAGAAGTAAAATGGGTTGTGAACACTATTTCAAGGAAAGGCAAGAAGGTAAAAGTCACTGTAGGAAAATAACATGAAGGAGCACAACCAGAGGAGCCAGCTGGCATAGTAGCAGAATCACAAGGACATTGTTAACGCTTGTATGAAGCATGTGAAAAATCCTTGTAGCTGCCTCAGCAAAACTGAAGACAGTGAAGGCCAAGGCTGCTCAGGATGGTTGATTCCAAAAGTTGAAGCTCCACTGGCGAAAGACTCGTCTGGCTCCTATTGATCCATGGGATTTCAGTGAGCCAATTATCCCTCATTACCCACAGCTCATCACATGCCACTAGTCTGGGAAGACATCCCAATAAAACACTAAAGGCCCTCTCACACTTCCCTTTCTGTACCACTAGCTGATGCAGTTGATTTCACAATTATGTTATTTTCCATACAGGTTAGCAAACATTCACATCCACTGAGTGCACTGTTTGCTGTGGTTCGTTGCTAGAAGGCATACTGAAATAACATTATTGTTGTGTTAACAGATGCAATTAACAAACATAACTACTGCATTATCTCGCCTCTGTGTGCTTTCCATTTTAATATTTGGGTTTAATCAACATCAATAGCCTGTGGTCACTCCTCTGTGCACTTTAAATACATTCACACTGCTCTCTAGATTTGGTAGATTTTAACCCTTAATGCAGATTTGTGAAACACAAATCACAGCCAACAGGGAAGTTTTTGGAAATACACTACTAATATCCATTTTGAATGATCTGATCATATGTGGTCTGCCCTAATACAGTATAATCAGGGACCAAAATGTTTTGTGATCTGATCAGTGAAATGCTTATGACCATATTTCATTTGTAGTGTAAACAACCTGAACAATCGCCTACTTACCTGTCAAACAATCACTGCAGTATAATAATGGTTTTAAACTTTGAATAGGACCTACTGATACATGTGCCATTTTGTCACTTTTGAAAAAGGATTCCGCCAAAACTGCCAAATCAGTAATTGTAATGTATGGCCAAAGATTTAATTGTATGAAATATTAAAATTTATACTATTTTATGGGACTTAAAGGGATAGTAACCCAAAAATAAAAATTACCCTATGATTTACTCACCCTCAAACCATCCTAGGTGTATATGACTTCTTTCTTTTAGATGAATACAATCAGAATTATATTTTTTTTTCAAAATGCCCTGGCTCTTCCAAGCTTTATAATGCCAGTGAATGGCTGTTGAGATTTTGAAGCAAAATAAAGTGCATCCATCCATAATAAAAAGTGCCCCACATGCTCTGGGCGGGTTAATAAAGGCCTTCTGAAGAGAAGCTATGCATTTGTGTACGTCTTATGTCATCCGCTTGAACGCCTCTCTCTTGTAAAGACATGTAAGTTTGAGATTACAGTTTTAAATATGGATATTACACAAACACATTGATTCACTTCAGAAGGCCTTTATTAACCACCCAGAGCCATGTGGAGCTCTTTTTATGATGGATGGATGGACTTTTTCGGGCTTCAAAATCTCGACCCCAACATTTTTTAATGTAACGCCGATCATACTCATCTTAAGGAAGAAAGTCGTAACTCCAAGGATGGCCTGTGGGTGAGTAAATAATAGGATAATTTTAATTTTTAGGTGAACTATCCCTTTAACAAATTTTTATACATATGGGGTCAACAACTACCAAAGGGCTCCCTGCAGCCCTGTAAAAACACATTACAGACTTTACTAGTTTTACATATGATGAAAAGGTCTTTTAATGCCTTATATATATATATATATATATATATATATATATAAAGCAACTTGTTACACATTTCCCTGACAGAACCCATGAAATCTGAGAAAACAGGACTCCACATAGGAGGTAAACAAACCAGTCCCAAGCATGCTGGAGATCAATAGCAGATCAGACACAGGGGACCACCAATGTCTGAAGCAGTAAATAAGACTATCTCTCATTGTCATTTGTCATTATGTCTTATTATAATCATGTAATGCCGAAAAAAGAAGCAGCACTGACAAGCTTGCACTTCTTTACAATAATAAGGGGAATTACTACACTGGCTCTTTTCCTTTGCAGTACATTTAAAATGGTCAAAATAAGTGGAATGAATTGCTCTAACCAATATTTTAATAATATTCACAATTTTCTACTTGGTTACTGGATCTTTAATATTTGGGTCTACCAATTAAGACCATCACTTCCTTAAAGTCTAATAAAAAAAAGTTACTACTACGCATTCCCAGATGAGAACTGCAAATCTTTTTAGCAGTTAGAAACAGTCCAAAATAAAGGCAGATATATATTTGTAAATATCTAGATTGACAAACAATCTTGCATTAATGTCATTATTATAGATTGCAAATTATGCAAAATACAAATAAAATAATAAAAAAAATCAAATCACACCTGGATATTGGTTATTGGATATTTATAAAAATGATCTGCATCATTTGTGAAAACAACTAGCCTATATCAGTCAATCTGTAGTCATCATTTTAGACAAACTTAAAAAAGTAAAGCATCAATTAAAATATGTTTTCCAATTTTAGTGGTCTGATTTTTTTTCTTAGTGTATTTATGACAATCTCTAACCATAACTATTCGTAACTCAGTATATGTAGGGAAAATGGCTTTTATCCATGCCAGTTACCCAAACAAAAGTGTTGTTGAACTGATTAAATCCTACTTTAACTGTCCACACAGTCTGGAATCATCCAGACAAGAAAAAGGCCGGCGACATGATGTCCATGTTTACGTAGGCAGCTAAAAATGCTGTCTAGTTAGGCAGCTCACTAGGTTTTGAGACACAATCCATCATTTCAGAGGGGATCTCTTCCTAAATAATCAGGATTGCGCTCCGTGTCACTGACAGCTAATGGGCAAACATGTCATGTAAGATAAGGGTGGAGGCACTAAATAATCAGAAATGGAGCTCATGCTCTCACTCTCTTGGGTCCGTGGATGTGAGAAATGATACCGCATGCGGCTGTAACGCTTTTCATACTAACCATGGAGATGCTACATTTTATGACAAATAATAATAATGCCAAACGCAATTCAAGCATATCGGTCATGGGCATATATTTGGAGGTATGTTACCTCGCTGCAAAATCGTGCCCGACGGCGCAACCACGGTTCAACAGATTTTCACCATTTTCTCCAATAACGTAGGCGAGTCGCGGTACAAATCCGTCTCCTCTAGCCCCTTACATGACCGCCGCTTGCTAATATCAGCAAATCCGATGACTAGAAACACGCACTTCCCATTGTCACCATACAAAACATGTTACATGTGTCAGAAAGTGTGCCTCTCACCTCGCAGATCTGTGCCCATTTTCCGCCCGTGCCCAGCAGCCGCTCCAGCAGGATGACGTCACGAGCGCCACTCTCTGCAGCAGAAGACGAGCGCGAACACGCGTCGCGTAGCGCAGGGAAATAAAAAAAGGGGCGTGTGTGACGCTCACCGCAACGAGCAGAATACATGCCCTACTTGTCCTGCCTGGAGTCGGGGGTTTTAAGTAAGGTGACTGTGATTCAGCTTTTTTAGCAGTGAATTGAAGATAAAAAGCTTTTTTTTTGCGGACTGGTTTTACATCAAGGTGATGATGAAGGTACGCCACACAGTGCAGGCTACATTTTATGCGTTCGTTACATTCAGTCCTCACAGATCAGAGGACTTAAAACTTTCTTATGCCAAAAAATTACTAAAATGAACAGGCAGTTGTATAGTTTATTGTATAATGACCTATTTAGCCAATACTGTGTGAAGAAAATATTAAATGTGATATAAAGACAAGTTTAAATATAGCTTTTTCTGTTGATTTTGCACTAGAGCCAAAGCTAAACATTAAAACTGTATCTGAAAAATATGATCTCATTTAAACATTTTCTAATGTACATTGTATTAAAGAGATTTACATGAGTTTACCCAAAAATGAAAGTTCTGTCATTAATTATTCACCCTCATGTCCAAACATGTAAGACCTTTGTTAATCCTCTGAGCACAAATTAAGATATTTTAGACAGTCACTGACACATACAAGGCCCAGAAAGGTAGTAAGGACATTGTTAAAATAGTCCATGTGACATCAGTGGTTCAACCGTAATGTTATAAAGCTACAAGAAAATTTTTGTGTGCAAAGAAAACAAAAATAATTACTTTATTTAACAACTTCTTCTCCGCCGTGCTTTCAGGAGGGGGTAAACTGGGTAAAAGTAAACCACTTTTTTTTTTTTTTCGTAGGACTACACCACTGTCCGGGACATGTTTGAGAACCACTGCAGTAGAGCAATGGCATATGTATAAACAAAAATATAAAAGTTTTCAATTCAAATGAAATTTATTGGAAAGCAGTTTTACAAAAAGTAACTCAAGGGTTCGATTCAAGGGAAATATAGGGAACACATAAAATCTGCTCCCTACCTCAGATGTACAGTGAGTCACTCTGGACAAACCCTTTTGCATTTTTTGTGTAGTCAAGAAGACAATGAATTAACAGCTTTCTCCTTAACCTGGTCGGCTAGTGCAACTGAATTCTAAAGGAAACTGGAGCTCTAATGTAAAGCAATTACTCAGTGACATTGCTCAGATCCTGTAGGCTTAAGAATTGTTTGTGCATCTGGATAGAACTGTGTCTAATCTGTGGTGGAAATGCTACAGATTAGAAATACCCTGTTGTCCAGAGATTTGCTGTTTGAAAATGTTAAACAGCTGATCAAATGTGCAGCAAACGCAGTGCAGAGATTGAGACGCAACCTTTCAGTCTAAAATCTGAAACAAGTAGTTAGAGGACATCGTTAAAGTAAGACATTAACGCCACCTTGTGGTTGTACTGTAAACACGCACAAGAAACCGCAGTGAAAATCTACCTACAGTACAGGAATTGAGACAAAATAATGTGAACACAACCATAATATGGGTTAATATAATTTGTGTAGGCTACAGAGATATATTGTCTTTATCTATATCCTCTAGGTTGTATATCAGTTTAGTATAAGTTGTGTTCAGCAGTGTTTAGTATAAACCGTAGGTGAAATGTGACTTGTTGGGACGTCCAAAAAAGGACTAATCATGGGAGCTGTTTAGCAGGCACGTCTGTATCTTAACAGCCTAACTGTTTGGTGTTTTAAGAACAGCTTTAACGTTTATGACTGCGTGCACAAAGCATGGTGAGACTTCATTAGCAAAGAGGAATCCTGGACGAAAACCTACAGTGAATGATAACGACTGTCAAATACTATAAGATTGTGTTCAGACATCACAGAACTACTGCAGCAAAGTGACAGCAAACCTCAGTATTCACAGAAAACTTCACAAAGCCAACATCTGTGAAAAAGCAGCAATTATTAAAACTTTAATCACAGACACCAATGCTAAAATGGTGCTAAAATCTATGTGTCTATCTGCACTGCAAATACTACTTCAACCAAAGCCACTGCATGTCATACCAGACATGACTTGCAGCATCAGGAGTTTCATCAGACCTTCATCTGTTCCCTTACAGATAACAATGTTCTATCTTGTTATCTGCACAGGAATATTACATGGCCGTGTGCATTCTGGTGTCCTCGAATAGCCTTTAATGAGACCAGTAATTCCTAAACACCTGCTGCAGATGAAACGCTGTCATCTTCAGCGCAGCTCAATTAAAGGAAGTGTTTTCTCCCTAACCCCTCTATACACACGCACACACACACACAACACATGCACACACACACATTCTCTCTACAGTCTTTTTAATTCAGACATTTCAAAAAGTGACAACCACACTATGGGCTAATTACTAGCCTGTCATCTACCTTTGTATTTTGATGGATTCCATTCATGATGTGCTGTGCTTTTCCATAGCTTTTTAGCAATAAATGCTTACTGAGGATATTATTAGCTTCTGTTTGCTTAGCAACGATAGCATGTGCCTGAAATGTGTCGTGTTTTTTTTTCCGCTGTAATTTAAACACTGAGACATTGGAGACGTGCAGGATTGAAGCAAAGCAAGAAATTAGAATGAAATCGCTTAGCTAGACTGAACTTGATTGCATATTTGTGCAATGGTATGTTCCGCATAATAACAATAAGTGCATTTCTATTAAAGCCAAATGGAAATCGATACACCTGCAAACAACATGCATCACTCACGTCCTGTATTGCAAGAGTACTATCAACAGGGGACAGCAAAAGATAGAGCTTCTCAAAGGGGGCAAACAACTGCATGCACCACAACCACGAAAAGTGCTGTTGCATATTAAATCACTGAAATTACGACAAAAAGAAATATGAATGTGCTTAGAGTACAACTAATTTGATATTGTGTGCTAGTTTATGTAATAAACATAGCTGTGATATTCACTGTCATCATTATATTTACTGCAGGAAAAAATTCCTGGCAAAGTGTAAAGTGTAAATATATTGTTTAAACATTTTTTTAGTAAGATTATAGCTGCAATACTCAAATCAATATTTGTCATAGACCAGCCAACAGATAAACTCCCAGTGAGCCATTAAAAAATCTGAAGATAAGTCAAAGAAATATATTTGAAATCAACCTAAATTCTGCTCAGATTTTGCAAACACATAGTTTGTTTTCTGTCAAATTTTGTGATCAAACAATGAAAAAGCACATATGCGCTAATAATACGACTCAAGTGGCCATTGAACATACTGAGAGGATAAAATGAACCAACAAGACCTAAGTGAAGGGCTTGATTATACCCGCACACAATATGCATATCAACCTAGATTAGGCACTAAATGCCACAAAAAGGATTGTTGGCTTACTAACGACTTTGTAATTGCACAGGGAGGTGATTTTTAAAACTAACACATCAAGAGAAACTGGTGCACAAAAAAATCTAGTAATCGTTCTCTGTTAATGACACTGTGCAGATAAATGTGTGAAAATCACGTTCAGCAATGACAATAGTACAGACCTCTGCATTCTTAGCTTGAGCCACAGATGTTGCCATAGTAACAGAGTATATCTTATCAAGTATGGCTCTTGTGTGTGTATGTGTGTGTGTGTTTTCTGGAACTTATTTGGGCTTTCAGTGTAGGTATGACAACAGGCTGTTGAGTTGTTATACTGATTTGCATGTTAATAGATTTAACAGCTATGGTGTGTTTGTTTAACCCCTAACAAGGGTTCGCATCATATAGCTTGAATTAGGATCAATATGGGCTTTTATGTAAATTGTATAAGATACTTGTAAACTAAAAACAGAGTCGGATGGGAGTGAATCAATTCAGCACTGGGGTGGATATGGTTGTCAGTGGTATTAAGTGTACACTGAGCCAGTACTTTCCCAATTTTTTACACCTTAGAAAAAAATCCAGTTTCATAATGATTTAAATATTGTGCATCCTGAGGGAACTGACAAACCAAGGCAGGGATGATTGACAGGTGAAACTGTTCCAATCCACGGCTTTGACGTTCATGCAATCTGCAGTGAGCTGTAAGGCAACGTTCGTGAATTTCCCCTTTCTTACCCCTTAATTCAACAATCTCTGCATAAAACAAGACGGGTGGCCCGTGGCCCTTGTTGCATATCCATAAAGACTAAATTGTTTGAACCTTTTAGACTTTATAGCCCCCGCTCAGCTCAGGGAATCGCCTGGCGCACATCCCATTGTCAAATATAATGAGGGTGTTTGATGTGAGGGCACTGTGGTACATAATGAGGTGTGCAATTCTGAACACATAAAAGTACATCTGGCCTATGCTGGACCGCTGTGAGAGAAACTTTGAGCCCTGGTGGCCTGGACAGAAGATTTGGGACCATTTCTGTATAAACTACATTTAGTTATGAACTTTGTTTCATATTTAGAAGAAAAGCAGTAGCAGGTACAAAAAAATACATTTCTATCTGGATTGCATTTTAATTCAGTTGCTTAATTTCACGATTTCAGTTACATAAATGAAATGTTAAAGGAGTAGTTCACTTCCAGAACAAAAATTTACAGATTATGTACTCACCCCCTTGTCATCAAAGATGTTTATATGGTTCTTTCTTCAGTCGTAAAGAAATTATGTTTTTTGAGGGAAACATTTCAGGATTTTTCTCCATATAATCTTATAATCTCATATAATCTCTCCATATAATAGACTTCTGTGGTGCCCCTGAGTTTGAACTTCCAAAATGCAGTTTAAATGCAGCTTCAAGGGGCTCTAAACAATCCCAACCAAGGAAGAAGGGTCTTATCTAGCAAAACGATCAGTTATTTTCTAAAAAATGTACAATTTATATACTTTTTAACCTTAAATGCTCGTCTTGTCTAGATCTGTTTGAACTCTGTGTATTCCAGTTCATGACAGTTAGGGTATGTCAAAAACTTCCATCTCATTTTCTCCTCTAACTTCAAAATCGTCCTACATCGCTGTTTTACCTTTTTTTTCAAAGGGTGTTTGACCTTCTTTGCATGTTCACTTTGTAAACACTGGACCCCTATTCCTCGGCTGGGATCGTTTAGAGCCCTTTGAAGCTGCATTTAAACTACATTTTGGAAGTTCAAACTTGCGGACACCATAGATGTCCATTATATGGAGAGAAATCCTAAAATATTTTCCTCAGAAAACATAATTTCTTTACCACTGAAGAAAGAAAGGAAGACACGAACATCTTGGATGACAAGGGGGTGAGTACATCATCTGTAAATTTTTGATCTGGAAGTGAACTACTCCTTTAAGGATCTCAGAGGAAGACATTGAAGAAGAACAGTTCTTATTCATAAAATGAAAGCTAATGAGTTTTGAAACAACAGCCGGGTGAGTAAATGATGACTTTCAGACTTTTCATTACAGATTTTTCATTTTTCTTACGTAAAATGATGTAATTCTATGATTTAAAAAAGACCTTTTAATTAGTTTACTGTCAATTACCTTACGAAATGCTATGAAAAATTACAAATGGTTTAACATTATATGTCATTTAACTGTAACGTACTACCAAAACTATGGTTTTTGGAAGTAAAAACTATGACTTACCATGTAATTTACAATGTAAAACTAATTCAAGAAGCGATATAGCTTTATATATGTGATCATCAATATTCCTGCCTGTATAACTTAAAACTATATACTGATATGCTGCTCGAAAGTTTGTGAACCATGTACATTTTTTTGTATTTCTACATAAATGCAACCAAAACATCATCATAAGTTGAAAGCTGACAAAGAGAACCAAATTAAAACAAATGAGATGAAAATAAATACCTTGTCACTTATTTATTCAGGAAAATTATCTCATATTACATATCTGTGAGTGGCAAAAGTATGTGAATTACTAGGATTAACAGTTAATTTTAAGGTGAAATTAGAGTCCATCTGTTCAGAGCTGTTTTCAGTCAGTGGAATGACTATCAGGTGTCAGTGCGTGGCCTTTTTTATTTAAAGAACAGGGAAATATCACAGTCTGATCATGTTTGTGGAAGTGAATCATGGCATGGACAAAGGAGATTTCTGAGAAACTCGTTTAAAAAGAAAATAGTTGCTGTTGCTTATCAGACTGGAAAAGGTTACAAAACTCGCTAAAGAGTTTGGACTCCACAAATCCACAGATTGTTTACAAATGGAGGAAAATCAAGACCATTGTTACCCTCTCCAAGACATGTAATAGTCTGCAAGGTTGCAAAAGACCCCAGGGTAA
This sequence comes from Labeo catla, assembly GCA_012976165.1. Taxonomy (NCBI): domain Eukaryota; kingdom Metazoa; phylum Chordata; class Actinopteri; order Cypriniformes; family Cyprinidae; genus Labeo; species Labeo catla. Next base: position 1,301,895 of record VONZ01000117.1, read on the forward strand.
CTTCTAAGCAACTAAATGCCTTTCTCACAGTAATGTTAATGTTCATGAGTCCAACATCAGGAGAACACCAAACAACCATGGCAGAGTTGCAGGGAGAAAGCCACTGCTCTCCAAAAAGAACATTGCTGTCCTTCTGCAGTTTGCTAAAGATCATGTGGACAAGCCAGAAGACTATTGGTGAAAGGTTTAATGGACAGATGAGACTAAAATAGAACTTCTGTTTGGAGAAAGGAAAACAATGAATTCCAGCATAAGAACCTTATCCCATCTGTGGAACATGGTGGTGGAAGTATCATGGTTTGGGCCTGTTTTCTGCATCTGGAACAAAGAATTCTGAATTATACCAGCAAATTGTAAAGGAAAATGTTGGGACATCTGTCCATGAGTTGAATCTCAAGAGAAAGAGGGTCATGCAGCAAGACAACGAGCGTAAGACCCAATTCGTCCTACCAAAGAATGGTTAAAAAGAACAAAGTTAATGTTTTGGAATGGCAGAGTCAAAGTCCGGACCTTAATCAAATTTGTGGAAGGTCCTGAAGCAAGCAGTTCATAGGAGGAAACCCACAATCATCACAGTACTGAAGCGGTTCTGTACTAAGAAATGGGCTAAAATTCGATCAAAAAAATCTATCAAAGCTTGTACTACATAAAATAACATAAGAGTATGCAGATCCATCACAGGCTGTTAGCAACTTAAATGAGATATCTATCAGTGTAGAAATAAAGATGGACGACGGACGCCATGCCTATGGAGATCTTTGACGTAGTCAATTGTTAGACCGAGCCAACAGGATGCCCGTAACTATTACCACTGGCATCCTGATACACTGTATCTGGTTAATACTTAACCTGCACATCCTGCCACCAGCCTGTTAGGCACAAAGAAGCAAACTTGGTAGAGCAGCCCAGTGAAGGAATGGACTTCCCTCTTAAGACTAGGCTTCCCTCACTCAACTGATCGCCAATGGCAGTAGGCTGACACTTCATGAATGCATTGAGCCATCAATCCAGTCAGCTGTCAGCGCTCACTGAGAAAAGGACGAGAGAAACAGGATTAGGATCGGTCTCCCATTGACTTCTAATAGATCTGAATGGCCAGGCAACTCTAAGAGGATGTAAACGGTATCTAACAAGCGGTGAACATCAGGAGATCAAAGGTGCTCCTGCTGGTTGATGTATGGCATCCCTTCTTGTGGAATATTTTAAGAACAGAAATATCCGAAACGCTTTGATTTGTCAGCAAAATGATCTAGATTAAAATCAAACTTGTGAAAAAATACCTTGAGTGTCCTTACTGTGAGAAAATATCACATTTTTCTAGGTGAAGATTGTGTTGTGTCCAGGGAGCGACAAAGTCTTAGCCGGCTATATATATATACTAATGTAATTTCATACAGAGAATGGAGAAGCTAAATCTCTATCGGAAACACTTCCTCTCAGTAGTAAATGCTGATAATTACTGTAGAGAAGAGACTTCTTGTGTCTTCCCAGTGGTTCACAAACATCTCACCTTATGCAGCCTCGTGAGGATAAGAAAACTAGGTTTTCTAAAAAGAGCGAGCAACTACTGTTTCCTGCTCTGCTTTTAAAGGTAATGTCCTATTTAATTTGCATGTACACCAAACATCCAACCTATGTCATTTCAGTAATCAACATGCTTTAAATGAAGGCAAATAATTATACAATTTATAATGGCCTGCTAATTAAGCACATAATGACAGGTTTTTCTAAGTGCTCAAGCACTGCAGGATACTAGCGGAAGTCAGTTTCATCCTCCGTCATGGTCTTGCCTACCTACTGGTCAAGTAGAGTCCTTAAAGAGCTACTGTGTTTTCACAGCGAGGTCCCCAAAAAAGACAGACCACCTCCCACATTTCATGGCCCCCCCTTCACTCTCAGTGACAATCCATTTTCAGTAAAAAGCCACAGTGGGAGGGAGTGTACCACAATGTGAGGGAGAGGGGGTGGGGAGATGACAAGGCTCTTACAGTTTCTGCTCAAACAGAATGAGAAAATCTTAGTTTGTTTCACAATACCCTGCATATACTCTCCAAAGACCAATTACAAATAGCACAGCTTGAAAACATGTCCAAAATGAACCAGATTAAACAAAGAATTGAATATTTTTTGGTCATCAGTGTGCACCAGAGACAGTTAATGAGGTTGTAATATTCCTACATTTCCCATATGATGTGTAACACAGATGAGACACAGATATTGACTTCTAAAAAAAGAATTTAAAGTAGAAAATTAAAGTAGATTTTAATTCAGTTTTTATGGAACATATTAATAGCATAATGTTACCAACACACAAACACCCGTAATGTAACTTAATGTGGATTACATAATCATATACTTTTCTGTGCATTACATGATTACATATTATTCACAAATGGTAGTGAATTCATAATTTATTGCTTTTTCTAAGTTCTAAGTAAACAATGACCATGAATTTAACAGTAAAAGACTCTAAAAATGCAACAGTAAAAACCTGTTAAATGGTTAATGGTAAATTCCCCTACTAAATACAGTGAAAAACTGTATTGTACATTACATGTAATTTCACAGCAGTATACATTTTTTGGAAGTGAAAAAGAATATATAATTTACATTAATTACTTGTAAATTGACATTCCCAGAATTCCTTGCGTTATATTTCATATTTGATGGGGTTTTTTTTGTTTTTGTTTTGAAATAACTATGTTTCTTGTTTTTTTCTTATCAGTTTTGTACATTAGGGTTGTATGTTACACCTATGTTTTTAAATTAATGTTTATTGAATTTTTTCAGTTTCATGTGTTACCATGATGGTGTTTAGTGTTTTCTGGATGACACACCTTCTATATAGAGTGTGTTAATATTTAAAATCTGCTTGTGATGGGCTTTGGTTCATCATGTGATTTTTCTCATCACCACCTGCATTTGGTGGTTATCAGTGTATTACAAAGGCACAAAAACAGATTTCAGTACTTCAGTAGGTTGGTATATTAACATTATATCAGTTAATACAATAATGGTATTTAACTGTAAATTTAAGTTAATGTTGCTACTGTATTTTTACGGTAACACTCCAGCAACCACAGCTGCCGGTTTTTAACCGTAAATTTTACGGATTTTTTTCTTTTTTACGGTGTATGCTTCTGAATTTAGAGGAGATAAGTAATTATGCAAGTTACTAAACATTGGTAATGTATAGCTGTGAAACATTATGTCGTCATCAGTGTTGAGGAGCAGTGTTGGGTAAATTACTCTAAAAAAGTAATTAATTACTAGTTACTAATTACATCTTCAACAGTGTAATTAGATTACTGTACGAATTACTCTCTCCGAAAATTATTTAATTACTTATTACTAATTATTTTCCTATTTCCTAAATCCTTTATCAAAGTTAATGAATGATACAAGGACAGACACGAAATGGTTCTTTTAATTCTTTCAAATAAATAATAGGTAACTACATATATTCTTCTGGTCACACTTTACATTCGGGTCCAATTCTCATTATTTACTAACTATTAACTATGAAGTAACTATACTTTTGTCTCAATATACTCCTAATTACTGCTTATTAATACATCATAAAGTAGTTGTTGACAATTAAGTTTAAGAACTGGGTAGGATTAAGGATTTAGATTAAGGTCTTGCAGAATAGGACATTAATATGTGTGTTTTAAGTAATAAGCCCAGTAATATTAATGCTAATAACCAAATAGTTAATAGTGAGAATCGGACACTAAAGTGTTACCAGTATTCTTATTAACTCACCAAAGTATTTAATGTGAGAAGGGTACATAATAAGAATGCATTTTAAGGTTAGACTTTAAATTTTTATGTTAAATCCACTATTGTATTGTATTGTATATAAATGTTCTACAGTCTGTACAGTCTATGTTAATTACATTACAGTTACTTATGAACATGTTAATGAATAGGGGGGTTACATCTGAATATTTTCACACACATACACACACACACACACACACACACACAGTGGATTTCCATACTTTATGGGGACATCCCAAAAGCATAATGGTTTTACGAACCATCACCAACCCTACCCCTCACAGGAAACTTCCTGCATTTTTAGATTTTCAAAAAAACAATTCGGTATGATTTATAAGCATGCTTCCTCATGGGGACCAAAAAATGTCCCTACAAGGACAAGGATATTGCCATCTTTGTGGGGACATTTTGTCCCCATAACGTACGGTTTATCAGGACCACACATGTACATACAGATTTAATTGATTTCTTTCCCAAATTGCACTGATTGCTCTAAAATATGAGAAACCAATGTTTTAAGAGTTTAAGACACAAAATAGGGCACAAGCCTGTTTATTGGGTTTATGTATATGCTTTATTTTTTAAGATTGACTGCTTTTTTTCCCCCAAGACCAATGTTTTTTATTACTATTATTATTATTTTAGATGCAAGTGTTTCCTGTCATAGCTATGCAAAGATTTGATTTCAAAAACAGTGTCAGCTATGAAGCTATTTCTTGTGATTTTAAATCAGTATTTTACCTCAGAACAATCTCAAAGCAAGAGGTGTTAAAGTTTGATTTTGTGGTGGCTGTGCTTTAAAATTACATTTTTACCATCTTTTTCAAGTGAAGACGGATTTTGAAAATCAGTGTTGAGTCCTACTGTAAGGTTATCCCTGCATGGTTTAAAAGCTTGAAAATGAATAACAGTTGAAAACATTCATTAGAAATTTTAAAAAGTATTTAAACGAAATTAGTTACATACTTTAATAAAGTAACTGAAACTATTACATTTCCAAACTAACCTTCCCAACCATGGTCATCATCGTAATCAGCAACCTTCAGTAATTGTTGGTTCTGAAGGTCTAGACAAAAATATTTAAAACCTGGAAGACTTTGGGAGTTTGTGTCATTGCTGTTTTCAAGTTTCTTAACTTGTTCTTTTAATGCAGTTATTCACAAACCTTTTTGTCAGCCAAACCCCTTTGACAAAATATTTGCTTGAAATGTCCCTGAGGATGTTAATATTTTAATAATTTATTGAATAAGAAGTTATTTGGATGTTCATAGTTCTCTGGTGCCAGTTAACAATCACACTGACATGCAGATAAATAAATTAAGTGTTTTAATTTAATTTTTAAAATAATTATATAATTATATATATAGACAGACACTCGATGTGGTCTAATTATTAGCCCCATTTGGTAAATATGAGCAACGAAGGCCATATTGGTATGTATGTACATGTATATATGTATATATATATATATAGTTGAACTCAGTGTTTTTTATTCATTTACTTTATTCAAGCCATAAGTTATATAAATATGCCTTATAGCTTGAATGAATAAATTGTAGAATCTTAATAACTAAATAGATTACAATCATTACAAATCAAGAAGTCAAGGAAAGTGAGACAAACTGGGCAAAGAAAAGCAGTTTAACATTATTAAGAGCGATACAGACTATACAGCAGGTGACTTTCTTATAATGGAACTTGTCAGAGAATAGTTTTGTGTTACACAGTTACTATATATTATGCAAACAGACACTCAACACACATATTGATGTGTCAAGGACATAAATCTCACTGAAAAAAATAGAAGAGGTTTTCTTTTGCATTCTATGTTCACATACTGTTAACATTAAAGTGATAATGCATTTAATAGTTATGCTTCTTGTGTTTTTAATTCTTTCACATTTTTTGCTGGAGGTCAAGTCAAACTCAACAATGTCTGACATAAACATCTTCTTAGAAATCCATTCTGTGAGTGGTAAAAGTTCTACCTAACCATAACACAAGCATTTTAAGAGTGCACTGGGGGCCACTGTCATACATGCTTTTATGTGTGTATGGTATTTTATGTGCAAGTCACTGTGCAGTGTTTCTACAACAAACTTGTCAATTTTCAAGCATACACCAGTGTGAAAATGTCAGCATAAAAAGCAACATGTCTGTTCAGACACAAATGATATATGTGCATACAGCTCATGCACATATAATGGCACCATGATTCATAGGCAGTGTTGAGGAATAGTACAGCAAGTGTATGTATAGACTACTCCTGCTGAGCCCTGACAGTGTGAGTTAAGCACAGCCAACCCACTCATTTGCTAATGCCCTTTTGGAACAGGATTTCAACTATTACATTCTGATAGTGTGGGGGTGGTGGGGGTTGGGGGGTGGTATTAAAAAAAAAGGATAAACATGCAGGAATCTATAGCCATATAGAAATGTAATCTGCAAACAATATTAAGCAAAAAGATCTATTAACTCAAAACACAGAGGCCATAAGAATAGATTTTAAAATAACAAATTTGTTGGCAATGATTATAGCGGCACAGCGCCGGAGCTTGTTTCTGATAGCGCGTTCCAGTGTGTTCAGATGCGGTAAACTTCATTTGAGGTAACTGTTGCCTCACTATGGCACTCAATCGTCTGACACGGCATGTGAAACCACTGGCAGCGGTGTGACTATGACTGACCATATTGTTTTCTCTCTCACGCTTAACAATCTCAATTTCTCTCCATATCCGAATACATGTCATGCTGTTTCTTTCTTTTTATCTTAGCCAATTTCATCCTCTCTTTCTCTTTCTTTACCTCTTCCTCTCTTTCTGACACACGCTGACATGGGTGGCCCAAAGTGACATAGCCGTTGCTGGCCAAGCCTCATTACCGCGGCACAAATGTCAGCCACACCACAATCACTGTCCCGCTGAGGACAGGGTAACGGCCTCTACTCAAGCCTTTTTTTGACTTCTAACTATGAATGTGTGCTATGGATGCATGGGTATTTTTGCATTTTAGCTTAATGTGTTGAGTAACCGGGGTGAATATCTTTATGCTGGGTTTGATACACTATGTTCAACTAGTATTTTTACAGCAACTGGAGTTGTTGTCCAGATGTCAGTAAATTGATGCAGCTTATCAAGTTTGGATTTCGACTAAAAAGTTCATTCAAAAAGTTGGAGTGTTTACCCACTCACACATCTTTTTATTTAAATTTCAAATTAATGTGAAAATGCTTAGTTTTTCCTCAGCTGAAAACCAGGGCCCGTATTCACAAAGCATTTTATCTTACCACTAAGAGTTCTCCTAAATAGCAATAAAAGTTTTTAGCTAAGAGTTTTCTCTTAAAACCTATTCACAAAGCTGCTTCTGCAAGGCAAACTTTTACTGAGGAATACAGAGAAGCCTTAAGTTAAGAGTAAGGACGGGGTTGACCTCATTGCTATGGATGATGTCAGCATGCACACTAACTATGCACACAGTGATTGGCTGATAGGGGAGGGGTCTCTGTCAGAGATTTTTTCATAGAAATATTGTAGAGTGTGTTATTATGTTGCCATTTTCAAATAAAGATTTCAAAATAAAAATGTTGCCACATTCAAATAAAGATTTTAAAATGAAAGCTAAGTGTCACTAATTAAACAAGTATATGTTTAGCTAATTGTCAGCCTCTTACATGTGTGCTTCTCGTAAACAATTAGCAGATATGCATATAAACAGCCTTTTAATTAACAGAGTAGAATAATCATGGTTGATAGTAAGACATGCAAATGCAAAGGAAAACCAAACTGCAAGAACAGCTGTTACCCTTTTGCCCAACTGGTTAATGAAAATTTGGAGTTGGGATAACCTCCAAAATCAAACACTTTTTTGTCTTGTTTCCTAGTATAAATAGGGCTGTGCGTTTTTTCTGATTTTATCAGTCAATTCAAATTTAATGCTTTGTCACAATTGTATTTTTTAGAAATCGAGGAATTTTGAATACGAATAGGAATAGACACTTTGACAATATGCCAATGATAACAGTAAAGAGTAAAGAGCGATCCTTTGTGTTGACAAAGAAGCGACGTGGGCAGTGGAATAGAAAAAACATGCAAGAAGATGGGAGTGAACTTCTTTTAACTTGAGTGCCGCGTTTTTAGAATGCTGTTTCATTCACACTGTAAACAACAAAAAAAACACAATTTGTTGAGTCAGCTTAAAATAATTTGTTACCCTGCTGCCTTAAAATTTTAAGTTCAGTCAACTCAAATAAGTCTAGTCTTGAAATGAAAAGTTAAGTCGTACTAAGTGACAACGTAGATATTTGCATTTGTTAAACTTAAAAGCAAGGTAAGTAACCCAGCTGTCTTAAAATTTTAAGTTGAATCAACTCAAGTATCTAAGTTGTCACTTAGTATAACTAAACATTTCAAGTTGAATAAACTTATTTGAGTTGACTGAACTTAAAATTTTAAGGCAGCCAAGTAACAAATAATTTTAAGTTGACTCAACAAATTCTTTTTACAGTCCATGAGACGCTGCAAGAGACGCGAATGCAACAGTCAAACGCGTCCATGTTTACATAGAAAAAACAATGGAAAATCAGCACAATCAAATAATAAACCTGCTAAGGACTACTACTGTATGTCTAATAAACTTTCTTGAATCAAGATGCATTTACTTGACAAGTAAAATGACTTAAGAAAATGTGTTTGTTTTCTGAAAAAAAAGATTAGTTTTTGCTTAAAACAAGCAAAAATATCTGCCAATGGGGTAAGAAAAATAATCTTAATTCAAATGATAAACAAGATTTTTCTTTCCTCATTGGGAGATATTTTTGCTTGTTTTAAGCAAAAACAAAGAAAAACTGATATTTTTTTCCAGAAAACAAGACAATATCTTAAGTCATTTTACTAGTAAATTCATCTTGATTCAAGAGTTTTTAGATATTTATACTAAAAAACAAGACAAAAAAACTCATTTTAAAAAAATCATTATTATTTATTTATTTTGTTATTTTTATTTTTTGCAGTGAAGGTGATACCTTTTTAAAAGCTCATAATCATCAAATGTTTCTTAAGTGTTTACATTCTGAGGCAGATTGCCAGCAACTGCCATTTCAGGATAGTTTGTGATTTGGTCTTAGTGACTTAGGAGTCCTCTTCACTACTCCTAACGTTTCACAGCTTTAGGAGCTAGTTTTAACGCTAAAACGCTTTGTGAAATACTCTTAGAGCAACAATATAGGAGTTCTACATTTAAGACTGACACACTCATTATTTTAAAGATTTTCTCCTAAATCGGCGAGTTATGAGCTACTTTTAGCCTTAAGATATTTTGTGAATAGGCCCTGATATCTAACTGAAACAGTAACTTCAAACTTCTCTGTCATTGTAACAATGGCAGTCACACTCACTGCAGGTCGGCTCTTAATGCTATATCCTGCCATTTAACATATGTAATGCTCAAGTAAGTCCAAACTGAGGCTTTAAATCCAATGTTACAAATCCATTATTTAAATCAATGTAAATGCATTATTTAGTTTAACAACTATTGGAAAGTTATACCTTCTAGCAGTGTTGTAATACTCGAGTTTGGACAAGGGTCCAGGCCAAGTTCAAATGCTCCTAAAAATATTGCCTTAGACCTGGACTTGAGAATGACTTGAGTATTACATCACTGCCTTCTAGTTACAAAAATCAATAAAGTCCAACCTTAAATTCACTAGGTGGATAAGTTTACATGCACTCGTTTTTGTCAAACTGAATGAATTCAATCCGACTGCAGATTTCAAAAGTACTATTTATGTTTACTCTTATCTTTGGAATCTGACTGCAATATTGGTTTACATGTACGTTACAGATAAAAGTCAGAATCTCAGAGAAAGCCAATGAAGCAATTAACATTTTCACCTTAATAATGGCATATCTAAAAATATGCCAGAAAAGCTTTTTCTTGTGTATTTCTGTGTATGAGGTACAAAAATGCAGTCTTCTCTTCTCCATCAACTCCATGTACTTACTTTTACGCACCTTCATAAAAAATTATTTATTATAATATCATTAACATTTAACATAACATTCTGTTCAGTGGCAGGCTACACACTATCAAAACTAACACAAAAGTTCTACATGAGACAAAACCATATTTGATTTGTCGATAATGTAACCCACAAAACTCCTAACAGTTTGAAATGATCTGTTCTGGGGTCTAAAGGCTCTTTGCCTCCACTGCACCATCAAGGACAACTCTGAACTGTTCCACCATGTGATTGAATTGCTTTCAGGCAATTCATCTCACTCAAAATATTCACCTCTCCATTTCGTTTTGGCGCACCGTGACGCTTAACCCTTGTTGCCATAGTGATGTTTCACCGTGGATAACAGCGGTAGCCTGGACAAGACTCCTTGACCCCTCGGATTAACTTGCCATTTAGTGCGGAATAAAAACACCTCGGCAAGTTCTCGAATCCAACCACTAGTGTCTACCCTGACCAGTAATACTAATGAAGAAATTCGCTTTCCGAACAATGGTGAGAATCAAACACTTAAATGTTTGCATAACGAGCTCTTTTACCTCGCCACTTCTCCATCTTAATCATTTGCACTCTCCAAAACACCCACACCCTTCTTCAGGATCAGAGACAGGACCGTCGGGCCGGGAAGCCATCCGACGAATTAATCCGCTAAGGCTGATTGCCATCAGTAGCTTATGATTATGCACCCTGATTACGAAGCCCACCCGAGGACCACGCTACGCCGGCTACACATCGTCAAGGTGGATATAAAATCACGCAATGATTGCACTGGGACGGATCAATCTAGCGGCCGCATCGTCTTTTAGCTTAGTCTGAAGTGCAACTATGATTAATAAGGTGTACTTGAGACCTATATAGCTAGTAACACTTAACGAGACCTCCGGCTTTTAAAAGTCGGGCCTTTACGCGTCATAAAACAAACACTTAATTTGACGGACGTGAAGACATTTCACTGACTGTGAACTGGTGACTTGTAACAGACAATGAATCTGCCTATAGGCAAGAAATGCCTTTTAAAGGCTATTTCCTGAACCTAATTTAGCCTTTGTCTATGCACTCCTTGCTATAAAGTGCTGCAGTAATGATATAGTTTTGTAGTCTAACCTGAAAGTTAACACCATAAATTAAACTTTAATGAATTTTAAGGCCTAAATATGAGACTTTAATATCATCATCACTAAGTTCTGGACATCTCTTTCAATTTTTAATTGAAAAAAAAAGAAAAAGGTTTGAGTTAGAATAGCATGCTGTGAAAACTTGTATTATGTATTTTGTGTTGTAGAATAAAACTTGAAAATATCTCAAGTTCTCAACCTTATTTCATGCATATAACCAAAAATCAATTCAAAAAGCCTGTTTACTTTGGAACGATTGAACTGAAAGTGCTATAATGCTTGTTCCGTGTTTTGGCCTAAAATACATCATATCTACAGCACTCTATTACAAAGAATATTTTGAATGATTCTGACACACCAATTATGTGGCTGTTGATATCTGTATGAGACATATGGCTGCCTAATGTAGGCTGTTGCTTTTTTAGTAACATGGAGCCACATCAACCCAAAGGAAAACTTTTGCCAAAGTTTGAGTTTTAATAGTTGTTTTTTTTTTTACTTGTGAGGGGAGTAAAATGAGTTGAGCTAATGGAAGTAAGGTTTCATTTGGAACTCCTATTCTCAGTTGTGGAAAACTGACACTTCGTGAGACTTGGTTATATTGTGGTTTCTGGTTTAAATTTGAAAACGTTATTTGCAAAAACAGATACCTCCGTTTTTAACAATTAAAAAAAAAAATGTCAAAAACGTTTTTTTTTTTCATTGTGCATTCCAGTTAATCTCAATCAAAGTGCAGTTGGGTTATTTTGATATAAAGTAAAAATAGCACATTAAAAAATAAAGCTAACTAACAAAATAAAACATGAAAAACATAAAAAAACATGATTTTAGACATTTTTAAACAATGGAGTTATCTGTTTTTGCAAATAAACTCTTCTTATACACTCTTAAAAAGTAGGGTATACTAATAACAGAACCATTCGGGTTTCTCAAAATAACCTTTTTTTCTCTTAGTATGAAGAACATTTAAGGTTCTTTAGTGGCATCTATGGTTTCATAAAGAACCTTTAACATCTACGGAATCTTTCTATTCCACAAAAGGTTCATTATAGTGAAAAAAGTTCTTTATATTATTAAAATGTTTTTCACACTGAGAAAAAAAATGGTTCTTTTGAGAACTCTTCACTGAAATGTTCTTTGGGAAACCGAAAATTGTTCTTCTATGGCATTGCTGCGAAAACCCCAGATTTATTTTTAAGAGTTTAGTCTAAAGGACCTTTCGTGGAATGGAATGATTCCCTTGATTTCAAAGGTTCTTCATGGAACCATCGATGCCAATAAAGCACCTTTATTTTTAAGTGTATGCTTCCATCTCTTCTCCTCCCTATTGAAAATATGAATATCATTCATAGATAAAGTGTTGCATAGCCACTACAGTACAAAAGCAGCACTTAAACACTTATCCATGACACACCCTGTTCTGAAGAGGACAGTGATGGCATCAGAAGAGATCTATGATACAGTTTGATCAATGTAATGCTGTGCGGTCCATCACACGCTGATCACTGACAGTAGCTAGAGTGTCAGGAAGACAGCGCAGTCTCTTACGCATTGGAGTGGGAGCCAGTGATGTACTGCCAGCGGGACGCGTCATGCGTACAGGGCAGCCTACATGCTGAGGAGTCCCTATTGCTGCTGCTTAGCACTTGGCGACAGATTGCAAGATCTCAGAGCCAGTGTAGATGTCTGCATGGGAAGGGCAGGACAGATGGGAGGAGTATATACAAAATAACATTTATAGCTTGCTGTACCATTTGAATGACGATTCTCAGTGAAAAGCCTTCTCCTTAAACACCTCAAGAAATGGTTTTATTCATAAATATTCGTCATAAAAATAACAAACATCAACGTTCATCCAAAGTATTGCGTATAAATGGTCTTGATATGTACAAAATCATTTCTCCAGTATTATTATAACTTAAGGCAAGTTCACATTTTCTACATTTTCCCCATTACCTCTATTGAATAATTCAGCTATTACAATACAAAAGCTTTTAGACTGAAAGGCATGTCGAAACTGTTCTAATATCATGTGAAAGAGCTATTGAAAACTGCAGCAACGTATGCTTTCTATTCACTCAACAGCAGTGTCAAACCCTGTGCTATTCTACTTTTTTTCTCATCACATCACAAAATATAGGAGCCATGTGAACTGGATAATTCATAATTCATGAATCAGGGTCACATGGTCACACAATAACACACAATTATGATCTGGTAAAAAAAAAGAGAGTACCTGTTATCGAATAGCAGATACCTAGGGCAGACAACGGTCTTAAAAACGGCTTGATACATTCAAATTATGGATTGAAGAAATTCAAGACATCTTATGCGTGGCCCGTGTTTTCCATAACACAAGGGACACGTTGAAAATAAAGATATAAATAGTCTTTTCAGTTCAAAATAAAATGTAAAAAGTAGCACTTGTTAGAAAAATACAAATGATCATTGGCATATAAATGTATTTATTTCTTCCCACTCGCTGTGTAAATTTGACAACAGTAGAACTGGATTGTTTAATTGTACAACACAATTACTAATTGATAGAGCATAGCAACAAAATGAAACAGATATAAAGGGGAAAATACGTTGTAAAAACCTTGGCACAAATGAATCAATAATGCCACCATGTTGTAAAACGAGGTAAATCTGACTTGTGCTGTCAAGCATCTATCAGTGATTATTAATATCACGTAAACATATACATGCATTTTTAAAGATCTCTTAAACAGCTGACAGCGCTAGAATAGAAAAGACCAAAAAGCACGAATTAAAACCATTTTTAAGTTCGAAAGTGGAGATAAGTGCAATACATTCCAGCTGTGCGTTTTACTGCCGCATTACAATGCAAGGTCGAGGTTGGAGCTGTTCCATAGTGAAAGTGCTGAACTGCAGTTCATGTGTTCTGCAAAACACGCTCCTCGATTAAGAAATATAATGGTCGAGGGCAAATTATAAATAAAAAACACTCGATTTAAGTTTATGCACTTGCTGCACACACCTCAAGCTGCACGCAAGGTTCAATGTGGGAGGTCCGGTGTTTTTAAATTCTATTCCCTGTTTCTCGAAACAGGGATCCGTCACCTCAAGTGGACCTTTGCGCTTATGCGGGTCGCTTGAATCAGTTGCCACGACGTTCACTTGAGCTTTGGAGTTGTAATCTGTAGCCTAAGCAACTGTTTTAGTAAGCTTGAATCTTCCAAGACGGTAAGATTTGACAGCACGCACAACGAGCGCTCATTACGCCTTTCACAATTGTCGCTTAAATGGCCTCGGGCAAAGTGAATGGCCACGCGTTGACTACTTGTGGCTTCAACTCCATCTTTTCTTTCTGTTTGAGGTGCACCCGACCGTGCCGTTTCCTTTCGTCGCTCCTGGCGAAGCGTTTGCCGCACACATCGCAAGAAAAGGGTTTCTCGCCGGTATGAGTGCGGGTGTGCGTGGTCAGATGGTCGCTTCTGCTGAAGCTCCGCAAACAGATGCGGCACTGGAAAGGTTTGTGTCCCGTGTGGATACGGATGTGCCTGTTGAGCTCATCCGACCGGGAGAAGCGCCGGTCGCAGGTCTCCATCGGACACGTGAAGGGCTTCTCTTTGGCCGGTCCGGTGGAGGAAGCAGGGCTTTTTCTTACACGATTAGATTTCTGAGCCCGTGTGTAAGTTTGACTGAAAGACTCTGGCAACAGTGATGAATACAGTACCGAGTCTATTGTGGAAGTCGAGTAGCTGGTGTCGCAACTCGACTGGAGTTCAATATTTGGAAAAATGGTCGGTTTTAAAAGACTGGTGGGTGGGATATCCATAACTGGAGTGGAGTAGTTAAACATGGGAGCACTGAAGCCCTGTGTGCAAGTATCTCCAAAGCACTGCTCCTGTTTAAGGGTACTCTCCACTTTGAATTCAGTCTCCGGGTTTGAGCAAATGGGGGAATAAGAGTCCAAAAGTTCTTTCACGTCCACCTGTTGTTGATCAGCTTGAAAACTATTCGACATGGAGAACGGCTCTGACTGGAAGCCAGCATCCAAGTACGACTTGTTGAAGGTCCCCCACTCGTAACAGCTGCTCTCGAATTCATTTTTGATGACCACCGGGAACGTCGCGCTCTCAGACAGCGGCTCCGCGTCTTGCGCAGAGGAAGCAAAGTTTAAATGCGAAGCAGCGGTGTCTTGGGCCTGTGTGGCGGTCTGGGAGTCCGGGTAGCTGTGGCCTGCCTGTCCCGGGGAATACAGCGGCGGGGTGGTGCACGTGGAGGCCTGCGTTTGGACGCCCTCGTCGCCGAAACTGCTACGGCTTGCGTTCATCGCTCCGTCTGCACACTGATGCGCGTCCGACACAGGGGTAGTTGAGATGCCAACGATTTCGGTGATCATGTTGAGCAGTGTTTCCGTGCTGCACGGTGTTCCTTGAGATGTTTCCACATAGAAGCTGCCTGAGTAAGCTAAGGAGGTTGCGTAGCTTTCTTTCGGACCCTGACAAGAGTTATATTGATCTGTACTCGTGGGCTCCGTTTTAGGGGTAATAGGCACACCTGATGTGGAGAAAAAACAGGCATGCGTCAGTGCCTTTAGTGAAATGTGCAATCAGTTATATAACTAGGCTTTATAGTTTCGTGAGTGGCTCGAATTAACTTGCATTATGTTATTTTTCATGCAGCAGTACTGAAATCTTGTCTTTAATACATAGAGCTAAGATTTTTTTAAAGATCTGTCAGAAACTCACCGTGTGCAAACTGGGCAGGTGCTGTTCTTCCAGAATCCATGAAAACATCCTGGCTGTCTTTGGAGCCGTGAGTTTCCATCGCTATCGCAGAACTGTTACAGTTTTCAAACTGAGAGTAGAAAGAATCTTGAGAGTTCAAATCCATGTTGTTAAGCATCTTTCCGTGAATGGCTTTCCAATGGCTGTCAGTCCGAGCAGGTTATTGATAAGGGGGTATTGCAAACACAAGAAAGAGCAAAAAACGATCCGATAGTTAAGTCCGTGAAGGCGTTCGTCCAAAAAAGAAATGTAAATACTTTGGAATTCCCCCTATTTGAGATCTGCGTCAAGGTAATGTAGCTCTCCAGCTATCTGTAGATGTGTAGATCTGTTGATTCTCACACCAACGGCTTCCCTTCGCTCGGCTTTTATACACTCCGTCTCACCGATCAGCCCTCCTCCCCATTCATTGTCTCCAGTGAGAGGATTCCCCGCTGCGTGTCATCTTCGTGACCATATATGGACAGAGGATATGACGGGCTTCCCCAAAAAAGGAGAGTTACGGTTCTGACGC
Organism: Labeo catla; assembly: GCA_012976165.1. NCBI lineage: Eukaryota > Metazoa > Chordata > Actinopteri > Cypriniformes > Cyprinidae > Labeo > Labeo catla. Next base: position 1,318,077 of record VONZ01000117.1, read on the forward strand.
TTCAACAAGACTGTCGTTAAGTGTACGGGAACGACGGAGAGCCAGGCTAAAGCTATGAATGTTTCTCGGCTAATTAAAATGTGACCACTATGCATAAGACTGGGTTTTCAGACATATGTACGCGTTCCTCACGAAAATAAACTGAAAGTGTTTCATGAAAACAAAATGTCCTTTTTCAATTTCCGTCGTCCTCAAAGCAATCTCTAAAATTCGACATCGAATTTGAGCGTATTTGATTTAATTTCGTTTTATGAAGGTCTTGTAAATTTAAAATAATTTACTAAGAGATATTTAACAAACTTCACAAACTTTCACGACATGCTGTTGCTCGTAGCGACATAAGAAATATCTGCAATCAAGCAATTAACTGGCTGTGAACGCAGACATATTTGTGTCTTGAATATCAGTTTGTTAGGACATGCAAATGATCGATGAGGTAAAAAGGCATTGGGCAGAGCTACAATATGTATCATAAACGTGAAAAGCAACTCTCATTCATATCCCTCTCGTTTTTTGAGCTAAAATTATAGTATCACCTTATTAACCTTTTCACCTTATTAATGTTTTGTCATTACCTTGAACAGGCTGTAAAGTCACTGCAGTCCTAAAATTCACATTTTCCAGAACATAAGCTTGACTGCTTGTAGACTAGATATGCTTTGATACAGATTCATAGAACATCATAAAATAGATAGAAAACAAATCTAATTAAAATGTACAACATTAAGTAAAACGGCCATGAGACAAATGTGAATATTTCCTGGAACAAGTAGATTGTTGAGACGCTCTGCCATCCTGTCGCGCAGAGCTGGCGGTAAAAGTGCTCTGTTGTCCAGCACCATGGAGAGCGCCACTTGAAATAGCAGGCTACTCCATTCTACAATTATAGTTCACGGCCTGCAGTCTGTGTACGATGCTATATCGGTGACATTCTTGCTGTCGGTCTAATATAACAGTCAAAATGAACACGGTTTCCTTTTTCCTTGGCCATTTCTTTACTTTATTTCTTCATTGATTTATTTTGTAAAAATACATTAAACGCAATTCATTCAAAAGAACTCTTCCTGATCAATTGTAGGTTGTTTAATTGTAGAAAACTGTAAATAAAAGTCTCATCAACAAAGGAATAAGTGCATAAATTGGCCTAATTATTCTTAAGAAGTACTGAGCAGAGTTACAATTTTATAATGTGTGGCATGACTGGGTGAAGGTCACTACATTTTACAAGAGAAAATAAAATGATTTTTTTTTTTTATGGAACAGCTCTAGAAGCTGAAATGTATTTATAATTCATATTTCACATACATAGAGGTCAAAAATGTACATACTGAATCTACTAAATGTTTATTATTTAAAAATAAGAGGGATCATACAGAATGCATGTTATTTTTTATTTAATACTGATCTGAATGAGATATTTCACATAAAAGACGTTTACATATAGTCCACAAGAGAAAATAATAGTTTAATATAAAAAATGACCCTGTTCAAAAGTTTACATACACTTGATTCTTAATACTGTGCTGTTACCTGAATGATCCACAGCTGTTATTTTTATTTTTTTTATTTTTTTTTAGTGATGAGTTGTTAATGAGTTCCTTTTTTGTCCTAAACAGTTAACCTGCTGAAATCCTTCATGTCCCACAAATTCTATGGTTTTTCAGCATTTTTTTGTAGTTGAACCCTTTCCAACAATGACTGGATAATTTTGCGATCCAAAAGGAAAACTGAGGAAAACTGAGGGAAATATGCAACTATTACAGAAGGTTCAAATGCTCACTGATGCTCCAGAAGGTAAAACAATGCATTAGGATCCAGGGCTGTAAACTTTTGAACAGAATGAAGATGTGTACATTTTTCTTATTTTGCCTAAATATCTTTTTTTTTTTTTCATTTAGTACTGCCTTCAGAAGCTACAGAAGATACTTACATGTTTCCCATTAGACAAAATAAGTAAAGTTTAAGCCGATCTTCAAATTCAAAAATTTTTCATCCCCGGCTCTTAATGCATTGTGTTTCCTTCTAAAGCATCAGTGAGCATTTAAACCTTCTGTAATAGTTGCATATGAGTCCCTCAGTTTTCCTCAGTGTGAAAAGATGGATCTTAAAATCATGCAGTCATTGTTGGAAAGGGTTCAAATACACAAAAATGCTGAAAAACCAAAGAATTTGTGGGAGCTGAAGGTTTTTTCTGAAGAACAGCAGGCAGTTTAAATGTTCAGGACAATCAAGGGACTCATGAACAACTATCACTAAACAAAAAACAAAAACAAAAACCACAGCTGTGGATCATTCACAGTATTAAGAATCAAGTGTATGTAAACTTTTGATCAGGGTCATTTTTATAAATTCAACTATTATTTTCTCTTGTGGACTATATCTAAACATCTTTTATGTGAAATATCTTATTCAGGTCATACTAAATACATCCATTTTGAATGATTCCTCTTATTCTGGTAAAATAATTAACATTTTGCAGATTCTGCAAGGAGTATGTAAACTTTTGACCTCAACTATAAGTGCAAGATTGTTTACCTGACAGTTTGTTATTAAAACAAATACTTCATTTATTTTATTTTATTAAAACAAAAAGTAAATTAATGTTGATTTTAAAAAAAATCCTTTGATATTAGATATCTTTATTTGTCATTGATCCACTATGAAATGATAGCAATATTGAAAGTTACTGAACATTATTTAAAAACAATTTTTCTAAGAAGGCATTTCACAAGAACAAAAAAGTAGCCTGGAATTTAGATTAATAAAATTAAAGTTATGTTTTGCAGACTCTTAGCCAAATGTTCTAAAAATTACAACAGTAGCACATGGAAACTCCTACACTGGTGGCTTTACTCTCTACAACTACAATTCCCCGTTGCAAAATCCAGTTTAATCTGGAAACTGTGTCTTGGAACATAGTAGCTGGCTGAACAGCCACCATGCTCAAAAAACAGCTTGAACTGTGGAGCAGCTAATGATCAGAGATATCATGTTCCAAAACACAGCTACCAGCTTAAGCAGTATTGGGTAGAGTATTATATTGTAGTGGGTATGTGGAAACTTTACGATAAGTTCAGGTGCCTTTTAAAATCTCTTGAGAACTGTGATTTGCCCCATCCAGCTATGTAGTAATAGCTGTGACTGCCACTCTTGTGCAGTATTATTTTACACAGGCCACTGGAGCACTAGTGGAGGACAAGAAGAGATGAGAACGAATATGTTGAGCAGTGGGTAGAAAAAAAGCGAGGCACTCATTTAGCACAAGCCTACTCAAGAATCCTTTGTCCACCAAATCTATTTATGTATTGTTTTATTTTATGGCTTTTTTTTACTGAACAGCATGTGCATACAATAGTTGAAAAATATTGGCAGTTGCAGTATTTTTCATTTATTTTGGAACAGCCTTGAGTAAATAGATTGGCCATGTAACCCATTTAGGCGAGGTTTCCATAAATACATATGCACGATGACAAAGAACCGGCCATATGCATGATGGAACTGGCTTTGGCGGTGCACGAAATATTCCTCTTATTATGATGATACAAAATCGCACTTAACAACGAGTTTGACATTTTCTGGAGGTAACTGTTCGCATCACGCTACTTTCCCCTATTCGAGCCCCTAATATCCCCCTCTCCAGTGGTCTCTCCCAGTTGACCTAAACCTATTAAAAAGCTCTCCTCTTAAAGAGTTCATAACACTGAGACGCTGTTGTGATAACTGCCGAGTAGCGCTCACCTCTCGCCTCTGCAAAATGCCACGGAGCTCAGTAATGGATTTATGTAATTCCTGCACTTACCAAGATTATTATACCAAAGAAATGCAATGAAGGTAAAAGTGTAATGAGACCATCGATCTGTCGGTATTTTCTTAAAAGTTTGTTTGAAAGGAAACGTCGGATGATCTGAGCTCGCACTGCGGTATCTACAGATATCTTAAGCCCATTTAGTCTTTAAATAGGCAAAATAGATGTCTACGGATAATATTGGTTCTTCAGTATAAGCTCCTGCCAGTGCAATGCATGTAACAATGAAATGAATATTGCGTCTTCACTCATTTTCTTTCATGCTTGTGATCCATCTGTTCATAGCAGCATTTTTGTAGAAAGCTGAACAACACCATTATCAAATGGTATAATCGTATCCACTCATAATTTGACTAATTCCCAAGGCAATGATTGAGCTGAGGGAAGAAGCAGCACTGCAAAGAGAAAGTTGGAAAATATTGCATCTAACAGTACAAAAATAGAGCAATAAAAAGGAGCAACCTGTAAAATATCATGATAACTACTGCAAAAAGCTTAGGTTCAAGCTAATGGGCTTGAAATGCATGAAAACGTACTGAAAAGAAAGGCTTTGGAGTACTTTCAAGAATATCTGGTAGGTTTTCAAGAGGCAGAGGAATCATACGCCCTCCGCTTCACATTTCTGCAGTATGTCCCATATTACAAACCCCCAACGGCACCGGATGAAGGCTCATCTTCCTCAAACCATAGCAACAATGTGAAACCGAAAAAAGGGATTGGGAGAGCTAACATCAGAGATTCCACGACCGGAAACACGACTCGATGCAAGCTTGCATCACGCTGCCAAATCATTTTGCTTTCTTCTCCCTTTCACTCACAATCCCATGCATGACTACGCTCCAGCGCCTGAACCCCTTTCAGAAAGAACCAATCTTTTGAACCGGCAACTTATCGCTCTCCTCCGACTACGGAGTGTGGGAGTGGGGTTAGGGAAGCCCGATTGCAGAACCGAAACCCCACTCAGCGAGCTGCAGGTTTCCCTTGCAGTTCCAGAAATACACCCTTGCGCTCGCCCACCCTTGTCCCCGGACATCCATCCTCGCCTTTCAGGCTGGGAGGGGCCGGAGCTCAGGCTTTCTTCCTGATCGTGACTGCGGAGGGTTCCAGCAGTTCCCCGCCCGCTCTGACTGACACCCCCACATTCCCAGCAACCTCTTCTCTACTCTGAGCCACAGCTACAGAGCATACCAGCAGGCCAATCTGGCTCTCCTCCAGCTACCTGGAGTTATCTAATCACGATAAATGAGGATAAATTAGCTTAGCACCACAGTGACAGGGCTCACTTCTTGTTACGCAGCAGGATGCTCAACGCTGTGGCACTCTTGCTTGTTACGGGGATGAGGCCCATAACTTTTTCCTCAACTCCCCACCTGCCACATGAGCCATTTGGAGAAATCAACAAACTCATTGTGCACTTGCATGGCGGTCCTCTTCCTACGGTGTAATTCAAGCACTGCGTATTTCTTCAGGAGGCAGACTTCATAACGACTGACCCCATCAAGGTGATTCAGTAAAAGTCAATAAAAGAATTCATCACCTTTTCTGAGGGACAACTACAGACTGAAAAGGAATGAGTCTATTCAAACAGATTGCACTGCTGCTATGAGGAAACCAAATAAGAATGTGGCGTCTCTCTCTCTCTCTCTCTCTCTCTCTCTCTCTCTTTTTCCTCGCTAACATAAGTAACTATGGTAACAGGCGCTCTGCATGGCACTGCTTCCACAAGCTCTCCAGAAATAAAACTGTTGGGCTAAGAGCGAGCAGGTAAAGACAAAAGATCCCGGGCGCCACTATTTATAGAGGCAGGCTTACATAATCTCCACACAGACCAGCGCTGGCCGAGGGAGGTTGGGTTTTGGGGTGAGTGGCACTGGGGCACTGGCCCCAGAATCGAGTGTGCGAGAGTGGCGTCTGGAGGTTACACTGAAGATTATGAGCTCCAGGAGGGGGAGGAAGTAGGAAAAAAAAGAGTTTGAACAGAGAGGGGAAAAGACGAACGTGGATTGGATTTGATGGTTGCACTGCTAAAGGGTGAACGCTTGGCAATGCGCTTGTTGATCAGCAACTCAAGCTCCCATGGGACGCATATCAGCCTGTGGTGGTGGGAGATGTTCGCCATTGAATGTCACTGTTTCAGCGATTACATCACCACTTGATTCACTGAGGTAACAAGTGCTTATGACAGATGGAAAGAATGCTGTCAGGGATAACAAACAAAAGACTTTACCTACAGGGAAAGTGAGCCACACTCACTACATTCCACACAAAATCAAAAGGGCCTGAGACGACAACGTCACAATCTGTTTGGCTAATGATACTGAAATGACTGAAGTAGAGTATGAATGTAAAAAGGTTTAGTATATGGAATTGGACAAGTCTTCTATAGTTGATACAGTAGCTTGTTTAAGAGACCTGGTGTCACAAAACACTTGTTTGATGCACCGAGTGTGACTAAATGGCTCCCCCTTGCAGTCGTATACAGTCATTACACCCTCCACATTATAATATTGATTCTTTTGAGCTTGACTGAATGAGGTGTGAATGAACAGCTTCATTGTTATCCATCAGTTGATACAATCAGCAAACGAAACTCTCACACTTCATGAAACAGGAAGCTTTGAGAATGTAATGCAATAACTGTCCCATTACGGGGCAAAAGTGTGACTCACGTAAATATGCCCCAACTACTCTTACCAATGGATGCAAACAGAGGCTCGGGATCTCATCAGTGCGCAAATGGAGGAAATCTGACTCATCTATTTATGCCTGTGCGTTAGATCTCGCTAATGCTGTTTTGGCTATTATCCCATTTTACCGTGCGTGTAAGGAAAGGGAGGGGGATTGCGCATTGAGTGTTTTAGTCACACCGAACAACCAAAAACTACAAAGGCTGGGAGATGCATTTCAAATGGCAACAGCTATGAGGGCACACATGCTATGATGCCCAAGGGGAATGAAAATATAGAGGAAGATGTGAGTTTATCTCCTCTCTCATCGTTCGTCATATTGCTCACGTTGCCACATGGTTCTTTCATTGTCTGAAAGATGTTGTAAAAAAATAAATAAATAAAAATATCAAATATAGCATGACTCACCAACAGGCTTAAGTCTCCAAAACACTGCTGACGCAACCAGGAGTGTGTAAACAGAGGGATGTCAACACTTTTGAACTTTCCCTCCGATCATCAACAACACACTTAAATGATAACAGTTAATCTACAAGCTTAGCTACCGTTCCTCTTACAGACCCCAAAAGTGTTGCTTCACTAAACTGTAAACCTACTTAATGAATAACAATTAAGCCACTTTAGGTAAGGAACAGTAAATTAATACACTAATATACATGTAAACTATGTTTAAAAGCTTCTTGCAGAATCTGAAGTTCAGTTGAATGAAAGCAGAAAGCCTTTTTATAGCGTAAATACTACTTACAATTAATAATTGTTTTTTAGTCATTTAAGTCAATGAGCTAAACTTTTTTTTTTTTTTTTTGCTTTATCAGCCAGCAGTTAAAGATTTTTACTTCACCTACCAAGATTTTAATTTCTTTAGAAAGAAAATCAGCTAAATCAAAACACAGTTATCCAACTGTATGTTAGACATCTATATAACATTATCTTAAGTGACACATGTGACCCTGGAGCTCAAAACCAGTCGTAAGTAGCACTGGTATTTTTGCAGCAATGGGCAACAGTTCATTGTATGTGTCAAAATTATAGATTTTTCTTTTATGCCAAAAATAATTAGGATATTAAGATCATGTTTCATGAAGACATTTTGTAAATTTCTTACCGTAAACATATCAAAACCTTAATTAAAAATTTTATTAGTAATTTGCACTGCTAAAAACTTCATTTGGACAACTTTAAAGGCATTTTTTTTTACCCTCAGATTCCAGATTTTTAAATATTGCCTATAACAAATATTTTAAAAACATACATCAATGGAAAGCTTATTTATTCAGCTTTCAGATGATGTATAAATCTCAGTTTCAAAAAAATTGACCCTTATGACTGGTTTCGTGGTCCTGGGTCACAAATTATCATAATTTGTAACAGAAACGTACAGGCATATACAACATAAGCCATAAAAATGAATGTACAAGATTAACTGTCTGGAAAGGGAAGTGTTCTTTCAACTGGCCTGAAATGCTCTCACACTGGCACTGGACCATCTTGTTGAACCCTGTTTAATATGGCACCTCTCAATACTCTGTGAGAATAGAACGTATTCTTCAGTGTTAGCATTAGTGTATAAGCAAAAACCTCATTCTCAATGTGAACTATGCACTAGTCTTCATTTGACAATGTGGCAAGAAATGTTGGCTGGGTTTCTACACAAACACTTACCTTATGTTCAATAATTTTATGACTCAAAGAAAACTGAGACTGTCTGCCTGAAACAGAATAAAAATACATGTAGAGACACAGACAAAGAATATATACTTTCCTGCGAAACAATATCATACTTAATTTTTTTTGTTATACTTAAGGTCACTGCACACTGTCCGAAATTTTCGCATGTTAAAAAATAAATACGTTTACATACTGCCTCTGGAACTTTCGTCCGTCATAAAAAAAGTTTGGATCAGGTTCGATCTTCTGCGTTTTCGCATCCGTAGCAAGCATTATGATAGGAAAAGATGACGAATGCGGGAAAAAAAAAAAACGCATACGAAAATTTCGGACTCAATGCAATGACCTTCAAATGTTTTCACACATACAACTAGAATCGGAAAAACTACAATTACACTGAACTGAAATAAGTTTAAGTCTATTTTTTTTTTAACCACAGAAGCAAAAGCAAAGATTGTTAAGACTAACTTTGAAGGTTGGCTTGACAAAGGCATGTTTGAAAAAAAAAGTTTAAAAATGTCTGAAAGAATTACACATACATTGCAATTCAGTATATTTCTTTTTCTGCCATTGGAATTCAACCTCCTGTGAAGCGTGACCAATTCAATTCAAACTCTAACAAAAGATATACATACAGTACAAAGAGAGCAAATCTAATTATAAATTACATAACACTTAAAAAAAAAATCCATAAAGAGATTATCGGAATATAAAGTCCAAAATTCAATTCAAATGAAGAATGATTTTATAAGAAGTTTTGAATTTATTCTGTCAAATGAAGCCAAACAGCAACGGACCACAATAAGTGCACTGCTCTTCCTGGGTTAAACAGATGGTGTTGTTTAGTTTGATCCAGAAAAAGCCTACGGCTTTTCAAACCTGAGGATATAATCACATTAAACTGGACGTAAAACTGAAATATTTAATCTGGACTCTTCATTATTATATTAAATGAACAAATAAAAAAAAGTTCACCAGTTACCTAAATTACGTAAAAAATGAATTACACTTTGTTTTAACAAACATATGGCACCAGTTGAGCATCTTGATTTATCATTCTGATTTTTCCCTGCTACTCATTTTTAATACTCTTCAGCCATTATGAGTACAGTCAGAGCTGACCAGCCAGTAAAGGGGTGGCTACCCTGTCCCCTTCCAGTGCTATCATTATACTGTTCCCAGATGTATCCAGTCTCCATATACTGCTTGTAAACATTATTGATGATGTTAGTCCTGAGCTCTTGATATAGGATAGCTGCCTTCTCTTTGTATGGCCCTTCTATGCTGCCATAGTGATGCAGTGCTCTAACTGCCAGGTAGTTGATGTTGATCCAGATGGGTCCACGCCAGTAGGGGGCATCGTGTTCCGTGTTCCTCTTCATGTAGATGGGATCTGAGCGCGAGAGCGAGCGCAGGCCATAGGGTGTCCAAAGGCGTTCAGGATCTTGAATGTCCCGCAAAATATGCTCTATTTTTGGCGAGTCTGGTGCCAGAATTTGTAGCAAGAACGGAAAAAGGCTAACATAGCCTAATGCATTCACATACTGCAGCTTAGGGGCTTTACGAACAGAGCGAACCCACCGCGTAACTGGGAACTGGTGCCGTGGTTGTCCAGGAGGCACGAACACTTTCTCCTGCTGAAGTGAGACCGCCTGGGTGTGATTTCCATAATCACTGAAGGCGTGTAGATTCTCAGACCAATGCAGTTTGTTTAACAGATCATTATTACTGAGAGTACGATGGGTGTTTTCATACACCTGGTGGGGTTCCCCAAGTATTCGTGCCACATTTGCCATGATGCCAGAGGCCAGGGTCATCCAGCAATACAAGTCCACGTGCCTCTCATCAGCAGATGGGTGGGAAGCCCGTGGGTAGTCGTCCAGGCCAGAGGTCAGGGTCTTGGGATTTAGGAAAAGGTTGGTGTCTTTGTCCCGGCCTCGCCAGCGGTAGGAGTTGGCAAGTGGTCCAGCTTGTGTGGTGTTAAACCATTCAAACCAAATTTGCAGTCTTGGGTACAACCTTTTCAATAAAGGAAGCATGGTTTGAGAGGACGACAACTCCGGTTGAGCATCCAGCTGTTCCAGTAACTCCTGTAGGGCTAGGAAGAGCGTGGGCGGGTTGGCGTTTTCGTTGTGCTGTACTATAAACTCGGATGGTACTTTGCTGCGTGCTTCATCATCCAAGATTTGTTCGCGTGGGATCCAGCCCTCTACGTTGATAAGATCGAGCCAGTGTGCGATGACCTCCTGTGTTAACTGAGTGTCCCATTTGCTGATGAGGAGCTGATGAAATCCTTCGTCCCAAAGAAAGCCCCTTGGAAAGAAAGAGCGAGAAGGTACTGCTGTAAACAGCGGACCCTCTGGGTAAAGCACAGGGTGTTCGTTATAAACCGACTGGACAACCGACTGTCCGAAAAAGTATCCCATGCCACCAAGCATGTTGCTTAAAGCTGCCATAGCAAATTTGATCTGTGAAGATGTGAACCCTTTAGCTTGGAGGCCAAATGCACTCTCAAACTTCTCATCAAACGCCACCTTACGCTTCTCCAGCTCGTCCGTAAGAACAGAGCCCACAAGTTGATCCGGTCGTTCCCGGAAGCTTCCGGATTCAAACAAAACTTCGATCTGGAAAGGGGTTTGAACGGTTACTTGATGCACCACAAAATCACTCTCTATCTTGGGATCTTTCTGTTGGTTCTGGTGGTTGGTGACTTTGTAAGAATCCACGGCAAAATAATGTCTTTTTTCGCCTTTGGGAGGACTGAAAACAAACTTGTGATTTAGGCTGTTCTTCACTATATCTGTTAGCTTATCAAGGCCAGGGCTCTTAGTTTGCAAGTAGTTATATCTGAAAAGAAAAAGAGTAAAACAATACAGTGACTTGTTAAAATAATATGACAGAAAACCTTATTTTAAAATAAATTAATTTCCTGTATTTTAAAATACATTGCATTTCAAAACTAAATGCCGGGACACACCAAGCCAACTTCAAAGAACTAGCAGCAATGAAAGTTGACGGTGTTGTTGCCTTGTGTTGACAGCAACTAGATCAAAGATCTGTGCTTAAACACACCGCTCAGCCGACTGCAAACTAACACACGCGTTCTATGCCTGCATGAGAAGATTTAGCCATCTATATCAGCAGCTTTTAATAGTATATATTTGTCATTCAAAAGGACAAACCAAAACAAGGATATACGAAGCGTAAACAAAGCAACACTTGCTTACTATTTTGAATATCAGTTACAAACTTTTTTTAAATTTAAGTGTCTCATTTTGTTTGGAAAATATTTGTGACACTGGACCCCAAAATCAGTCATAGGTAGCACAGGTATATTTGTAGCAATAGCTAACAATATATTGTATGGGTCAAAATTATCTTTTTTTCTTTTATGCCAAAAATCATTAGGATATTAAGTAGCGATCATGTTCCGTGAAGATATTTTGTAAATTTCCTACCATAAATATATCAAAACTTAATTTTTGATTAGTAATATGCAATGCTAAGAACTTCATTTGGACAACTATAAAGGCGTTTTTCTCAATATTTTGATTTTTTTGCACCCTCAGATTCCAGATTTTCTGGAATACATGTTATATTCTGGAATAGTTATATCACAGCTAAATATTGTCCTATCCCAACATCAATTGAAAGCTTATTTATACAGCTTTCAGATGATGGATACATCTCAGTTTCAAAAAAATTACCCTTATGACTGGTTATGTGGTTTATGGTAACATTCGTTCTTACTGAAATCATGTTGTTATTCACATATTGAAATGCTTGGGTCACATAACATTAGAACAGGCTTCCGTTTGTGCTGCCTTCATTTACTTACTAGTTTTCATCACTTTCGCTTTAATTCTCAGGCACTGACTCATTTGCTAAACTGAACATCCAATCAGAGTTTTCACTTTCCCCAACAAACCCGACACGTTGAATCAGGCAAACTGGTGCCGACACGAGCTCGATGAGAGCCGACATCAAAAGAAACTTGCCCGATAGATGCTGACTGCCAGCTTGGTGTGTCCCGGCCTTGAAATGTTTACCACATTTTGTAGAATTGTAAAAAGGTGCAATAAATCAGTACATAATATATTTTATTAACAAACATGAGTAACTATTGCAAATAAAATACTACTTTAAGTTATTATTACAATTACATTATTTATTCTGTTGCAGTAAATGACTGAAATTCTCCCTATTACTTTTGTTCACAATACTACTACAAAATCTTGAAGTGAGCAATAAATGTAAGATACCTGGCATATTTGCCAATAGCACCTTCCCCTGCTGTGGGCTTGCCAAACGTGATCTTGAAGTTGCCAAGCTCCTCAGATGTTCCAGTCACAGAGCTCAAGCGATTTTTCTCCTCTACATGAGCCTGCAAGGAACCTTGAATATCTGTCGCAGCATAGAACATGAGCGAGATCACAGGAGCCGAGGAAGCAGTGCTCTGCCAATCAGAAACAAAGACAGACTTGTTGTGATGAAGCAATTTCAATACAGAGATAAACTATAATTATAAATGTTTCTATGATTTTGTGTTTACCAGAAGTAACCACTTTAACTTTATATTATGTTAATGGAACTACCAGAAAGCTGCGATGTTATGTGGATCTGATAAATTACATCTACCATACTTTAGTATCTGACCTTCAGAAAATCATACAGATTGTATATTTTCTAATAAATTTCATTTAATTAATTTTCTATGGACTGGCCTTCAATCTGTGACTCTCTTAAAGACCTAAATCTGTTCACATATCAACGTTGCTGCAATGTTTTCTTAATGAATTGTCATTACGTTCAAAGTAATTTCTTCAGGTTTTCCCCTGGTTATGTCAAATGAAAACAATCAATATCTGTGTTCTATTTAACTCCTATTATGTTATAATTAAATATCCTTGTATTTGACAATATTATAATAATAAATCAGTTAGCGACGGCTGTTTAACACATAAATTTCTTACATGTTGTTTTGCAGTAATCCTCCAAGTCCAGTCTCCTCCATGATCTCCACCCATACGCTTCACAAACTCTGTGGTCAGGGTAAAATCACGGTCATGGACCTCCTGGACTCCAAAAGAGACTCCGTCATGCATTAGCCATCCGTAGCCCAGCAAATGGTCCCCTTGCTCACAAGTGTGCCTAAGATTTGCATCCATTTCAGCAAACTGACGCATCCACATTAAGCCTAATTAAATCAATAGAAAAAGGCAGGCTTGTAATAACCTCAAATCATCACAAAGACAAGTGTAAAAATACGGAGATGGTGCCTAAAGTGTGAATTTGAAACACCCCACCTGTCACAACAGATCTGGGACTTCTTGTTTTCATCCCGAAGTACACCTGTGGCCGATAGGTACCCCAATATCTTTCAGGAGACACAGCAGGACTTGATCTATTAGCATCCAAGACCCGTGGAGAGGGGTGCAAGGTCACAACCCTCCTGGCCAAGGATGAGCGCATATAAAGGGCATAGAAAAACCAGATGAGACTGAAGATACACAAACCGATGGATATATTGATAAACATCTTCCCAATGTCAGTTTTCTTCTTCTTCTCCTTGCGTGGGGGAGCAGGTGTTTTTTCCTCCTTTTTTGGGCTAGGTACTCCATCACCTGTTGCAACTCTCTTCCTCCGCCTACCCATCTTTCTTTTGACCTGACCAAGCTGGTCTGGGGACGACAGTCATTCAAATGCACCTGCAAATCACCACAAGTCAAGAGGTTTTGACTACAGTTAGTACACTGAGTGCAGCTTAAGAAGCTCTCTTTCCTAAAGTAACACATTAACGGGAATATATGCTCCTAAAACAGGACTATAATTTTAATGTCTATGCACAGGATGCTGCAAATTGCATAAACAACTGGCTAAGTGAACAAAAGAATAAGGAAATGAATGAACGAGCGAGCGCATGAATTGATGAATGAATGAAAGAGATTCAGCTCGTCAATGTCTACTTAACGCGTTTGCAGTTATTCTTGTTTCTGTACTAAATGTAAACGATGCAGTGAGCAAATTAACTATAAAAGGCAAACATAAATGATAATTTCTGATGACGTTACCTTACGTACGTGTCAGTACTGTACTGAACTTCATAATCAGCAGCAGAGACACTTCCGCATTTCTCTGCGAAGCTGACGACAATCGTAGATGCATGGTCACTGTTATTCAAAATAAAAGTCCTCCAGCGGGATGCTTTTGCTGCCGACACCTTAAATGAAAATTTAAAAAAAAAATGAAAGCTGTCATCATTTATCAGCCTTTAGTCATAACCATTACGTCGTTAAAAAAAACCTAAATGGTTTTGAAGAACAGATTATACATATTATACACATACACAGATTATACACAGAAGATATTTTGAAAAAAAATAAAAAATTAAAAAAAAAAAAAAAATATATATATATATATATATACACACAGTCAAAAATAAGGGGTTCAATACCTTTTTTTTTGGAACCCATTGATTTTTACAAATTTGACCCAGGACAACAAGACCAGTCGTAAGGGTAACTTTTTTGAAATTGAGATTTATCATATGAAATAAATAAGCTTTGCATTTATGTATGGTTTGTTAGGACAGGACAATATTTGGCCGAGATACAACTATTTGAAAATCTTGAATCTGAGGATGCAAAAACATCAAAATATTGAGAAAATGTCCTTCAAAGTTGTCCGAATGAAGTTTAAAGCAATGTATAGTACTAATCAAAAATCTAAATATTGTTGGTGCCGATGGCCTTGCGGGCAGTGCGCCGACATGTGGTACAGTTACGCTTCGGGTGTCCTGAGTTCGAGTCCGCCCCCATCTCTCTCTCCCACTTGCTTCTTGTCCTATCCACAAAAAATCTAAATATGGAGAAAATTTTCATTTAAAGTTGTCCGAATTAAGTTTATAGCAACTTTATACTATAGTACTAATCAAAAATTTGTACTTGATATATTTACGGTGGGACATCTACAAAATATCTTCATGGAACATGATATTTACTTAATATCCTAATGATTTTTAGCATAATAAGAAAAATAAATCATTTTGACCCATTCAATACTACTTAAGACCGGTTTTGTGGTCCAGGGTCACATATCTTTTTTTGTATTCTACAGAAGCAGGCTATTGGCTACATGTTTAGAATGGCATGGTGAGGAAATAATGATAGAATTTCCATTCTTAGGGGTGAACTAGACATTTAATACTTGGTCATTTATGTATTTCTGTAGCCTAATACTTATCACATTGGAGCATTTTAAACTCTGTCAAATTTATGACAGTAGTCATTAAATAAGGATAATCAGTGAAATCAAGAAGCGCATTTTCTGAAACATGGAAATAGTCTACAACACTGAATGTTTTCAATAGCTTAATAAATGTCTATACTTAACTCATACTTAAAAATGTTTCAGAACAGCATATGATAAAACAGATGTAATTTTCAGGTCAGACAGAAGCTGGTAGTGCTTTATAAACAATTTAACTTATACACCTGATAATGTGTTTTGAAAAGGATGTGAAAGTGAAAGTATGTGACACAATTGTGAATGCATGTATCTTTGAATGCAATTATTGCTATTCATATGCTTTTGTGCAAATCTTTCTTCTGACAGTTGCCTAACTAGACTGCCTAGACAAAAGCAGTACAGCTAAACAGGTCAATAAAACCTGTTTGAGACACATTCCTTCATTTAAGGACCACCTTCTATACCAGGGGTGGCGAACTCCAGTCCTGGAGAGCCTCAGCCCTACAGAGTTCAGCTCCAACCCTAATTAAACTCACCTGCCTATAGCTTTCTAGTTACCCTTCAGACCTTGATTAGGTTGTTCAGGTGGGTTTGATCAGGGTTGATGCAAAACTCTGCAGGGCTGCGGCTCTCCAGGACCGAGGTTTGTCACCCCTGTTCTATACTGATATATAAATGGTCCTACATAATGATAGTAAAATGATTTGCAGCATAACTGTCACACCCCTGTAGACTGTTTATGTTGGTTTCTCCCTTCTGTGCCCATATATGGTCTTTCCTGTTCCTGTCCATGTTAAGACCTTACTGGTTTATCACCCACACCCCTATATAAGTTGGTTTCAGTTCAGTGTTTGTTATCTGATCTTAAGGTTATGTTGGTGTGTGTTTCCCTGCCATTCCTGTCTGGATTTACCTTTTGTGGATTTTATTAAAGACTTGTTGTTATATTTCGTCTTTGTATGTCTCCTTCTACACACAACCGTGACAATAACGTGGCGTGGATAAACTGCAGAGAACTCTCTCCAAGCTGTTATCAAGAATTGAGGTATAATAGCCATTTCATAATATTTGTCTTTAAATTTGTGATTATATGCATCTTATCTTCTTTTTTTTTTCAGATTGAGCCATAATGACTCAAAATTCACTCTGTACAATTATCATCCTCTTTGTCATTCTGCACAGTGAAGAAGGGTCTCTGGCTTTCAAAGTTCTTTTTACTAATTCTGTTACCCACCAAGAAATAACACAAAAAGCGATTTTACAAACAACAGCAGAAGTCTGTAAGGCTCAGGCACTTCAACAAGGAAAAGATTTTGTGCAGGTGGGTGTTACTTTGTTGGGGCAACATTATTTTGTTGGGGCAATAAAGCTGATTCTTGTTGTTGTTGTTGTTGTTGTTGTTGTTGTTGTCCCAGTTTGAGGGCATAAATAAATTACTACATCGGAAATACATTTTCGTGAATGAAAATGAGACCGTTAGAGATGCACAATCTATTCAAAAGGAAATTACTTTGTTAATGTTTGCCTGTCTTTTGTGTTTTAGCCAAGTGTATTAACAGTTGAGTCTCTAACAAAAGCTTGCTCGTCTCCTGAGTCAGCCAAAGGTTTCCAAGAAGCCATTAGTAGCATTCAAAGTAAAAATGCATGGGTTGATGGAAAAAAATTTGCGAGTGCACAATACCACTTTGATGGCGAGACTTTTGTAAAGGGCAGGAACCTCATCACCGAAGGAGTCAAAGCTGTTAAAGCTGCTGCCCAAAAGGGTAATTATGAAACCGCTAGAGAGCGGTTGGGTGAGGCTCTACATACTCTACAGGTGTGTCTATTTAAAGAACTAGATAATCTTTTTATGACTTTTGCAGGCAAGGACAAATTTATGACAGGACTGATGACTGGAACTGAAAGTAAATTGCATTAATCTGATTAATTAGTAGCATTATTTAAATTTTTTTATTGTCCTAGAAACAAGTCAAGATGATGATGGACATTAACTAATTTACAATTTAAATTTGTGTTTTGTTTTTTTTTTCAATGTGATATTTTATGTGACTGAGTATACATAAATGTGTAGGCCTAATTAAAACCATTTGTGTCATTTGCCTCCTTGTATGTCTTGTAAAGGATTTCTACAGTCACAGCAACTGGATAGAACTGGGGAATCTATTCCCATACTCCAACTTGACCAGACCTGATAGCTTAATAAACAATATTGCAGGTATGGCAAACAATTAAAGTGACATTATATCTTTTTCATGGTCAGGCGGGACAAACAAAATGTTTGAAAAGGTGGCTTTTAATTAATCACTGAAAGGATTCACAGAAATTATTCTACCAACTGAACTGAACTCACAAGTTTAGTTAACACTAAACTAAATCAAATTATTAAATCACACTTCAAAATGCCCCACATCCAATCTAAGCAAAATTCTCTAGCAAAACAAGCAAAAAGAGTTTATTCATATGCTGTGCCAAAAATATCCGTTCAGAACTCTTGTTGGATTTCTATATTTAAAGAACCTACAAGACCCACTTGTAGAAGTTGTGATGGAAGTGACTGTAGAAACAACATACTGGAAGACATCATAAAAGAGAAAAAACTGACATCAGGATACTTTGGATTCTCCAAACCATCTGGTACTGAAATATTGATATCCAATCAATCAATCAATCAATCAATCAATTAATCCATCCATCCATATTGAATATTACAGGAAAATGTAGCCATGGAACTTTCTTTGACATTTCAAGTCGGTTTCCACCGAAAGGTGGAATCAATAAAGATTCACAATCATCCGAGCATGGTAACCTTCATGACGCTGCTGCAACGGTAGCCATCGCTGCGACCAGAGAACTTCTGGAAGATATTAGAGGTTTTTTGGGAGACTCTAACTTTTTGAGGTATATAGGTTTACAATTTTCATTACATCTGCTATTTAATCAGATACCATGATCAGTTAAATAAATGTGCTGAATAGTAAACCTAAGTAAATTCCACAAGAAGAACCATCAGAGAAATTCAGGCTTACAATATGACTGGGGTACTGACACATTACACATTGTTGTTTTTAGCATTACAGGTATCACACTTTCATAACTGACTTTTTTTTTTTTTTAACTCAACCTAGTGAACACAGCACATTTACTTTTTTCCACATACATAAATTATGTATCCAGATAATCTGATTATTTTTTCCCATGGAATATTTGAATCAGGGATACACAATTAATAACAATAATAAATTTAATTATGGCTGCTGAAAATAAATAATACTCAAAAAATATTGATTACCTTCATCAACATTTCAATTTATAATGTGTTTTTCCTCAGTACTGAGCACTGTAATCAGTCACAGACATGTTTGAGTTGCATTTCAGTGCCGAGTGTAAATGGGGCAAAAACGTGCTAGTTCGCACATATACATGCACCAACAATTAAATGTAATTAAATTAGTTTGGGGCTTTCCATGTAAATGCAACCTTTTCAAGCAATCTTGAATATTTCTTTCCTCGTTTTGGTCTTTCTCTTTTAGATTGATGGGATTCTCTCAGAATTCAGTACTGTGTTTTGCGATTGATACCACAGGCAGCATGGGAGATGACATTGATGAAGTACGACGAGTCACTTCTGACATAACAGACAAGATGAGAGGCACTGTATCAGAGTACATTCTGGTGCCATTCAATGACCCTGGTTAGAGACGCTTTTATTACTCGTTTTAATTTCACAAAGAATATGTGTGCACCCAGGGGCGATTCTAGGATTTTCATTTTAGGGGGGCTCAGCCACCAATGAGGGTATAATAACAAAAATAATAATAATAATAATAAATGAATAATTAAATATATATATAAATGAATAAAATAAAAAATGTTTGACTAATAGGAGTGGTATACTATACTTATATTATAGTACAGCATTCCACTGTATTGTATAAATAGGTATAACATTTGGTTACTGAATAAGCCAAATCTTTCTGATCTCACACACACACCTGTTTACTGTACAAATACAAAATTTTACTGTTTGCAATTTAGTGTGCAAACCTCTTTGCCACATGCACTAGAAACTATTGAAAGTTAAATTTTTAAAAAGTTAAATGGCAACATGATTGTTTTATAAAGTATGCGTTTATGTGCTTTAGCTGGAGGAAACAGCTGTGGTGTGATAAGGGGTGAACAGCGAAAATGTAGGCTACAGTTGATGGGGAACCGATTGCTCCCCCATGATATTTTATATACTGTATTTAAACTGCACAGATGCAAATATTATAACAATCCATCGATAAACACAGACCTTGTCCTTTGTTTTTCACTCTGCGCCACCGCGGTCTGCGAAGAAGAGGAGCCGATTGAAGTCTGCCGCAATTTTCATGTGAAAATTAAAGGGGACTTAGGCGATCACGAATTCGTGTACAGTTTATGGAGCTAACCATAAAAAATTAAGGTGGGGCTGAGTAGTCAGTTTAGGGGCTATAGCCCCCCTAAAAATGTTCTAGCGATGCCCACGTGTGCACCTCTGAAGAAATGACTGAACTCTGAATCACTGCAAAATCTAAACCAAAGAACTTCTATTGACAAGAAGTGAAAGCCAATAGAACGTTCCATTGCAACAGCGCCACCCAGCAGCAGCCGCTTCCGCCATTTTGGAGGAAAAGCGACTCGGCAGTCCACTAGCTTCTTGCTGTCGCTATGGCAATTATCAGCTGCTTTGTTTAAAAAAAAATGCACATTAAAGCTAAAATACACAACATTTTTTTAATATATTTATTTTACTCCTTTCTGTTTATTTCTTAAGAATTTTTGTACTTCTGTTAACTATTAAATGTTATGTCAGTTATGACAGACACAGCAATACTTAATGTTCTGTAAGATCATCATGTTTGTAGTGTGTTCCAGGGATTAAAACGTACAATATAATGTATAAATACAATATATATTTCAGACCTATAATAGTAACTAATAATAATAATGGTAAAGTGTAACGCTGCATAAAATAAAAATACTCAATAAAGCAGGCTAAACTGCTTTAAATGTATATTTAATAGCTGGATTCCACAACTGATGACATAAAACAAATATAATAACACAATACAACAATTACTGTAGTAGTCATAAAATTGACTGATTTGAGAAATTTTCTATTGCGTTTCAGATTAGTAAGTGAGATTCGCCAATGAAGTGCGTATGATGTGATGGATTCTGATCCGTCAAAAAATAAAATGAAATAAAATAAAAACCTAACCATGTAGAGTGACTTTTTGCACCGTTTCGTGTCGCACACTACTTTCCTGCAGTCATTGCGCTCTTTTATATCCATTTGGACTTCTCTTTCGTTGTCATTCTGTCTGCTTCTGTGTGGTTGTCCAGGCATTTTCACTCCGAAATGGCGGCCGCCAAAAAAGCATCAGAGTTTCGCCTCTTGGTATTCTATACTCTTTGTCTAAACTCAAGAATGTATACAACTAGTAATTCTGTGCGGAAACATGACCTGATTATTTGACAACTGACACTTTTTCAATTCCAAAGACTTTGGCCCACTAATAAGAACAACAGATCCAGAGGAGTTCAAATTACAGATTAATGCACTTCAACCCCATGATGGAGGAGACGCACCGGAGCTCAGCCTCTCAGGACTCAGGGTACGCAGTTGAAATATCTTTTTTTAATTTTTTTTATCTTCTTGCTTTAATTATGGCATATTTGTGAACATGGAGGGCACATTCACTTTAAACTATATAATATACAAATTTTAGTTAATCATTTTGTATCCTAATTAACAGACTGCAAACTATTTTTTCTCCCCTTCCAGCTGGCTCTGACTGGTTCACCTCCCCAGACTAAGATATTTGTTTTCACGGATGCTGATGCAAAGGACATAGAGTTAAAAAGTACTGTGTTGGCACTGATTGAAAGCACAAAGTCTGTGGTATGTATTAAAAGTTGTTTTTATTATTATTATTATTATGGACAGAATCTATTCTGAATCTATTACAGCCATAGACATACATTTTGCCATTTAAACAAGCTGAATTCCCGGAAAGAGTATTAAGTTCAGTCATACAATCATGGCCAAAAATATCGGCACCCTTGCAATTCTGTCAGAAAATGCAACACTTCTTTCAGAAAATTGTTCCAATTGCAAATGTTTTGGTATTCACATGCTCATTGTTTTTGTTTGCACTGCAACAACACACAAAAAAAAAGAAAAGTCAAATTTGATAAAATTTCACACAGAACTCAAAAATGGACTGGACAATATTATTGGCACCTTGTCAAAATTGTAAGAAATAATTGCTTTTCAAGCATGTGATGCTCCTGTAATTTGTATTTAGACACATCTGTGGCAAGTAACAGGTCTGGGCAATATAGTAATCATGCTTGCAACCAGTTAAAATGGAGAAAAGTTGACTCAACCTTTGTGTTGTGAGCATGGAGAAAATAAGGAGGTAACACTTTATTTTGATAGTCTACTTTAAACATTCTGGTAACAGTAAGTAACTTTGCAACTGCATGTTAACTAGCTATTAGAGTATTAGTTGACTGTCTGCTTAATATCTTCTAACACTCTTCTAAACTTTGCAAGTATATTTCAACTTATTTTTACTAACCCTAAACCTAACCTAACAGTCTGCTCTGAGACTTAGTAGACATGTAGTTGCAAATTAATGAGAATTAGTTGCAAAGTTACTTACAGTTAGTAAAATGTCTAAAGTGGACTATCAAAATAAGTGTAACCAAGAAGGAAGTGTAAAGAGTTGTTTGTGGATTTGAGAGAACAAATTGTGGAAAAACATGGACATTCTCAAGGCTACAAGTCCATCTCCAGAGATCTTAGAATTGCAAGGGTGCCAATATTTTTGGTCATGACTGTAAAAGTAATGTTCAATATTCTACAACTTTTCTGAACAATCCAATTTTTGTACAACTTACTTGAAAACAAACCACCTTTTCTATTTTTACACACTTTCCACTCTAAAGATGTTTTAAGGATTTTTATATACTTTTAGCCCTCGTGCCCGCAAGTATTTTGTAAAAATGTGATGTTGAGTTATGTGTTATATTTTCGAAATATGTGCATACTATTCTCTGATCTGAAAATAGTACATGGAAAAAAAAAGTCACTCTTGTAAAAAGTCTTTATAAGCGTATTGGTTACTCATTGGTTGGTTGGTTACATATGTTTATTTGTATATTATTTTTGTTATGATTTGGTAGGTCTATTTTTGATATTGTTTGGTAGGTCTAAATAGAAGTGTTGCTAAACCATATAAGTCAATAAATCATATTTTCTTTTCTACTGTTTTATAGGTGAACTTCATGTTGACGAATAGCCTTGCTGGTCGTCGGAGAAGGAGCGAGGATCCAAATCAAGGACAGAACCAGCGTTACTCCACCAGGATGTCCAATCCCTTAAATCAGGTCTATGTGGATTTAGCTTTGGCCTCTGGAGGACTGGCGATCGAAGTAACCAAAGCAATGCTTCCTGAAGCCACCAGCATCATAGCAGATGCATCCACATCTGCTCTAGTAATGAAATCCATATCTATAACCTTCCACACAGTGTAGTATCTGTTATGTTTTTCTCAGTCACATGGTTGAATAAGAACCTTCACCGTCCACAATAGTGAAGAATATGTTTTTAAAAATGTGTTTCATTGTGATATTAAGTATCCAAAATCAATATGCATGCAACATTATCTCTGTGTCTTCAGGTAACTGTTTTTCAAACTGTAAGGAACCCAGGAAAAGCAGAAACCTTCTCTTTTATTGTGGACTCCTCATTGAAAAATATGACAATCTATATTACAGGCAATTCTTTAGCGTTCAACATCACAAGTCCATCAGGTGTGTAGACAAATAATAAGCCAGGTATTGTAAATAAATTATCGTATTTATTATCAATGATCAGCTATCTTTGATGCCATTATTTACCTCCACAGGAGTTTCTCAGACCAATGATGAATTAAGTGGAAAACTGGGGTTGGTTGAGCATGTGGGCAACTTTTACACAGTGCGTCTGACTATCCTTGATCTAGAAGGCCTTTGGAACATTAACATTAGCTCATCAGAAGCCTACACCATCAAAGTCCTTGGTATTTCTCTCATACATTTGCAAATGTAAACAAGTCACTAGAAATACAGTATATGTAAATTACTGTACATTTTACAGTAAAAATGTTATACTGTAAATACATTTACAGCAAGGTAAATAGCACTGTTAACATGGACGTTGCTAGGCCATACAAAATTTGCGATCAGCTCCATAAACTGTACACAAATTCGTGATCGCCTCAGTCCCCTTTAAATTTCATATGAAAACAGAGGACAAGGTGTACTTTTTTGGGGGGCAGCCGTGGCCTAATGGTTAGTGAGTCGGGAGATCTCTGGAGATGGACTTGTAGCCTTGAGAATGTCCATGTTTTTCCACAATTTGTTCTCTCAAATCCACAGACAACTCTTTACACTTCCTTCTTGGTTACACTTTATTTTGATAGTCCACTTTAGACATTTTACTAACTATAAGTAACTTTGCAACTGCATGCCAACTAATTCTCATTAATTTGCAACTACATGTCTACTAAGTCTCAGAGCAGACTGTTAGGTTAGGTTTAGGGTTAGTAAAAATAAGTTGAAATATACTTGCAAAGTTTAGAAGAGTGTTAGAAGATATTAAGCAGACAGTCAACTAATACTCTAATGGCTAGTTGACATGCAGTTGCAAAGTTACTTACTGTTACCAGAATGTCTAAAGTAGACTATCAAAATAAAGTGTTACCTCCTTCTTTTCTTTTCTTTTCAAAGACTGAGCTCCTTGTTTTCCCTTCCACTCCGACTCTACAGCATGATTTCACCATACATTTAGGTACATTAACAATTACCCCATCAAGTTCTGCCAGAAATCTTGGTGTAATCTTTGATGACCAGCTGACTTTCAAAGACC
The DNA here is from genome assembly GCA_012976165.1 of Labeo catla. Classification (NCBI taxonomy): domain Eukaryota; kingdom Metazoa; phylum Chordata; class Actinopteri; order Cypriniformes; family Cyprinidae; genus Labeo; species Labeo catla. Next base: position 1,342,426 of record VONZ01000117.1, read on the forward strand.
ATATAGCTAAAACTGCTCGATTTTGCAGGATTGTCCTACACAAAATTAGAAAGATCAGGCCCTTTCTAACAGAGCAGGCCACTCAACTTCTTGTCCAGGCCCTGGTCATCTCTAGGCTGGACTACTGTGATGCTCTTCTAGCCGGTCTTCCTTCATGCACAATCAAACCTCTACAAATGATTCAGAATGCAGCAGCACGACTGGTCTTCAACGAGCCCAAAGGAGCCCATGTCACACCTCTCTTTATCACCCTGCACTGGCTCCCAATTGCAGCTCGCATCAAATTCAAGACACTGATGCTTGCATATAGAACAGCCACAGGCCACAACGAGGCACAAAATCACTTTCCAGAACATTTTCTTACACCGTTCCTGGCTGGTGGAATGATCTTCCCACCGCTATCCGGAATGCCAACTCCCTAACAACTTTCAAGCGACTGCTGAAAACCCATCTCTTTCGACACCATTTGACTTAAAAAAAAAAAAAATCCTTTATTCTACTCTTTTCCCTTTCTAGCTGTACTTATCTGAACAATGCCTGTTATATGGTATTATGAGCACTTCCTAAGTCGTTTTGCCTCTTTAGGACAAATCGCTTGATGTATTCCCCACCTGTAAGTCACTTTGGATAAAAGCGTCTGCTAAATGAATAAATGTAAATGTAAATGTAAATGGATTGAAGGTGGGGGGAGTGAATAACCAGCGCTCTCTCCACCCTCAATACCACGGTGGTGAGTCCCTTGAGGAAGGCACCGAACCTTCAACCTTCAACAGTACTTAAATCTAGGCATACAATACAGTGGAATACTGCAATACGTTTGATAAACAACTCCTATTAGTCAAACTTTGTATTTTTTTTTTTTATTTTATTTATATATTTATTATTATTTTTTAAATTATTATACCTTCATTGGGGGCTGAGCCCCCCTAAAATGAAAATCCTAGAATCGCCTAATACAGTGTTTTTACTTAGTTAGATTGCTGGCAGTAACTTACTGGCAGCAGTTTTTTTTACAGGAAGTTTTTTTTTTTCTTACAGTGTAATTCACCAAAAAAAAAAAAAAGAACAATTCTGTCATCATTTATTTACTCTTTCTAACATTGTTGCTTCCTGCAAGTTTCGTGACACTTTTAAAATGAAATGTCTAGTAAGTGGCGCTAAAGACAACGTTTTATTACATTGGTTGGACATGTATAGGCACTACCATTTGGTGAGTAGCACTAAGGTTAATGTTCGAGTTGAAAATAAAAGTTAGCATACCACCCACTAAACCTACCCTAAACATTTTAGGGCGTTTAGGTTCGGAATCACATGAGGGTAAATAAACAAAGAAAGGCTTGCCCCATTGAAAGTCTTCAGGCTGTGCTAGAGTCTATACTAGACAGTCGACTTCACAGAGTGGTTTGACTTTCAAATTGGCAATACAAGATCGAAAAATGAATGAAATACATGTTGTGATGTTTCAAAATGTTATCGAAGCAGTGGCATAAGGAATGCACAATATAATCAAATCCAAAGGCAGTCCAATGAAATATTACCACATAAAACTTTTTTTGGACAGGCAGCATAAATTTGATTCCAGCAAATCCTAAAGATTTTCAGTAGAGTTAAGCTCAGGACTCTGTGGTCAACACACAGGTGAGTCAACATGGTTGACTGAGAAATAAAAAAGCTACACACTGCATCAGTTAAGATTAAAAAAAGTTTCCAAACAAACAACATGCCAGAAACATTAGTAACTGCAAAAATGATTCAGTCCTAAAATCTTAAGCATTTGCTTTAAATTCAGATGGCACCCTTTTTTCAGCAAGAGCTATTAACTTGTTGAATTTCCAGGTCAGAGTAACATTGACTTCCTGTTCAACTTTGTGGAGCTAAGTGATGGTGTTCATTCAGGCTACAGTGAATTAAGCGGAAGACCCCCAGCAAGTGAGTAAACATAAAGCATATGAACAATAAGCAACTTGTGCAACAGCTTTAAATTGCAGTCTCTTTACTGCTCTTTCCCTGTTACAGACAGTAACATCACACTACTGCTTACCATCGTGGGTGGGGACTCTGTCACCCCCACAGAGGTGGCTCTTGTGGAAGCATCAGGATCCCAGACCATCACTGGAACCCTAGAAAAGATTGCAGATGGGGATTTCTTAGTCACAATGAACAGTGTTCCAGCAGGAGAATTTGTTGTCCGTGTGATGGGGGAGAGTAGTAGTTCTTCCCGCTCATCAAATGATCGCTTTCAGAGACAGTCCGTCACTCAACACAGAGCTTCCAGTTTGGTTATTACTGTAAGATCAGGCTTTCTAGCATTGGTCAAAAAATATATTTTCCATATTCATACTATTCTTTCTCAAACTATACTTATAGTTATTCATAATACTATTTTTACACTTAGGCTGGGACAGATGAGGTATGGGAGCCTGGGAAGACATTGAGCATCGCTTTTACAGTGGTGTACAATGGTTCTGATGAGCTCTTCAGCATTAATGCCAAGAATGACCGTGGGTTTGCCACAGAATTTCCCAGCACCATGTTTGCTGGAAGTGGGAGTAGTGGAAATAGCACAGTAAATCTAACTGCACCCTCAGACACTCCTTCAGGCACTGAAGTGACTCTCACCATTGAGGCCGAAACATCAGGCAAAAGTGATTTCAACTATGCTGTCCTTAAGCTTACAGTTGTTTCTCCGGTAACTATCTATTTAAAATATCTATTTCTGAATCATGTTGTATTAAGCAAAAAATTTTTGAGAACATGCAAATAATACATCAAAAATAATGGACAATAAATCTGAAATGTAAATGTAATATTTATCCATAAAAGTGTGGGGTCAGCAAGTTTTTCAAGAAAGAAATAATTATTTTATTAAGCAAGGACAATTTGTGACCCTGGACCACAAAACCAGTCATAAGGGTCAATTTTTTTAAATTGAGATTTATACATCATCTGAAAGCTAAATAATAAGTTTTCAATTGATGTATGGTTTGTTAGGATAGGACAATATTTGGCCGAGATACAACTATTAAAAAATTTGGAATCTGAGGGTACAAAAAAATCAAAATATTGAGAAAATTGCCTTTTAAGTTCTAAGCAATGCATATCACTAATCAAAAATGAAGTCTTGATATATTTATGGTAGAAAATGCAAAAACTATCTTTATGGAACATGATTTTTATTTAATATCATAATGATTTTTGGCATAAAAGAAAAATCAACAATTTTGACCCATACAATGTATTTTTGGCTATTGCTACAAATATACCCATGCTACTTATGACTGGTTTTGTGGACTGGTGGTCACATTTGACAAAGATTTCTATTTCAGTTCATCAAAGAATCTTGAAAACAAATGTATCAAGATTACTACAAAAACATAAGCAGCACAGCTATTTTCAACACTGTTGATAATAAGAATGTATCTAGAGTGGCAAATCAGAATATTAGAAAGATTTCTGAAGGACGTGATACTGAAGACTGGAGTAATAATGCTGAAAACTCAGCTTTGCCATCACAGGAATAAATTACAGTTAAAAAATATTACAATACAAAAGAGTTCTTTTAAATTGTAATATTTCACAATATTACCATTTTTACTGTATTTTGATCAAATAAATGCTGCTTCAGCCAACATCAAAATCATGAAAAAAAAAAAATCATACCAACCCCAAACTTTTGAACAGTAATGTGTGTATGCATACATATTTATAGGGGTCATCGGATGCAAAACTTAAAAAAAAAAAAAATAATAATTAATTAAATTAAATGTTTATAAGTAATATACCCTTTTTCAAATCAGGCCATTCTCAGCATCTTGTCAGTGTGACATCACACCGACCAAGGCTGCTCCCTTGAGACGGCCGTCTTACCTTAGACCCACCCTGACTGAGCTGAGACCAGTCCGACCATTATTGTGTCGACTCCAGTGCAGGGGAAGACACGAATGTCTCAGATTGAGCGATTGAGGTGTTCTGTTGTTGGATGTAGTAATGAACATAGCAGTCATCATTTACTCCTGACATCTGAGCCACTGAAGACACAGAGGATTGACGTTACTTTCGTTTTTGAAGGAACTGCGCCTGGCCATCTACATAAATGAGTCTATGTTCAGTCTATGTTCGCGCGAATCATTCGTAATCCAGTTTTACCTACGGCAGAAGTGAGTATAAGGGTTTTTTATGCATCTTTGCAAATCGCCTTTCTTAATACAGGGTTCCCACACCTTGGTTAACTACAAATTCAAGGACCATTCAAGGACCTTTCAAGGACTTTCCAGGTCCAATACCCTCAAATTCAAGGACTTATAATGTGGGGAAACATTTCAAATGAGAGCAAGGTTACATCGTGTCAGACAAAACTATGCAAAAAAACTTTTTTTTTTTGCATTTATTTTTGGCCATATGAAAGAGATCTGATAGATCTGACAGAAATGTGCGTAACTAGTGTAAATAAAGCAAGCTAGTATGCATAGGCCACAAAGTGTTGGCGAAACAACACAATAGCAGACCGGAGGGAATCATATGAAATTTTTCCAGAAAACGTCTTGGACAAAATAAATGTAAGCACTTTCAAGGACTTGTATCTATGTATGTTTCTTTTCAAAAACTTTCCAGGGCCTTGAAATTTTATTTTCAGATACACAAACTTTCAAGGACCCGTGGGAACCCTGTTAATAATGTGCTAGTTAGCAAGTTTAGCAGCTAAACACGGCTAAAGTAAACATTACGGCTTGTCACCCCACAGAAGAGAGGGGCGGGGTGAGCAGAACTCACTAGCATTTAAAGGCACATGCAACAGAACGGCTCACTCTAAAAAAGGCTGATTTTGACATGGTAAAAAGGGTTTTTTACACTACCACTGAAAAATTTTAACCAAAGTATGTTATGGACTTCTCATTAAGACCCTTAAATCATATCAACTTGTGGAAAATGGGCATCCGATGAACCCTTTAACATGGAAATCTATATATCAACATACTTGGTTAGTTTTTATTATAGTTAATTAAATAATAAAGAAATAACACCTCAAATCAATTTCCCCCTCTGTAAGATTTCAGACTTCATCTCTCCAGTCTGTGAGATTATTAGCATAAATGCTAACTGCTCAGGCAACTGCAGCCTGTCCTCATGGGAGCTCTCAGCCAACCTTACCGATGGAAATGGGACAGGTATCATGTCTGTGACTCTGCGTCAGGGCCTTGGAACTCTCAACACTACCACCATAATCAGGGACGGAGGTGTGAATGTCACTCTTGCATTCTACAGAGCCTCTTGTTGTTCTGAAGTAATGGAACTGGTTGCTGTAGACAGAGCTGGAAATGTTGGAATATGCTCAAGATCAATAACATCTGCTGTTACCACCACACCCAGTACCTTCATGTCTACCGCTTCTACAGCAACAACTACAGCAAGAGTTATGACAATTATAACAACTTCCTCTCCCTCCACTAATGCCACAACTAATAACACTGCAACAACAGCTACAGCAACGACAACAACTACAACCACAGCAACAGCAAAAATAACGTCTTCCTCTCCCTCCATAAATGCCACAGCCAACAGTGCTGAACACCCTTTTTATCCACCTATCATTTTTTGGTTTTATGTGGGAGTTCATTTTGCTTTTTTCTTGTGTTAAGCTTCTAACTCTTTTGTACTGGTTACCTTTATATTAACATAGCTGCAAAACCTTTTCCATTGGCTTGTGTAGCTGTCTTGCCTTGTACTTCCCCCACCAACACTAAGGCCCAGATTTACTAAGAGCATGGGCCAACACAAACTCCCTTTTGGCTTTAAAAAACTACTGTCAGGAAACATTTGTGATGAAACGGCGTGGATATAGTCATTTTTGCATCCAACATTGTTGCACATGCCTTTTAGACAGAAAATTGCTTCTTAAATAAATCACGCAACAGGATTTACTAAGGTTTGCTGTAATCAATGTACTGGTATTTGCTCCATTATTTACGCCCAAAAAGCATGTTAACCCATTTTGCAGTTGACATGGCTGCGACTGTTGCTGCCAGGAGGAGGCAGAGAACAGAGAGCGTGTGGTAGAAGGGAGATGATTTTTCCCAATCATTTAACAGACTAAAATGGCTCAGCTTGGTTGCGACCTTACGGTAATTTGCGTTGCTCATTATTAAATTTAGATGTTGCTTATGTTCTCTTTAATTTGCACACTGTCAGTAGATCACCCGCAGAACTTTCCACTCCCAGCAGTTCTATCTAGGAATTGTACTTTCGAGCTAATTTGCCTTGTTTAGTAAATCTGGGCTTAAGTCATGGTTTGACTTGGTGTATTACAGTTGTTTTCTGCTTTGATTTTTTTAATTTGATGAATACTTGTTTGATTTAATTTGTATAACCAATATAATTGTAATTTTACATTGATTTTAACAGGCAGATGAATTGAAGTTTGTTGTTGTTGTTGTTGTTGTTGTTGTTAAACAGAAGAATGGTAATGAATGGTATGATATTTTAGACTGACAAAATTTTAAATCAAAACAACAAGTTAGTAGGTCTCGATTGACTTGGGTGTCATAAAAATCTTTTTTATTAAATCTTTCTTAGTAAAAATCCTTTTTCATACTTTTACAGGCTTTTTTTTATAACAATTTCAAAACGACTGGTCTTATGACTTATCTTAACATGAATGACAATTCTATTAAACCTTATTTACTATTACTAAATGGGTTGTGCATTTTTATTTGGCTGAAGAAAAAAAACATTCTCTAATTGACATTTGGGTCGAGTATATATTTTCAAACTCCACAGAAATATAACTTATACTATACTATATACCTATACTATACTATAGCCTTAACCAATCACAGCTTCTATAATATTTGGCAATTCAAAAACCATTATTTACCACCCAGCTTAAAATTAGAAAGTACAAAGCGGTTTAATGATAATTTATTAACAATAAAGTCACTGATAACACTGATACATAACAGCGTTTACACAAGTCGCCTTTTAAAGTTAAAATGTATACAATAGTTATTCAGATTTCTTCCAGTTAGTGTAGATATTATTTTTCAAGATGGTATTTAAAGGCTAATGTTTCTGAGTGTCATCTACTGTACACTGTAACATAGCTAGGAAAACTTAAACATGAACATGAGTCAATATGAAAGGCTGATTGCAACCCAGTTTACTTCTGAAATCTAATGCATTTCTCAGTAAGACAGGATTTTCAATGAGAAAAAAAAATGTAAAGACTTGATTTTATTCATTGGGAATGATCTGGATCATCATAAGCAGTATTTCAGAATGGAACTAGGTGGTTTGTGGGAAGCAGCTGATGCTAACCCCCCAAAACAAAAATGGCTTTGATTACTACACTTGATAATAATGCCTCTTTTGGATTATTTGGAATAATGTGCACCAATGCACCTTGTGAAGTCTAGAATTGTCCAGTAGACACACACAGTGTTGGGGAAAGTTACTTTTAAAAGTAAAGCATTACAATATTGAGTTACTTGCTAAAAAAAGTAATGTAACCGTTACTTTTTATGGAAAGTAATGCGTTACTTTACTTTTGCGTTACTTTTAAATCTGGGCAGGGCTTGCTTGTTTGTTTTTAATATAAAAAGTTCTATTTTTGGTTTTGAGAAAAGTAAATTCACATCTTCACGTCGGTTAATAAAATGGAATTAAATGCATGAAGTATATTTGTATTATTTAACATACTATGAGTTGAATTTCACAGTTTTTATGCATTTTGAGGAATACTGAATCTGTTTTTTGTGAGTGAGATGAATTAATGCATGTTCACATTTCTTTTAAAACTAACATCAATTCTTTTAAAACTTAATGTCAATTTCTCTCAACATGGGGACAGGAGAGTTTAATAAATGGGGGAAAAGTAACTCAGATATTACTAACTCAGATATTAGTAATACTCAGTAACTCAGATATTTTCTTGTCAATTAAAAAGTAATTTGTTACTTTATTAGTTACTTGGAAAAAGTAATAATATTATGTAACTCACGTTACTTGTAATGCATTACCCCCAACACTGGACACACACATTCTCTGTTGGTGTTTCACCAAAATATACTTGTGTGCAAACATCCGTCCACATCGATCGCAACCAAAAGGCTTCTCACGTGTGTGGATCCTCATATGTGTTTTGAGGTTTGAAGACTGGTTGAACATCTTCCCACAAAGATTACAGCCATAAGGCTTTTCACCGGTGTGAACAGTCACATGTTTTTTAAGGTTACTTTGATCTGCAAACTGCTTGCCACAATGCACGCATCTGAACGGTTTTTCTCCTCTGTGGATGCTGTGGTGTCTTTTCAGACTGGACGCCTGACTAAATCGCTTACCGCAGAGTGTACAGTGGTGTAGCCTCTCCCTGTTATGAAGTTTTTGATGCAAGAGGAGAGTGCTGGGTTGAGAGAACGCTTTTCCACAATGTTTACACATAAACTTGTCTTTCCTTTGCATCTGAGGAGAGTCTGACTGTTTGAAAGAAAAGCACGGTGTGAAAGGGGACTGTTCGGATTGAGAAATGTTGTTACCTTCATCACCGTGTGTTAAATGAACTTCCAAATCAGGCATAGACAAGTCACTAGAGTCCATTGGAGCTGCATAGGAACACATGGGATCTGCGCCTCCTCTGTACATCAAGTACTGATTCACAGGTCCTCCGTTGCATTTAGATTCAGCATAGGAGGGATGATTTGTGGCAGCGTCAAATCTCCTGGAAACCCATGAGGGATATGAAGGGACAGGCTGCACGTTAGTCCCTGCGTCGCCATCGCGGCGTCTCTCCATTCTGGTTTCACCTATTTTCAAATACAACATGCTTAAAGGGAAACTAGTAACTAGTAAAACACTGTATTTAGTAATTAATTATGTCACCCACAACAAGAATTTTCTAGTTATCATTTAGTAAATGTGCATCTTCACCTATATCATTCACTTCTAGGTTTTCGTCCTCAAGGAGATCAGGTTGCATTCCATTGCTCTGCCAGAGGAACAAATCATTGTTTGAATGATGAATGATAAGAGCAATTTAAGCAGAAAACAACTGTCTGTTTTGTAGATATACTATCTTTGTACTATGAAGTATAAAATTAGTTAATGCATTAACTAAGATGTTAGTTAACAAAAAAATACAATTGGTTATGTTATCTTATATTCATTAGATTCAAAAACAGTATACGCTGACAAAAGCTTTAAAACAATTCTCACTCAGAAATTTCTAGTAAACCACACAAATAATTAGAAACATTACTAAATGTAAACACAAAATGTGAAACATTGAACTAAACGTGACATTTTGAAGCAGCAATTAAAATAGTTTTTTTTTGCAACAAAATACTCCAATAATTTTTATTTGCAACTTTGAAAAAGCTTTTTTACTTTTGATTTTTAATAATGTCTTAGTAAACAAATGCTTTAGGAGTATTTTCATTGTCAGTTCATGTTAAATCTGAATGTACTAGACGACAACAAAGAAGCTTACTAGAAAGAGGTAGTAATATTAATCCTATGTGAACAAAAAAAGGAAGCAGTATGTAAACTGTCACTGCTGGAGAAAAACTGTGAGTCGGTCATGAGCCTCATTTGTAAACAAATACAGATATGTTTAAAGAAGAAGTCCACTTCCAGAACAACAATTCACAAATTATTTACTCACCCCCTTGTCATCCAAGATGTCCATGTCTTCAGTCGTAAAGAAATTATGTTTTTTGAGGAAAGCATTTCAGGATTTTTCTTCATATAATGGATTTAATTGGTGCCCCGATTTTAAACTTCCAAAATGTAGTTTAAATGCAGGTTCAAAGGGCTCTAAATGATCCCAGCCAAGGAAGAAGGGTCTTATCTAGTGAAACGGTCATTTTTTTTGGAAAATAAAAACTTAAATACTTTTTTAATCACAAAAGCTCGTGTAGCACAGGTTCTGGGATGCGCATTACTATTGAATCATGTCGAAAGGTCACACCGTAAGTCAAACGAAAAGGTACAACGATGTCGGAAGATTCTGAAGTTGTAGGAGAAAATAATCTCATACTCTACATACTCTACCTTTTTAGCCAGAGCACACAGACGATGAACTTAGACGTAATTCGTAGTAGTAATGGGAAGTTCGGATCATTTTACCGACTCGGACCTTTGAGTTTCGTTCAGCAAAATGAACAAATCTTTTTTCGAGTCATTTCATTCATTTTAGCAAAATATAATTAAAATGTTACGTGCTACTTCCCTAACACATCTACTGCTTACACAAACATTGATCACACTACAAACAAGACCAAACTACAATGCTATAAGAAACAGAAAAGATTAATTCATTGTTTACCTGGGTCTTTAGTCTATGATTAGCTCACCTCACCTCTTATCTGACAAGTTTTCGGGTTTGAGTCGTTTGTTCATCACGTGACAGCTCCATAAGCTTAAGCAATGCAGTGTGAGCTGGAAAAAGAATTGATTAGTTCATCTCTTGAGTCTTCGGGTTTGAGTCGTTCGTTCATCACGTGACAGACCCAGAAGACGAAAGAACAACTCAAAAAACCTGAAAACAGATGAACTAATTCCAGTACAGAATCTAATAGGATGTTGCGCATGTGCGACTGAACAAATCACTCCCTGAGAAGACTTGTTCTTCCTGAGTCACATTAAAGATTCGTTCAAAATGAATGAATCGTTCAAGAACAACCCATCACTAATTCGTAACATCGTGAACGCGCATCCCAGAACCTGTGCTACATGATAAGACCCTTCTTCCTCGGCTGGGATCTTTTAGAGCCCTTTGAAGCATTTAAACTACATTTTGTAAGTTCAAAATCAGGGCACCAATCAAGTCCATTATAAGAAGAAAAATCTTGAAAGCTTTCCTCAAAAACCACAATTTCTTTACGACTGAAGACAGAAAGACATGAACATCTTGGATGACAAGGGGGTGAGTAAATTATTTATAAATTGCTGTTCTGGAAGTGGACTTCTCCTTTTAATGTTTCTCCCAAACTAACCTCTTGATGGCAGTGCTGGACCGTGTCCTGGTCTATGAAGTTATCCCTGTGGACTGTTGCAAAAACTCCTCCTGCACTCCCATACTGTGTGTCGTCTTACCAAGAAAGCAAAGAACAGAAATAACACAGGGTAAACAAGAATGAATTTAAATTTTTAATCTCAATATCCAATCAAAAGGTTGTTGTGTTTTAATTATTTTCTCTGGAAAATAAATATAAAATACAATAAATAGATCAGATAAACAAATATCACTATTAATAACAGTATAATTTAGTTGTATATTTGACAATTCACAATTTTTTTCCTCCATGTATTATCATAAGTAATTAGAAATCAAATAATTAGTAATATTACAAGATTACTAATTACTTATGTGGATTAATTTGTAACTAAATAAGTGAAAAATAAAGTGTACACACACACACACACACACACACACGAGCAATCAGTAAATACAGTACTCACGATTTTCAGCAGTCTCTGTTTCTCTTTCAGATTGTTCACACCTCATGTTGTCAGGTCTCTCCTCTTTAATAATGAGAACATCTGGCTCATCATCCTCTACAGACTGATAAAAAGTACAATGTTTCCATGACTCCTGGCACATTATTAGCTCTCTGATTAAGAAACGCAGTATCTTACCTCTTGATGGCAGTGCTGGACTGTGTTCTGGTCAATGAAGTTATCTCTGTGGACTGTTACATAGACTCCTGCACTCCTGTACTGGCTGTCATCTTTATCTGTAACATGGATGTATCAGTATATATATGCAAAAAATACTATGCATTACTACTTAAAAAAAAAAAAAAAAAATCACTTTACATTATTTGATTGGATCATTTCTCCTTAAAAGCCATACTTTGTCATTCTGTTGATATCAACTAATTACCGATCTGACCACTAGTTTATGCACTTATTTTCTAAAATAATTTACAAAGAAAAATTAATTATTACACCATACTCACGATTCTCAGTCGTCTGTGTTTCTCTTTCTGATTGTTCACACCTCACATTGCCAGGTCTCTCTTCTTTAATAAGCAAAACATCTGGCTCGTTATCCCCTACAGACTGATAAAAAGCACAATGTTATTACGATTCCTTTAAGCAAATGCTTATGAAAAAAATCTGTTTCTAAACTGTAGCAATTAGTGATCAACTGACATGGTTTATGCCAGTATATCCAGATATGTATAGATGGCATATACAACAATGTTCAAAGTTTTAGATAGTACATTAATACTTTCATTTCAGTATTACAAAAGTTTTCTATTTCAAATAAATACTGTTCTTTTGAGCTTTCTGTTCTTCAAAAAATTCTAAAAAAAAAAAAAAACATTGTTCCCACATACATTAATAATAATTAATATAAAGTAAATAAAATAAAATATAAAATAATTATGTTTCTTGAGGACCAAAGAATCAGCATTTTATGATTTTTAAAAGATAATGCTGATAATAATTATTGGCTTTTTTTGACCAAATAAATACAGCGTTGATGAGTACAAGAGACTTTGCAAGTGATATTCAGTCCAAGTTACTGAATGGAAATGCACACTTACATAATATTTATGCCAAATTACTCTACAACTTTAGAAAATTGTTTATTTCCCTAAGGAAGTCAATTTCGTATCATTGAAATGCTAATAACACAAAAGAAGAACTGAGGTAAATGAGGAAGTATGAGCACTGTAGGAAGACTGTTTTGAGTGCTGTAAGATACTGAACAAAGAAAAAGGTCAGATTAAAACAACAGGTAAGAGGTATCAGTTTGCAGTATACAGTCAGTGTACAAAAGATACACCCAATTCAATGTTTATGCAGACCTGGTCTGGTCTTTCGGGTTGAAGATGCGAGATTGTACAGGAGCGAGCAGATTCATCCTCATCCCTATCCTCGTTACACAGCGAAGCGATTTTCACACTAATTCGACCTGGAAAGAATATACGTTCTTCATTAGTAATTAATAAGTGCCTTTAATATAACGGAATTAGTCCGACATCACTACTGTCAAACTGAATGAGCATGATCACCCCTTTACCTGATGTTCTTTCCTGAGCACCTGTTTTTGTCAAGGCAGTCGATTCGTTTCTTAGTTTATGCGCTCTTCGATAAAACGAATCCCGAATTTCTATCACTTTTAATTTCTTTTTAAGGAGGTTATTCTCCTTTTGCGTTTGGGATATTTCAAGCTGTAATTCGGTATAGCTGTCCTCAACAAGTTTGCAGATTTCTGCCACAGCGGCGTTTGCGAGTACTTCCATAACTGAGGCGATTTGCGTTTGAAACGTTATAATATTTGCCATTGCGTTGGAATCTATTTAGATTAACGTTAACCTCCTTTAATAAAAGTGAGACAGCCCATACAATAAATCCTTTCAAATGAGAGTGCATATGGGTCCGGAGCTCTCTCGAAACGCGAAGCTGGCCAGTGAGTTGACAACATCCGCTTGTGCTTTTTAAAATAAAAGCTCTCATCCTACTAAAGCACAATATCACAAATGAAATTTGTTAAAAACTGGCAAGGACTGAGAAGTTAATTAGGGATATGGACTAAAACATGGAACGTAACGCTAAAAAACATTCGCAAGGCAATACAGGCAAAATGTATTTATTTATTTATTGCACTGGTCAATTTTGAGATGCAAGTCTTTATTTCATTGCACTTTGTTTATATAGAACTATGTACATTTTAATTTCAACACAAAGATATTTTCCTTCTAAATAATTACTGTCATACAACATTTTATTTCTAAAATTAAAATTTATTAATAAAACCTTTAATTCTAGTATGTAAACAAGAATTTTAAACTGGCTTTATCCACTGGTCAGATTTATGTTCTGGAAATGTGTGTTAATTTTCATATTTATTTACATTTAAGATTTCAGAAAACTTCTAATACAAAATTAAATCTCCAGTTTCCCAATAAATTTCCCGATTAATCAACTGGGCCAGTATGGCAAACTCTTTTATTTATTTATTTATTTATTTATTTATTTATTTTTTATATATCCTATTCACCTGGGATGTCTTTAAGAAACTTTCAATCATAAAATGCATAGACTTTAAATGTAGTTCATTGCATTTATGGTTGCTGGCTCTTCTGAATTTTCCTGAATGATTACCACTCAGTATTTGTTGTTGCAAAACAACTGCAGTGCACATCTGACATTAAACCTTGACTTGACCTGAGCAATCACGTTTAGCATAACCTCAACAAATCAACTGTGGCTCAGAATATATTCAATAATACTCTTAAACAGTTTACAAATATATGTAACTTTACTTAGTTCAGTACATCTTGAATAAGTCGTAAATGTAGATACATTTATTTTTACCTAATGGAAAAAAAAAAACTATGTTGGGTAACATTGTTTACTGTATAAACATGTACTGAAGGCTAAGGGTCGATAATGAGTAACCTTTATATTTACATTACAAAGAGAAACACAATCTTCTGTTTTGTTCTGTATTCTTTATTGATCTAGTATTTTTATTACAATTTTTGCAGTTTACCATATTCATGCAAGTTACTTGCATAAGGTTGCTTTATACTTGCTTTCCATTTATAAAGATAAAGTGCATGAAGTGTGAATAAATAACTGTAATTCCAAGGTTTTACCTTTGTCCCTTTAAATTAAATGTAAAATACCTAGCCGACTAATAATTTGCAAAAGATTTTTAACTGTAATCTTTGCAGAATATTATAAATAAATACAAATAAATAAAAACAATTCAATTTCATTATACACTACATAGAAAGTATGAAAACATCACATTTAGGAACATTTCATGGAGAACCTGTTTGTCTAGCAAAACAGGCATAATACAATAAATACTTTAAAAAAGAAGCATTAACATAGTACTTTCATTATTACAGAAGAGGCAGTATTGAATCGCATATTAAATATCCAAAATCCAAAGCTTAAATTGTGATTGTTATGTTTTCATTGGTGTTCAGTCCTGTTTTTGCCAAATATCTCTGATCTCTCTAGAAGAGGCTGTTTCGAGTGGTGTACTGTACATTGTATGACCGTCTTCTGTGCCAGCGCCTTCTGATTGCTGCACAGCAACCACACAGTAAACACTAAAAACATAAACAAAGTGACAAAAACATTTTAATGAGCTGTACATACACAATTAAATACCACATTTATAAGGTAGAGTTATTTCTCATTTTATGCCTGTAGTCACTAATCGCTTCACTACCAATGCACATATTTGACAATCAGTCATCATAATACTTACGCAAAGAAGAATCCAGCAAGGCACAAGCCCGATGACAATAGCAACAGGGACAATGATAGCCACAACCCATGCTGCATTTGTACCGTTGTTTGAGATTGCAGTGTTCATGGTGGTTGGAACTGGTGTGGTAAAAACCGAGAAAAGGTAATTGACCAAGAAACCGGAGATCGCGTTGCTGCCACTTTGCGAGAAAACATACGTGACATTGGCTTCAATCAGTGTGGAATTTTCCCTGTGGAGAGATTAAAACGTATAATAAGAAACAAAGGGAAATAACTAAAAGTGATCTTACCATTCATTCAACCATATATCAAAAACATCACATTAATAAAAGTAGGTTTCTTAAATTCTTTTAGACATTTCTTCTCAAGATAAAGTAAAAAGCAGTGGATCACAACTCACTGGAAACTGGCTGGAAGGAGCACATTGAACGAGGGGTCCTTTAGGATCTGGAACACCTATAGAGTGCAGCAATAAAATAGAACAGGTTAATGTGATCAAAATAAGGCAATTTCAATTTCAGGATCACAATATCCATAACAGCCTCTCCAACTCACCAAATTATTTATCTTCTTTTGGATTTCTTGATAGGCTATGATCTTGCTTGGATCTGTCAGGGATACTTTGCTGATTTCAAATGCAAAGATGAGTGCGTAGGCAGTGTCATTAATTGCTGAAAAAGATAAAACAAAATGAATTATTTTGAGTGACCACATATGGGTCATGATGTTTCATTCTATATTTCAAGCCATAAATAAGGTCTACACAATTACAACAGATACACTATTTGCATACAAATTTTTTATTCTCAACAAAAATGAGCATGAGAAGAGAGAAAAACTCACCCAAATACTCAACATTCTCCAAGGTCACAGGATCACCCACAGTTACTACTCTGGTGCTTAGTTTATTTGTGAGATTTGCGGCCACTATAGATTTAACCGCCTCTAGAACATTGCTCTCACTTGGTCTTGGGCCCAGTGTGATAAACTCGAGACGAATCATTATTATTGCCTTCTTAGTCCTGCATAAAAAAAAAAGATGATAAATAATTGGAATATACACAAAGAAACTAAAAACAACTAGCTTTTAAAAAAATCAGTCAGTCGGTCTTACAAGATTGGTGGTGAAGTTGTGGTCGCTGTAAAAGAAAGTTATCATTAATGGAGGAGAATCAGACTTTCAATTATAGCATTTGGTGTTTTTGAAGCAAGACTAATAAAAAATGGAAGTTTAACATTCGATTGTCAGTTTAGCAGGTGTGGATATGGTAATACCTTCAGCAGACTGAAGTGCCTGAACAAAGATACTGGGTTGCGAGAAGTCATTTGGTGAGAAAACATATTCTACTTTGGCCTGAATTACAGTGGAATTACCCCTGTAGAGAGATTAAAATGTACAATGAGAAACTAGTCAATAACTAAAAATTATGTTTAGCCACAAGCCACGTACTCATATAAAAAAACGTCCCGACTAACACCAAAGAAGTGTCATTAGGATATATTTGATATATAGGATATATTAAATTAAGGTAAAAATTGAGTCAGAACTTACTGGAAATCAGCCTCTTGGAACTTAATGAGAGGAGCTGAGGAGTTACTGAGAAGGATCTTGCCCAGCTGAAAAAAAAAATGAGATGAATTTGTTTATAGTATGTTAAGGTTAATGTGGTAAATGAAAAAGAGAGGTGAAGAAGAAGAAAAAGTGTTTGTAAAAGACTACTCGACTGAAACGTCTCCAACTCACCAATGTGTTTATAGAATTTTGTATTGACAGGTGGGTGCCATTCCTGAGTTCAATTTTCTCAGACATGGTTATATTGCTGATTTCAAATCCAAAGTCAAGAGCATAGGCCGTCTCGTTTATTTCTTAAAAATATATAATAAAATTAATTAGCTGTGCGGTTACATGTGGGTGGAGAAATTCCACTAATGCAAAGCACTAATGCACTAATTCTTTAAAATAGGCTATAAAAGCTACACATCTACAACATTACCATTTGAATAACATATTCAGAACAAAAAAAAGCAAAAGCAGGAGAGAAAAACTTACTCGTATAATTGACACTGACAAAGCGCACATCATTACTCAGTGTTGTTGTGGTGTCTTCTTTAGTTGCAAGACGTGTGGTCATCAGATCCTTAGCCACATTAAGAATCGTATCTGGATTTGGCAGTGGGCCCAGCGTGACAAACATGAGTCGAATGTTTATAAGCGCTTTGCCAAGCCTACAAAGATGTCAAATAATATACATTAAGATATGAAATTAAAAAAAAATGTAAATAAATAAATTGCATTTAAGACTGAAATCACTGCTCTTACACATTTGGTGGAATAGTTGTCAGAGTACTGGTTGTTGTTAAAACTGTAAAAGAAAGTAATGATTAATGGAGGAAGCTTGCAGTTACAACATTTGCAATCCATTGTCAGTTTCGACAAACCTGTCTGTGAACGTAGCTCATTTAGGAAGCTGACTGGTTGTATGGCATCTCCATCCTGGAAAGTGTAATCCATTCTGCCATTAATCTGGCTTGATGTGCTTCTACAGAAGAAACAGAAGATATCTGTAAGGGACTTTAATCCATATTTTTTAAAATTTTTGATTTTGATTTTTTTTGGAATTGGCGTGTTTGTTATTTTCCATGGCTTCCAAGATCAAATGTGAGCACACACAAAATTAAGTTTGTAAAGTCAGCTTTCAACTTACGTCAAGTTGGAGGACTTGGGTGTAAAAACTAGCTGGCCAGGTTCATTCAGAAGAGTGTTCAGCTGGAGGAAAACAATCGAACCATTGATTAACTCTGGTGAAGATTGGCATTGGACCTAAACATTTTAAGATGGTTAATTTTTAATGTTTACCGCATTATTGATGGTATCCTGCACTTGCTGGTAGGTATCGTTTTTGAGCTTGGGGTCCTCTGGGATGCTGATGTTAACCATGTTAATTGTAAAGACCACAGCATAGGAGGTTTGTGTGATTTCTGAGTAAAAAGGAAATAATAATTCATTTTTTGTCAAAGATTTCCATTTATATTTCTGATTCCCATTCAAATGTTTACATCCTTATAGGATGACTCTTACTCTCATAGGTGACATTGACCACCTTCACGGATTCATTGAGCTTTGACTCTCTGGAATTACGGAGAGTGTTGACAGCACTGAGGACCAGAGCTTCACTGGGGACTGGAGACGAGGAGTTAAATACCAGCTTGCTTATGACCACTGCTGAACCAGATCTGTAAATAAAACCCTGTTAGTTTAATGTACATACATTTTTGTGATAAAGTTACTTTTCAGTTTTTGATTGTTCTCAAAATAGAACAACAAAACTTACATGAGGTTGATAGTAGTAACAGGGAAACCGGTTGTTGTTTGTGGAAACACTGTTGTAGTGGTCAGTGGACGTAGCTCATTTAGGAAGCTGACTGGTTTTATGGTATCTCCATCCTGGAAAGTGTAATCCATTCTGCCATTAATCTGGCTTGATGTGCTTCTACAGAAGAAACAGAAGATATCTGTAAGGGACAGTAATCCATATTTTCTGAAATTTTTGAATAGTTTTTCCCCTGGTTTTGAGTATTTGCTATTTTCCATTGCTTCCGAGATCAAATGTGAGGACACATGAAATTAAGTTTATGAAGTGAGCTTTCAACTTACGTCAAGTTGGAGGACTTGGGTGCAAGAACTAGCTGGCCAGGTTCATTCAGAAGAGTGTTCAGCTGAAGGAAAAAAAATCAAACCATTGATTAACTCTGGTGAAGATTGGCATTGGACCTAAACATTTTAAGATGGTTAATTTTTAATGTTTACCGCATTATTGATGGTATCCTGCACTTGCTGGTAGGTATCGTTTTTGAGCTTGGGGTCCTCTGGGATGCTGATGTTAACCACGTTAAATGTAAAGACCACAGCATAGGAGGTTTCTGTGATTTCTGAGTAGAAAGGAAATAACAATTCATTTTTTGGTCAAAGATTTCCATTTATATTTCTAATTCCTATTCAAATGTTTGCATCCTTATATGATGACACTTACTCTCATAGGTGACATTGACCACCTTCACTGATTCATTGAGCTTTGACTCTCTGGAATTACGGAGAGTGCTGACAGCACTGAGGACCAGAGCTTCACTGGGGACTGGAGACGAGGAGTTAAATACCAGCTTGCTTATGACCACTGCTGAACCAGATCTGTAAATAAAACCCTGTTAGTTTAATGTACATACATTTTTGTGATAAAGTTACTTCTCAATTTTTGATTGTTCTCAAAATAGAACAACAAAACTTACATGATGTTGGTAGTAGTAACAGGGAAACCGGTTGTTGTTTGTGGAAACACTGTTGTAGTGGTCAGTAGACGTAGCTCATTTAGGAAGCTGACTGGTTTTATGGTATCTCCATCCTGGAAAGTGTAATCCATTCTGCCATTAATCTGGCTTGATGTGCTTCTACAGAAGAAACAGAAGATATCTGTAAGGGACAGTAATCCATATTTTCTGAAATTTTTGATTTTTTTTTTTTTTGGAATTGGCGTATTTGTTATTTTCCATTGCTTCCGAGATCAAATGTGAGGACACATGAAATTAAGTTTATGAAGTGAGCTTTCAACTTACGTCAAGTTGGAGGACTTGGGTGCAAGAACTAGCTGGCCAGGTTCATTCAGAAGAGTGTTCAGCTGGAGGAAAACAATCGAACCATTGATTAACTCTGGTGAAGATTGGCATTGGACCTAAACATTTTAAGATGGTTAATTTTTAATGTTTACCGCATTATTGATGGTATCCTGCACTTGCTGGTAGGTATCGTTTTTGAGCTTGGGGTCCTCTGGGATGCTGATGTTAACCATGTTAAATGTAAAGACCACAGCATAGGAGGTTTCTGTGATTTCTGAGTAGAAAGGAAATAATTCATTTTTTGGTCAAAGATTTCCATTTATATTTCTAATTCCTATTCAAATGTTTGCATCCTTATATGATGACACTTACTCTCATAGGTGACATTGACCACCTTCACTGATTCATTGAGCTTTGACTCTCTGGAATTACGGAGAGTGCTGACAGCACTGAGGACCAGAGCTTCACTGGGGACTGGAGACGAGGAGTTAAATACCAGCTTGCTTATGACCACTGCTGAACCAGATCTGTAAATAAAACCCTGTTAGTTTAATGTACATACATTTTTGTGATAAAGTTACTTTTCAGTTTTTGATTGTTCTCAAAATAGAACAACAAAACTTACATGAGGTTGATAGTAGTAACAGGGAAACCGGTTGTTGTTTGTGGAAACACTGTTGTAGTGGTCAGTGGACGTAGCTCATTTAGGAAGCTGACTGGTTTTATGGTATCTCCATCCTGGAAAGTGTAATCCATTCTGCCATTAATCTGGCTTGATGTGCTTCTACAGAAGAAACAGAAGATATCTGTAAGGGACAGTAATCCATATTTTCTGAAATTTTTGAATAGTTTTTCCCCTGGTTTTGAGTATTTGCTATTTTCCATTGCTTCCGAGATCAAATGTGAGGACACATGAAATTAAGTTTATGAAGTGAGCTTTCAACTTACGTCAAGTTGGAGGACTTGGGTGCAAGAACTAGCTGGCCAGGTTCATTCAGAAGAGTGTTCAGCTGAAGGAAAAAAATCAAACCATTGATTAACTCTGGTGAAGATTGGCATTGGACCTAAACATTTTAAGATGGTTAATTTTTAATGTTTACCGCATTATTGATGGTATCCTGCACTTGCTGGTAGGTATCGTTTTTGAGCTTGGGGTCCTCTGGGATGCTGATATTAACCACGTTAAATGTAAAGACCACAGCATAGGAGGTTTCTGTGATTTCTGGGTAGAAAGGAAATAATAATTCATTTTTTGGTCAAAGATATCCATTTATATTTCTAATTCCTATTCAAATGTTTGCATCCTTATATGATGACACTTACTCTCATAGGTGACATTGACCACCTTCACTGATTCATTGAGCTTTGACTCTCTGGAATTACGGAGAGTGCTGACAGCACTGAGGACCAGAGCTTCACTGGGGACTGGAGACGAGGAGTTAAATACCAGCTTGCTTATGACCACTGCTGAACCAGATCTGTAAATAAAAACCTGTTAGTTTAATGTACATACATTTTTGTGATAAAGTTACTTCTCAATTTTTGATTGTTCTCAAAATAGAACAACAAAACTTACATGATGTTGGTAGTAGTAACAGGGAAACCGGTTGTTGTTTGTGGAAACACTGTTGTAGTGGTCAGTAGACGTAGCTCATTTAGGAAGCTGACTGGTTTTATGGTATCTCCATCCTGGAAAGTGTAATCCATTCTGCCATTAATCTGGCTTGATGTGCTTCTACAGAAGAAACAGAAGATATCTGTAAGGGACAGTAATCCATATTTTCTGAAATTTTTGATTTTTTGTTTTTTTTGGAATTGGCGTATTTGTTATTTTCCATTGCTTCCGAGATCAAATGTGAGGACACGTGAAATTAAGTTTATGAAGTGAGCTTTCAACTTACGTCAAGTTGGAGGACTTGGGTGCAAGAACTAGCTGGCCAGGTTCATTCAGAAGAGTGTTCAGCTGGAGGAAAAAAATCAAACCATTGATTAACTCTGGTGAAAACTGGCATTGGACCCAAAAATTTTAAGACGGTTAATTTTTAATGTTTACCGCATTATTGATGGTATCCTGCACTTGCTGGTAGGTATCATTTTTGAGCTTGGGGTCCTCTGGGATGCTGATGTTAACCACGTTAAATGTAAAGACCACAGCATAGGAGGTTTCTGTGATTTCTGAGTAGAGAGGAAATTATAATTAGTTTTTTGGTCAAAGATTTCCATTCATATGTCTGATTCCCATTCAAATGTTTACATCCTTATAGGATGACACTTACTCTCATAGGTGACATTGACCACCTTCACTGATTCATTGAGCTTTGACTCTCTGGAATTACGGAGAGTGTTGACAGCACTGAGGACCAGAGCTTCACTGGGGACTGGAGATGAGGAGTTAAATACCAGCTTGCTTATGACCACTGCTGAACCAGATCTGTAAATAAAACCCTGTTAGTTTAATGTACATACATTTTTGTGATAAAGTTACTTCTCAATTTTTGATTGTTCTCAAAATAGAACAACAAAACTTACATGATGTTGGTAGTAGTAACAGGGAAACCGGTTGTTGTTTGTGGAAACACTGTTGTAGTGGTCAGTAGACGTAGCTCATTTAGGAAGCTGACTGGTTTTATGGTATCTCCATCCTGGAAAGTGTAATCCATTCTGCCATTAATCTGGCTTGATGTGCTTCTACAGAAGAAACAGAAGATATCTGTAAGGGACAGTAATCCATATTTTCTGAAATTTTTGATTTTTTTTTTTTTTGGAATTGGCGTATTTGTTATTTTCCATGGCTTCCAAGATCAAATGTGAGGACACATGAAATTAAGTTTGTAAAGTAAGCTTTCAACTTACGTCAAGTTGGAGGACTTGGGTGCAAGAACTAGCTGGCCAGGTTCATTCAGAAGAGTGTTCAGCTGGAGGAAAAAAATCAAACCATTGATTAACTCTGGTGAAAACTGGCATTGGACCCAAAAATTTTAAGACGGTTAATTTTTAATGTTTACCGCATTATTGATGGTATCCTGCACTTGCTGGTAGGTATCATTTTTGAGCTTGGGGTCCTCTGGGATGCTGATGTTAACCACGTTAAATGTAAAGACCACAGCATAGGAGGTTTCTGTGATTTCTGAGTAGAGAGGAAATTATAATTAGTTTTTTGGTCAAAGATTTCCATTCATATGTCTGATTCCCATTCAAATGTTTACATCCTTATAGGATGACACTTACTCTCATAGGTGACATTGACCACCTTCACTGATTCATTGAGCTTTGACTCTCTGGAATTACGGAGAGTGTTGACAGCACTGAGGACCAGAGCTTCACTGGGGACTGGAGACGAGGAGTTAAATACCAGCTTGCTTATGACCACTGCTGAACCAGATCTGTAAATAAAACCCTGTTAGTTTAATGTACATACATTTTTGTGATAAAGTTACTTCTCAATTTTTGATTGTTCTCAAAATAGAACAACAAAACTTACATGAGGTTGATAGTAGTAACAGGGAAACCGGTTGTTGTTTGTGGAAACACTGTTGTAGTGGTCAGTAGACGTAGCTCATTTAGGAAGCTGACTGGTTTTATGGTATCTCCATCCTGGAAAGTGTAATCCATTCTGCCATTAATCTGGCTTGATGTGCTTCTACAGAAGAAACAGAAGATATCTGTAAGGGACAGTAATCCATATTTTCTGAAATTTTTGAATAGTTTTTCCCCTGGTTTTGAGTATTTGCTATTTTCCATTGCTTCCGAGATCAAATGTGAGGACACATGAAATTAAGTTTATGAAGTGAGCTTTCAACTTACGTCAAGTTGGAGGACTTGGGTGCAAGAACTAGCTGGCCAGGTTCATTCAGAAGAGTGTTCAGCTGAAGGAAAAAAATCAAACCATTGATTAACTCTGGTGAAGATTGGCATTGGACCTAAACATTTTAAGATGGTTAATTTTTAATGTTTACCGCATTATTGATGGTATCCTGCACTTGCTGGTAGGTATCGTTTTTGAGCTTGGGGTCCTCTGGGATGCTGATGTTAACCACGTTAAATGTAAAGACCACAGCATAGGAGGTTTCTGTGATTTCTGAGTAGAAAGGAAATAACAATTCATTTTTTGGTCAAAGATATCCATTTATATTTCTAATTCCTATTCAAATGTTTGCATCCTTATAGGATGACACTTACTCTCATAGGTGACATTGACCACCTTCACTGATTCATTGAGCTTTGACTCTCTGGAATTACGGAGAGTGCTGACAGCACTGAGGACCAGAGCTTCACTGGGGACTGGAGACGAGGAGTTAAATACCAGCTTGCTTATGACCACTGCTGAACCAGATCTGTAAATAAAACCCTGTTAGTTTAATGTACATACATTTTTGTGATAAAGTTACTTCTCAATTTTTGATTGTTCTCAAAATAGAACAACAAAACTTACATGATGTTGGTAGTAGTAACAGGGAAACCGGTTGTTGTTTGTGGAAACACTGTTGTAGTGGTCAGTAGACGTAGCTCATTTAGGAAGCTGACTGGTTTTATGGTATCTCCATCCTGGAAAGTGTAATCCATTCTGCCATTAATCTGGCTTGATGTGCTTCTACAGAAGAAACAGAAGATATCTGTAAGGGACAGTAATCCATATTTTCTGAAATTTTTGATTTTTTTTTTTTTGGAATTGGCGTATTTGTTATTTTCCATGGCTTCCAAGATCAAATGTGAGGACACATGAAATTAAGTTTGTAAAGTAAGCTTTCAACTTACGTGAAGTTGGAGGACTTGGGTGCAAGAACTAGCTGGCCAGGTTCATTCAGAAGAGTGTTCAGCTGGAGGAAAAAAATCAAACCATTGATTAACTCTGGTGAAAACTGGCATTGGACCCAAAAATTTTAAGACGGTTAATTTTTAATGTTTACCGCATTATTGATGGTATCCTGCACTTGCTGGTAGGTATCGTTTTTGAGCTTGGGGTCCTCTGGGATGCTGATATTAACCACGTTAAATGTAAAGACCACAGCATAGGAGGTTTCTGTGATTTCTGGGTAGAAAGGAAATAATAATTCATTTTTTGGTCAAAGATATCCATTTATATTTCTAATTCCTATTCAAATGTTTGCATCCTTATATGATGACACTTACTCTCATAGGTGACATTGACCACCTTCACTGATTCATTGAGCTTTGACTCTCTGGAATTACGGAGAGTGCTGACAGCACTGAGGACCAGAGCTTCACTGGGGACTGGAGACGAGGAGTTAAATACCAGCTTGCTTATGACCACTGCTGAACCAGATCTGTAAATAAAAACCTGTTAGTTTAATGTACATACATTTTTGTGATAAAGTTACTTCTCAATTTTTGATTGTTCTCAAAATAGAACAACAAAACTTACATGATGTTGGTAGTAGTAACAGGGAAACCGGTTGTTGTTTGTGGAAACACTGTTGTAGTGGTCAGTGGACGTAGCTCATTTAGGAAGCTGACTGGTTTTATGGTATCTCCATCCTGGAAAGTGTAATCCATTCTGCCATTAATCTGGCTTGATGTGCTTCTACAGAAGAAACAGAAGATATCTGTAAGGGACAGTAATCCATATTTTCTGAAATTTTTGAATAGTTTTTCCCCTGGTTTTGAGTATTTGCTATTTTCCATTGCTTCCGAGATCAAATGTGAGGACACATGAAATTAAGTTTATGAAGTGAGCTTTCAACTTACGTCAAGTTGGAGGACTTGGGTGCAAGAACTAGCTGGCCAGGTTCATTCAGAAGAGTGTTCAGCTGAAGGAAAAAAATCAAACCATTGATTAACTCTGGTGAAGATTGGCATTGGACCTAAACATTTTAAGATGGTTAATTTTTAATGTTTACCGCATTATTGATGGTATCCTGCACTTGCTGGTAGGTATCGTTTTTGAGCTTGGGGTCCTCTGGGATGCTGATGTTAACCACGTTAAATGTAAAGACCACAGCATAGGAGGTTTCTGTGATTTCTGAGTAGAAAGGAAATAACAATTCATTTTTTGGTCAAAGATATCCATTTATATTTCTAATTCCTATTCAAATGTTTGCATCCTTATAGGATGACACTTACTCTCATAGGTGACATTGACCACCTTCACTGATTCATTGAGCTTTGACTCTCTGGAATTACGGAGAGTGCTGACAGCACTGAGGACCAGAGCTTCACTGGGGACTGGAGACGAGGAGTTAAATACCAGCTTGCTTATGACCACTGCTGAACCAGATCTGTAAATAAAACCCTGTTAGTTTAATGTACATACATTTTTGTGATAAAGTTACTTCTCAATTTTTGATTGTTCTCAAAATAGAACAACAAAACTTACATGATGTTGGTAGTAGTAACAGGGAAACCGGTTGTTGTTTGTGGAAACACTGTTGTAGTGGTCAGTAGACGTAGCTCATTTAGGAAGCTGACTGGTTTTATGGTATCTCCATCCTGGAAAGTGTAATCCATTCACCATATCATCAAATGGACACATGAAATTAAGTTTATAGAGTGAGCTTTCAACTTAAGTCAAGTTGGAGGACTTGGGTGCGGGAGCCAGCTGGCCAGGTTCATTCGAAGGTGTTCAGCTGGAGGAGAGGCTAATCCGAACCATTGATTAACTCTCTGGTGAAGATTGTGGACTTCATTATTTTGGAGTAGTTAATTTTTAATGTTTACCGCATTATTGATGGTATCCTGCACTTGCTGGTAGGTATCGTTTTTGAGCTTGGGGTCCTCTGGGATGCTGATGTTAACCACGTTAAATGTAAAGACCACAGCATAGGAGGTTTCTGTGATTTCTGAGTAGAAAGGAAATAATTCATTTTTTGGTCAAAGATTTCCATTTATATTTCTAATTCCTATTCAAATGTTTGCATCCTTATATGATGACACTTACTCTCATAGGTGACATTGACCACCTTCACTGATTCATTGAGCTTTGACTCTCTGGAATTACGGAGAGTGCTGACAGCACTGAGGACCAGAGCTTCACTGGGGACTGGAGACGAGGAGTTAAATACCAGCTTGCTTATGACCACTGCTGAACCAGATCTGTAAATAAAACCCTGTTAGTTTAATGTACATACATTTTTGTGATAAAGTTACTTTTCAGTTTTTGATTGTTCTCAAAATAGAACAACAAAACTTACATGAGGTTGATAGTAGTAACAGGGAAACCGGTTGTTGTTTGTGGAAACACTGTTGTAGTGGTCAGTGGACGTAGCTCATTTAGGAAGCTGACTGGTTTTATGGTATCTCCATCCTGGAAAGTGTAATCCATTCTGCCATTAATCTGGCTTGATGTGCTTCTACAGAAGAAACAGAAGATATCTGTAAGGGACAGTAATCCATATTTTCTGAAATTTTTGAATAGTTTTTCCCCTGGTTTTGAGTATTTGCTATTTTCCATTGCTTCCGAGATCAAAT
Source organism: Labeo catla (assembly GCA_012976165.1). NCBI lineage: Eukaryota > Metazoa > Chordata > Actinopteri > Cypriniformes > Cyprinidae > Labeo > Labeo catla. Next base: position 1,369,693 of record VONZ01000117.1, read on the forward strand.
GTGAGGACACATGAAATTAAGTTTATGAAGTGAGCTTTCAACTTACGTCAAGTTGGAGGACTTGGGTGCAAGAACTAGCTGGCCAGGTTCATTCAGAAGAGTGTTCAGCTGAAGGAAAAAAATCAAACCATTGATTAACTCTGGTGAAGATTGGCATTGGACCTAAACATTTTAAGATGGTTAATTTTTAATGTTTACCGCATTATTGATGGTATCCTGCACTTGCTGGTAGGTATCGTTTTTGAGCTTGGGGTCCTCTGGGATGCTGATATTAACCACGTTAAATGTAAAGACCACAGCATAGGAGGTTTCTGTGATTTCTGGGTAGAAAGGAAATAATAATTCATTTTTTGGTCAAAGATATCCATTTATATTTCTAATTCCTATTCAAATGTTTGCATCCTTATATGATGACACTTACTCTCATAGGTGACATTGACCACCTTCACTGATTCATTGAGCTTTGACTCTCTGGAATTACGGAGAGTGCTGACAGCACTGAGGACCAGAGCTTCACTGGGGACTGGAGACGAGGAGTTAAATACCAGCTTGCTTATGACCACTGCTGAACCAGATCTGTAAATAAAAACCTGTTAGTTTAATGTACATACATTTTTGTGATAAAGTTACTTCTCAATTTTTGATTGTTCTCAAAATAGAACAACAAAACTTACATGATGTTGGTAGTAGTAACAGGGAAACCGGTTGTTGTTTGTGGAAACACTGTTGTAGTGGTCAGTAGACGTAGCTCATTTAGGAAGCTGACTGGTTTTATGGTATCTCCATCCTGGAAAGTGTAATCCATTCTGCCATTAATCTGGCTTGATGTGCTTCTACAGAAGAAACAGAAGATATCTGTAAGGGACAGTAATCCATATTTTCTGAAATTTTTGATTTTTTTTTTTTTTGGAATTGGCGTATTTGTTATTTTCCATTGCTTCCGAGATCAAATGTGAGGACACATGAAATTAAGTTTATGAAGTGAGCTTTCAACTTACGTCAAGTTGGAGGACTTGGGTGCAAGAACTAGCTGGCCAGGTTCATTCAGAAGAGTGTTCAGCTGGAGGAAAAAAATCGAACCATTGATTAACTCTGGTGAAGATTGGCATTGGACCTAAACATTTTAAGATGGTTAATTTTTAATGTTTACCGCATTATTGATGGTATCCTGCACTTGCTGGTAGGTATCGTTTTTGAGCTTGGGGTCCTCTGGGATGCTGATGTTAACCATGTTAAATGTAAAGACCACAGCATAGGAGGTTTCTGTGATTTCTGAGTAGAAAGGAAATAATAATTCATTTTTTGGTCAAAGATTTCCATTTATATTTCTAATTCCTATTCAAATGTTTGCATCCTTATATGATGACACTTACTCTCATAGGTGACATTGACCACCTTCACTGATTCATTGAGCTTTGACTCTCTGGAATTACGGAGAGTGCTGACAGCACTGAGGACCAGAGCTTCACTGGGGACTGGAGACGAGGAGTTAAATACCAGCTTGCTTATGACCACTGCTGAACCAGATCTGTAAATAAAACCCTGTTAGTTTAATGTACATACATTTTTGTGATAAAGTTACTTTTCAGTTTTTGATTGTTCTCAAAATAGAACAACAAAACTTACATGAGGTTGATAGTAGTAACAGGGAAACCGGTTGTTGTTTGTGGAAACACTGTTGTAGTGGACAGTAGACGTAGCTCATTTAGGAAGCTGACTGGTTTTATGGTATCTCCATCCTGGAAAGTGTAATCCATACTGCCATTAATCTGGCTTGATGTGCTTCTACAGAAGAAACAGAAGATATTTGTAAGGGACAGTAATCCATATTTTCTGAAATTTTTGATTTTTTTTTTTTTTTGGAATTGGCGTATTTGTTATTTTCCATGGCTTCCAAGATCAAATGTGAGGACACATGAAATTAAGTTTGTAAAGTAAGCTTTCAACTTACGTCAAGTTGGAGGACTTGGGTGCAAGAACTAGCTGGCCAGGTTCATTCAGAAGAGTGTTCAGCTGGAGGAAAAAAATCAAACCATTGATTAACTCTGGTGAAAACTGGCATTGGACCCAAAAATTTTAAGACGGTTAATTTTTAATGTTTACCGCATTATTGATGGTATCCTGCACTTGCTGGTAGGTATCATTTTTGAGCTTGGGGTCCTCTGGGATGCTGATGTTAACCACGTTAAATGTAAAGACCACAGCATAGGAGGTTTCTGTGATTTCTGAGTAGAGAGGAAATTATAATTAGTTTTTTGGTCAAAGATTTCCATTCATATGTCTGATTCCCATTCAAATGTTTACATCCTTATAGGATGACACTTACTCTCATAGGTGACATTGACCACCTTCACTGATTCATTGAGCTTTGACTCTCTGGAATTACGGAGAGTGTTGACAGCACTGAGGACCAGAGCTTCACTGGGGACTGGAGATGAGGAGTTAAATACCAGCTTGCTTATGACCACTGCTGAACCAGATCTGTAAATAAAACCCTGTTAGTTTAATGTACATACATTTTTGTGATAAAGTTACTTCTCAATTTTTGATTGTTCTCAAAATAGGTCAAATGTTCCTACATGATGTTGCAGTGGCAGTAACAGGGAAACCGGTCGTTGCCTGGAAACACCGCTAGTAATCGGCGTGATCGAAGCTCATTTAGGAAGTTGGACTGTTTGCTGGTATCTCCATCCCTGGGAAAATCATTCAAGCAAGCAATTCGGCTCTTGATGTAAGTTTCACAGAAGAAATGGTGGAAGATGACCGCGGACAGTAATCCATATTTTCTCGAAACTTTTTTGGAATAGTTTTTCCTGGTTTTGCTATCGTTAAGCCTTTCCACGTTTCCTAAGGATCAAAATGCGAGCAATACGCAACGGAAAACAAGTTTACAAGTGAGCTCTTCGGAACTCACGTCATGTTGAGCACTTCTTAAAGTGCAAGAACTACGCCAGTCTATTCAGAAGAGTGTTCATAGCTGAAGGAAAAAATCAAACCATTATCAATCCCCTGGTGAAGATTGGAAAATAACGGCAAACATTTTAAGATGGTTAATTTTACCGTTTACCGCATTATTGATGGTATCCTGCACTTGCTGGTAGGTATCGTTTTTGAGCTTGGGGTCCTCTGGGATGCTGATGTTAACAACGTTAAATGTAAAGACCACAGCATAGGAGGTTTCTGTGATTTCTGAGTAGAAAGGAAATAACAATTCATTTTTTGGTCAAAGATATCCATTTATATTTCTAATTCCTATTCAAATGTTTGCATCCTTATAGGATGACACTTACTCTCATAGGTGACATTGACCACCTTCACTGATTCATTGAGCTTTGACTCTCTGGAATTACGGAGAGTGCTGACAGCACTGAGGACCAGAGCTTCACTGGGGACTGGAGACGGTGGAGTTACCAGCCTTCGCTTTATGACCACTGGCTGAACCAGCATCCCTGTTTAAAACCCTGTTAGTTTTAAATGCACATACATTTTGTGATAAAGTTATTTCAATTTTTGGATTGTTCTCGCACAGAAACAACAAAACTTCATACGCTTGGTGTAGTGTTCTGAGGCGTTCCGTGGGTTGTTTTCGTGGAAACACTGAAAAATGTAGCGTGACGGAGTCTACTCTTTAGGAAGCTGACTGGTTTTATGGTATCTCCATCCTGAAAGTGTAATCCATTCTGCCATTAATCTGGTTTCTGTATGCTCTGCCAGAAGTTGTCATAGTTGATATCTTGTATGTAATGGTGTAATCCGCCATTTTCTGAAATTCGGATTTTTTTTTGGAATTGGCGTATTTGTTATTTTCCATGGCTTCCAAGATCAAATGTGAGGACACATGAAATTAAGTTTGTAAAGTAAGCTTTCAACTTACGTGAAGTTGGAGGACTTGGGTGCAAGAACTAGCTGGCCAGGTTCATTCAGAAGAGTGTTCAGCTGGAGGAAAAAAATCAAACCATTGATTAACTCTGGTGAAAACTGGCATTGGACCCAAAAATTTTAAGACGGTTAATTTTTAATGTTTACCGCATTATTGATGGTATCCTGCACTTGCTGGTAGGTATCGTTTTTGAGCTTGGGGTCCTCTGGGATGCTGATATTAACCACGTTAAATGTAAAGACCACAGCATAGGAGGTTTCTGTGATTTCTGAGTAGAGAGGAAATTATAATTAGTTTTTTGGTCAAAGATTTCCATTCATATGTCTGATTCCCATTCAAATGTTTACATCCTTATAGGATGACACTTACTCTCATAGGTGACATTGACCACCTTCACTGATTCATTGAGCTTTGACTCTCTGGAATTACGGAGAGTGTTGACAGCACTGAGGACCAGAGCTTCACTGGGGACTGGAGACGAGGAGTTAAATACCAGCTTGCTTATGACCACTGCTGAACCAGATCTGTAAATAAAACCCTGTTAGTTTAATGTACATACATTTTTGTGATAAAGTTACTTCTCAATTTTTGATTGTTCTCAAAATAGAACAACAAAACTTACATGATGTTGGTAGTAGTAACAGGGAAACCGGTTGTTGTTTGTGGAAACACTGTTGTAGTGGTCAGTAGACGTAGCTCATTTAGGAAGCTGACTGGTTTTATGGTATCTCCATCCTGGAAAGTGTAATCCATTCTGCCATTAATCTGGCTTGATGTGCTTCTACAGAAGAAACAGAAGATATCTGTAAGGGACAGTAATCCATATTTTCTGAAATTTTTGAATAGTTTTTCCCCTGGTTTTGAGTATTTGCTATTTTCCATTGCTTCCGAGATCAAATGTGAGGACACATGAAATTAAGTTTATGAAGTGAGCTTTCAACTTACGTCAAGTTGGAGGACTTGGGTGCAAGAACTAGCTGGCCAGGTTCATTCAGAAGAGTGTTCAGCTGAAGGAAAAAAATCAAACCATTGATTAACTCTGGTGAAGATTGGCATTGGACCTAAACATTTTAAGATGGTTAATTTTTAATGTTTACCGCATTATTGATGGTATCCTGCACTTGCTGGTAGGTATCGTTTTTGAGCTTGGGGTCCTCTGGGATGCTGATGTTAACCACGTTAAATGTAAAGACCACAGCATAGGAGGTTTCTGTGATTTCTGAGTAGAAAGGAAATAACAATTCATTTTTTGGTCAAAGATATCCATTTATATTTCTAATTCCTATTCAAATGTTTGCATCCTTATAGGATGACACTTACTCTCATAGGTGACATTGACCACCTTCACTGATTCATTGAGCTTTGACTCTCTGGAATTACGGAGAGTGTTGACAGCACTGAGGACCAGAGCTTCACTGGGGACTGGAGAGGAGGAGTTAAATACCAGCTTGCTTATGACCACTGCTGAACCAGATCTGTAAATAAAACCCTGTTAGTTTAATGTACATACATTTTTGTGATAAAGTTACTTCTCAATTTTTGATTGTTCTCAAAATAGAACAACAAAACTTACATGATGTTGGTAGTAGTAACAGGGAAACCGGTTGTTGTTTGTGGAAACACTGTTGTAGTGGTCAGTAGACGTAGCTCATTTAGGAAGCTGACTGGTTTTATGGTATCTCCATCCTGGAAAGTGTAATCCATTCTGCCATTAATCTGGCTTGATGTGCTTCTACAGAAGAAACAGAAGATATCTGTAAGGGACAGTAATCCATATTTTCTGAAATTTTTGATTTTTTTTTTTTTTGGAATTGGCGTATTTGTTATTTTCCATGGCTTCCAAGATCAAATGTGAGGACACATGAAATTAAGTTTGTAAAGTAAGCTTTCAACTTACGTCAAGTTGGAGGACTTGGGTGCAAGAACTAGCTGGCCAGGTTCATTCAGAAGAGTGTTCAGCTGGAGGAAAAAAATCAAACCATTGATTAACTCTGGTGAAAACTGGCATTGGACCCAAAAATTTTAAGACGGTTAATTTTTAATGTTTACCGCATTATTGATGGTATCCTGCACTTGCTGGTAGGTATCATTTTTGAGCTTGGGGTCCTCTGGGATGCTGATGTTAACCACGTTAAATGTAAAGACCACAGCATAGGAGGTTTCTGTGATTTCTGAGTAGAGAGGAAATTATAATTAGTTTTTTGGTCAAAGATTTCCATTCATATGTCTGATTCCCATTCAAATGTTTACATCCTTATAGGATGACACTTACTCTCATAGGTGACATTGACCACCTTCACTGATTCATTGAGCTTTGACTCTCTGGAATTACGGAGAGTGTTGACAGCACTGAGGACCAGAGCTTCACTGGGGACTGGAGACGAGGAGTTAAATACCAGCTTGCTTATGACCACTGCTGAACCAGATCTGTAAATAAAACCCTGTTAGTTTAATGTACATACATTTTTGTGATAAAGTTACTTCTCAATTTTTGATTGTTCTCAAAATAGAACAACAAAACTTACATGATGTTGGTAGTAGTAACAGGGAAACCGGTTGTTGTTTGTGGAAACACTGTTGTAGTGGTCAGTAGACGTAGCTCATTTAGGAAGCTGACTGGTTTTATGGTATCTCCATCCTGGAAAGTGTAATCCATTCTGCCATTAATCTGGCTTGATGTGCTTCTACAGAAGAAACAGAAGATATCTGTAAGGGACAGTTATCCATATTTTCTGAAATTTTTGATTTTTTTTTTTTTTGGAATTGGCGTATTTGTTATTTTCCATGGCTTCCAAGATCAAATGTGAGGACACATGAAATTAAGTTTGTAAAGTAAGCTTTCAACTTACGTCAAGTTGGAGGACTTGGGTGCAAGAACTAGCTGGCCAGGTTCATTCAGAAGAGTGTTCAGCTGGAGGAAAAAAATCAAACCATTGATTAACTCTGGTGAAAACTGGCATTGGACCCAAAAATTTTAAGACGGTTAATTTTTAATGTTTACCGCATTATTGATGGTATCCTGCACTTGCTGGTAGGTATCATTTTTGAGCTTGGGGTCCTCTGGGATGCTGATGTTAACCACGTTAAATGTAAAGACCACAGCATAGGAGGTTTCTGTGATTTCTGAGTAGAGAGGAAATTATAATTAGTTTTTTGGTCAAAGATTTCCATTCATATGTCTGATTCCCATTCAAATGTTTACATCCTTATAGGATGACACTTACTCTCATAGGTGACATTGACCACCTTCACGGATTCATTGAGCTTTGACTCTCTGGAATTACGGAGAGTGCTGACAGCACTGAGGACCAGAGCTTCACTGGGGACTGGAGACGAGGAGTTAAATACCAGCTTGCTTATGACCACTGCTGAACCAGATCTGTAAATAAAACCCTGTTAGTTTAATGTACATACATTTTTGTGATAAAGTTACTTTTCAGTTTTTGATTGTTCTCAAAATAGAACAACAAAACTTACATGAGGTTGATAGTAGTAACAGGGAAACCGGTTGTTGTTTGTGGAAACACTGTTGTAGTGGTCAGTAGACGTAGCTCATTTAGGAAGCTGACTGGTTTTATGGTATCTCCATCCTGGAAAGTGTAATCCATTCTGCCATTAATCTGGCTTGATGTGCTTCTACAGAAGAAACAGAAGATATCTGTAAGGGACAGTAATCCATATTTTCTGAAATTTTTGAATAGTTTTTCCCCTGGTTTTGAGTATTTGCTATTTTCCATTGCTTCCGAGATCAAATGTGAGGACACATGAAATTAAGTTTATGAAGTGAGCTTTCAACTTACGTCAAGTTGGAGGACTTGGGTGCAAGAACTAGCTGGCCAGGTTCATTCAGAAGAGTGTTCAGCTGAAGGAAAAAAATCAAACCATTGATTAACTCTGGTGAAGATTGGCATTGGACCTAAACATTTTAAGATGGTTAATTTTTAATGTTTACCGCATTATTGATGGTATCCTGCACTTGCTGGTAGGTATCGTTTTTGAGCTTGGGGTCCTCTGGGATGCTGATGTTAACCACGTTAAATGTAAAGACCACAGCATAGGAGGTTTCTGTGATTTCTGAGTAGAAAGGAAATAATAATTCATTTTTTGGTCAAAGATTTCCATTTATATTTCTAATTCCTATTCAAATGTTTGCATCCTTATATGATGACACTTACTCTCATAGGTGACATTGACCACCTTCACTGATTCATTGAGCTTTGACTCTCTGGAATTACGGAGAGTGCTGACAGCACTGAGGACCAGAGCTTCACTGGGGACTGGAGACGAGGAGTTAAATACCAGCTTGCTTATGACCACTGCTGAACCAGATCTGTAAATAAAACCCTGTTAGTTTAATGTACATACATTTTTGTGATAAAGTTACTTTTCAGTTTTTGATTGTTCTCAAAATAGAACAACAAAACTTACATGAGGTTGATAGTAGTAACAGGGAAACCGGTTGTTGTTTGTGGAAACACTGTTGTAGTGGTCAGTAGACGTAGCTCATTTAGGAAGCTGACTGGTTTTATGGTATCTCCATCCTGGAAAGTGTAATCCATTCTGCCATTAATCTGGCTTGATGTGCTTCTACAGAAGAAACAGAAGATATCTGTAAGGGACAGTAATCCATATTTTCTGAAATTTTTGATTTTTTTTTTTTTTGGAATTGGCGTATTTGTTATTTTCCATGGCTTCCAAGATCAAATGTGAGGACACATGAAATTAAGTTTGTAAAGTAAGCTTTCAACTTACGTCAAGTTGGAGGACTTGGGTGCAAGAACTAGCTGGCCAGGTTCATTCAGAAGAGTGTTCAGCTGGAGGAAAAAAATCAAACCATTGATTAACTCTGGTGAAAACTGGCATTGGACCCAAAAATTTTAAGACGGTTAATTTTTAATGTTTACCGCATTATTGATGGTATCCTGCACTTGCTGGTAGGTATCATTTTTGAGCTTGGGGTCCTCTGGGATGCTGATGTTAACCACGTTAAATGTAAAGACCACAGCATAGGAGGTTTCTGTGATTTCTGAGTAGAGAGGAAATTATAATTAGTTTTTTGGTCAAAGATTTCCATTCATATGTCTGATTCCCATTCAAATGTTTACATCCTTATAGGATGACACTTACTCTCATAGGTGACATTGACCACCTTCACGGATTCATTGAGCTTTGACTCTCTGGAATTACGGAGAGTGTTGACAGCACTGAGGACCAGAGCTTCACTGGGGACTGGAGACGAGGAGTTAAATACCAGCTTGCTTATGACCACTGCTGAACCAGATCTGTAAATAAAACCCTGTTAGTTTAATGTACATACATTTTTGTGATAAAGTTACTTCTCAATTTTTGATTGTTCTCAAAATAGAACAACAAAACTTACATGAGGTTGATAGTAGTAACAGGGAAACCGGTTGTTGTTTGTGGAAACACTGTTGTAGTGGACAGTAGACGTAGCTCATTTAGGAAGCTGACTGGTTTTATGGTATCTCCATCCTGGAAAGTGTAATCCATTCTGCCATTAATCTGGCTTGATGTGCTTCTACAGAAGAAACAGAAGATATCTGTAAGGGACAGTAATCCATATTTTCTGAAATTTTTGAATAGTTTTTCCCCTGGTTTTGAGTATTTGCTATTTTCCATTGCTTCCGAGATCAAATGTGAGGACACATGAAATTAAGTTTATGAAGTGAGCTTTCAACTTACGTCAAGTTGGAGGACTTGGGTGTAAAAACTAGCTGGCCAGGTTCATTCAGAAGAGTGTTCAGCTGGAGGAAAAAAATCAAACCATTGATTAACTCTGGTGAAAACTGGCATTGGACCCAAAAATTTTAAGACGGTTAATTTTTAATGTTTACCGCATTATTGATGGTATCCTGCACTTGCTGGTAGGTATCGTTTTTGAGCTTGGGGTCCTCTGGGATGCTGATGTTAACCACGGTAAATGTAAAGACCACAGCATAGGAGGTTTCTGTGATTTCTTAGTAGAAAGGAAATTATAATTAGTTTTTTGGTCAAAGATTTCCATTCATATGTCTGATTCCCATTCAAATGTTTACATCCTTATAGGATGACACTTACTCTCATAGGTGACATTGACCACCTTCACTGATTCATTGAGCTTTGACTCTCTGGAATTACGGAGAGTGCTGACAGCACTGAGGACCAGAGCTTCACTGGGGACTGGAGACAAAGAGTTGAACACCAGCTTGCTTATGACCACTGCTGAACCAGATCTGTAAATAAAACCCAGTTAGTTTAATGTACATACATTTCTGTGATAAAGTTACTTCTCCATTTTTGATTGTTCTCTAAATAGAACAACAAAACTTACATGAGGCTGGGAGTAGTAACAGGGAAACCGGTTGTTGTTTGTGGAAACACTGTCGTATTGGTTGGGGCTGGGGATATTGATTTATTTGTGTTCTGAATAACTGATGTTACTGGAACTATTGGAGGTTCTACTATATCGGTGAGACCTGTAACAATGCCAGTTGTAGTTGTTGATGTAGTTGTAGTTTCTGAATCCATGGTAGGGCCTGAAGTTCTTGTGGTTGAATGTGTAAATATGGTTGGAGCAGAAGATGTGCTGGTGATTGTTGCAGTTGTTCTCGAAAGACCTCCTGTTGTTACTTCAAATGCGGTTGTTGTTTGAACTGCAGCTGAGCTTGGAATGGTGGCTGTTGCTGTGCTTGGAGCTGTAGCTGTATCAGCTGGAATTGTAGTGGTGGGAAGACCAGTCGTAGTTGTAATGGGCGCAGATGGGGTTCTTGGAGGTTCAGTTGTTTTCGTCTGAGTTAAAGTTGGGAATGCAGTTACATCTGTTGTGGAGATGGCAGTAGTTATGGTCTCTGGAGACACAGTTGTGACTATTGGAGGTAAAGTTGTTGTGGTAAGCAGTGTTGTTTGGCTTAGACCTGTATTCGTGTAAGCAATAGTTGTGCTTGACAGAGGTGCAGTTGTTATTCTGAATGCAGTTGTTGTCACCACTGTAGGTGTGTTTGTAACTAATGCTGAGGTTTGAGCTGGACTTTCAGTTGTGGGTTTGTTGTTTGTTGTTGTTGCTAATATTGATGTAGCGGGAGTACTTTCTGATGTTGCAGGCACCGCTGTTGAAGTACCATGTGTGGTTTGAGTACTCAAAAGTGTGGTTGTGGGAATTGCAGTAGTTGAGGATGCTGTAGTTACTGATGTTGTTACAGGTGCAGTTGTTTCTGAAGATGTAGGCATTGTTGTTGAAGTAGGAGCTGTGGATTGTGAAGTTACAGATGTCGATGTTGTTGGATTGTTTGTTGTTGTAGGTGTTGTTGATGAAGCTGTAGTCGTGGTTTGTGCTGTTGTACTTTCTGAAGTTGTAGGCACCGCTGTTGAAGTAACAGGTTTGGTTTCTGTACTCACTACTGTGGTTGTGGGAATTGCAGTAGTTGAGGATGCTGTAGTTACTGATGTTGTTACAGGTGCAGTTGTTTCTGAAGATGTAGGCACTGTTGTTGAAGTAACAGTTGTGGATTGTGAAGTTACAGCTGCCGATGTTGTTGGATTGTTTGTTGTTGTAGGTGTTGTTGATGAAGCTGTAGTCGTGGTTTGTGGTGTTGTACTTGCTGAAGTTGTAGCCACTGCTGCTAAAGTAACAGGTTTGGTTTCTGTACTCACAACTGTGGTTGTGGGAATTGCAGTAGTTGAGGATGCTGTACTTACTGATGTTGTTACAGGTGCAGTTGTTTCTGAAGATGCAGGCATTGTTGTTGAAGTAACAGTTGAGGATTGTGAAGTTACAGATGTCGATGTTGTTGGATTGTTTGTTGTTGTAGGTGTTGTTGAAGAAGCTGTAGTTGTGGTTTGTGCTGTTGTACTTTCTGAAGATGTAGGCACCGCTGTTGAAGTAACAAGTTTGGTTTCTGTACTCATTACTGTGGTTGTGGGAATTGCAGTAGTTGAGGATGCTGTAGTTTCTGATGTTGTTACAGGTGCAGTTGTTTCTGAAGATGCAGGTATTTTTGTTGAAGTAACAGTTGTGGATTGTGAAGTTACAGCTGCTGATGTTGTTGGATTGTTTGTTGTTGTAGGTATTGTTGATGAAGCTGTAGTCGTGGTTTGTGGTGTTGTACTTGCTGAAGTTGTAGCCACTGCTGCTAAAGTAACAGGTTTGGTTTCTGTACTCACAACTGTGGTTGTGGGAATTGCAGTAGTTGAGGATGCTGTACTTACTGATGTTGTTACAGGTGCAGTTGTTTCTGAAGATGCAGGCATTGTTGTTGAAGTAACAGTTGAGGATTGTGAAGTTACAGATGTCGATGTTGTTGGATTGTTTGTTGTTGTAGGTGTTGTTGAAGAAGCTGTAGTTGTGGTTTGTGCTGTTGTACTTTCTGAAGATGTAGGCACCGCTGTTGAAGTAACAAGTTTGGTTTCTGTACTCATTACTGTGGTTGTGGGAATTGCAGTAGTTGAGGATGCTGTAGTTACTGATGTTGTTACAGGTGCAGTTGTTTCTGAAGATGCAGGTATTTTTGTTGAAGTAACAGTTGTGGATTGTGAAGTTACAGCTGCTGATGTTGTTGGATTGTTTGTTGTTGTAGGTATTGTTGATGAAGCTGTAGTCGTGGTTTGTGCTGTTGTACTTTCTGAAGGTGTAGGCACCGCTGTTGAAGTAACAGGTGTGGTTTCTGTACTCACTACTGTGGTTGTGGGAATTGCAGTAGTTGAGGATGCTGTAGTTACTGATGTTGTTACAGTTGCAGTTGTTTCTGAAGATGTAGGCACTCGTTGAAGCAACAGTTGAGGATCGTAGTTACAGATGTCGCATGCTGTTGTTGGATTGTTTGTTGTTGTAGGTGTTGTTGAAGAAGCTGTAGTTGTGGTTTGTGCTGTTGTACTTTCTGAAGTTGTAGGCACCGCTGTTGAAGTAACAAGTTTGGTTTCTGTACTCATTACTGTGGTTGTGGGAATTGCAGTAGTTGAGGATGCTGTAGATACTGATGTTGTTACAGGTGCAGTTGTTTCTGAAGATGCAGGTATTTTTGTTGAAGTAACAGTTGTGGATTGTGAAGTTACAGCTGCTGATGTTGTTGGATTGTTTGTTGTTGTAGGTGTTGTTGATGAAGCTGTAGTCGTGGTTTGTGCTGTTGTACTTTCTGAAGTTGTAGGCACCGCTGTTGACGTAACAGGTTTGGTTTCTGTACTCACTTCTGTGGTTGTGGGAATTGCAGTAGTTGAGGATGCTGTAGTTACTGATGTTGTTACAGGTGCAGTTGTTTCTGAAGATGCAGGCATTGTTGTTGAAGTAAGAGTTGTGGATTGTGAAGTTACAGCTGTCGATGTTGTTGGATTGTTTGTTGTTGTAGGTGTTGTTGATGAAGCTGTAGTCGTGGTTTGTGCTGTTGTACTTTCTGAAGTTGTAGGCACTGCTGTTGAAGTAACAGGTGTGGTTTCTGTACTCACTACTGTGGTTGTAGGAATTGCAGTAGTTGAGGATGCTGTAGTTACTGATGTTTTTACAGGTGCAGTTGTTTCTGAAGATGTAGGCATTGTTGTTGAAGTAACAGTTGTGGATTGTGAGGTTACAGTTATTTAGTGTTGTTGGATTGTTTATTTATTGTAGGTGTTGTTGATGAAAGCTGTAGTCGTGGTTTATTAACTGTTGTACTCACAAGAGTTGTAGGCACCGCTGTTGACGTAACAGGTTTGGTTTCTGTACTCACTTCTGTGGTTGTAGGAATTGCAGTAGTTGAGGATGCTGTAGTTACTGATGTTGTTACAGGTGCAGTTGTTTCTGAAGATGTAGGCATTGTTGTTGAAGTAACAGTTGTGGATTGTGAAGTTACAGTTGTTGGTGTTGTTGGATTGTTTGTTGTTGTAGGTGTTGTTGATGAAGCTGTAGTCATGGTTTGTGCTGTTGTACTTTCTGAAGTTGTAGGCACCGCTGTTGAGAGTAACAGGTTTAGTTTCTTACTCACTACTGTGGTTCTTAGGAATTACAGTAGTTGAGATGCTGTAGTTACTGATGTTGTTACACAGGTTACAGTTGTTTCTGAGATGTAGGCACTGTTAGTAACAGTTGTGGATTATTGAAGTTATTATTGATGTTGTTGGATTGTTTGTTATTTGTAGGTGTTGTTGATGGCGCTGTAGTGGTGGTGTGTGCTGTTGTACTCTGAAGTTGTAGGCACAGCTGTTGGAAGTAACAGATTGTGGTTTCTGTACTCACTACTGTGGTTGTGGGAATTACAGTAGTTGAGGGATGCTGTAGTTACTGATGTTGTTACAGGTGTAGTTGTTTCTGAGATGTAGGCATTGTTGTTGGAAGTAGCTGGTTGTGGATTGTGAAGTTGGCTATGCGATGTTGTTAGTTGTTTGTTGTGTGGGTGTTGTTGGTGAGCTGTGAGTCGTGGTTTGTGCTGTTGTGTACTTTCTGAAGTTGTAGGCACTGCTGTTGGCCGTGGCTGGGTTTGGTTTCTGTACTCACTACTGTGGTTGTAGGAATTGCAGTAGTTAGGGATGCTATGAATTACTGATGTTGTTACAGGTGCAGTTGTTTCTGAAGATGCAGGCATTGTTGTTGAAGTAAGAGTTGTGGATTGTGAAGTTACAGCTGTCGATGTTGTTGGATTGATTGTTGTTGTAGGTGTTGTTGAAGAAGCTGTAGTCGTGGTTTGTGCTGTTGTACTTTCTGAAGTTGTAGGCACCGCTGTTGAAGTAACAGGTGTGGTTTCTGTACTCACTACTGTGGTTGTGGGAATTGCAGTAGTTGAGGATGCTGTAGTTACTGATGTTGTTACAGGTGCAGTTGTTTCTGAAGATGCAGGCATTGTTGTTGAAGTAAGAGTTGTGGATTGTGAAGTTACAGCTGTCGATGTTGTTGGATTGTTTGTTGTTGTAGGTGTTGTTGATGAAGCTGTAGTCGTGGTTTGTGCTGTTGTACTTTCTGAAGTTGTAGGCACTGCTGTTGACGTAACAGGTTTGGTTTCTGTACTCACTACTGTGGTTGTAGGAATTGCAGTAGTTGAGGATGCTGTAGTTACTGATGTTGTTACAGGTGCAGTTGTTTCTGAAGATGCAGGCATTGTTGTTGAAGTAAGAGTTGTGGATTGTGAAGTTACAGCTGTCGATGTTGTTGGATTGATTGTTGTTGTAGGTGTTGTTGATGAAGGTGTAGTCGTGGTTTGTGCTGTTGTACTTTCTGAAGTTGTAGGCACTGCTGTTGACATAACAGGTTTGGTTTCTGTACTCACTACTGTGGTTGTAGGAATTGCAGTAGTTGAGGATGCTGTAGTTACTGATGTTGTTACAGGTGCTGTTGTTTCTGAAGATGTAGGCATTGTTGTTGAAGTAACAGTTGTGGATTGTGAAGTTACAGTTTTTGGTGTTGTTGGATTGTTTGTTGTTGTAGGTGTTGTTGATGAAGCTGTAGTCGTGGTTTGTGCTGTTGTACTTTCTGAAGTTGTAGGCACTGCTGTTGACATAACAGGTTTGGTTTCTGTACTCACTACTGTGGTTGTAGGAATTGCAGTAGTTGAGGATGCTGTAGTTACTGATGTTGTTACAGGTGCTGTTGTTTCTGAAGATGTAGGCATTGTTGTTGAAGTAACAGTTGTGGATTGTGAAGTTACAGTTTTTGGTGTTGTTGGATTGTTTGTTGTTGTAGGTGTTGTTGATGAAGCTGTAGTCGTGGTTTGTGCTGTTGTACTTTCTGAAGTTGTAGGCACTGCTGTTGACGTAACAGGTTTGGTTTCTGTACTCACTACTGTGGTTGTAGGAATTGCAGTAGTTGAGGATGCTGTAGTTACTGATGTTGTTACAGGTGCAGTTGTTTCTGAAGATGCAGGCATTGTTGTTGAAGTAAGAGTTGTGGATTGTGAAGTTACAGCTGTCGATGTTGTTGGATTGATTGTTGTTGTAGGTGTTGTTGAAGAAGCTGTAGTCGTGGTTTGTGCTGTTGTACTTTCTGAAGTTGTAGGCACCGCTGTTGAAGTAACAAGTTTGGTTTCTGTACTCACAACTGTGGTTGTGGGAATTGCAGTAGTTGAGGATGCTGTAGTTACTGATGTTGTTACAGGTGCTGTTGTTTCTGAAGATGTAGGCATTGTTGTTGAAGTAACAGTTGTGGATTGTGAAGTTACAGTTTTTGGTGTTGTTGGATTGTTTGTTGTTGTAGGTGTTGTTGAAGAAGCTGTAGTCGTGGTTTGTGCTGTTGTACTTTCTGAAGTTGTAGGCACCGCTGTTGAAGTAACAGGTGTGGTTTCTGTACTCACTACTGTGGTTGTGGGAATTGCAGTAGTTGAAGATGCTGTTGTTACTGATGTTACAGGTGCAGATGTTTCTGAAGATGTAGGCACTGTTGTTGAAGTATAAGTTGTGGATTCTGAAGTTACAGCTGCCGATGTTGTTGGACTGTTTGTTGTTGTAGGTGTTGTTGATGAAGCTGTAGCTGTAGTTTGTGCTGTTGTACTTTCTGAAGTTGTAGGCACCGCTGTTGAAGTAACAGGTGTGGTTTCTGTACTCACTACTGTGGTTGTGGGAATTGCAGTAGTTGAGGATGCTGTAGTTACTGATGTTGTTACAGGTGCAGTTGTTTCTGAAGATGTAGGCATGTTGTTGAAGTAACAGTTGTGGATTGTGAAGTTACAGCTGCCGATGTTGTTGGATTGTTTGTTGTTGTAGGTGTTGTTGATGAAGCTGTAGTCGTGGTTTGTGCTGTTGTACTTTCTGAAGTTGTAGGCACCGCTGTTGAAGTAACAGGTGTGGTTTCTGTACTCACTACTGTGGTTGTGGGAATTGCAGTAGTTGAAGATGCTGTAGTTACTGATGTTACAGGTGCAGATGTTTCTGAAGATGTAGGCGTTGTTGAAGTAAGAGTTGTGGATTGTGAAGTTACAGTTGTTGATGTTGTTGGATTGTTTGTTGTTGTAGGTGTTGTTGATGAAGCTGTAGTCGTGGTTTGTGCTGTTGTACTTTCTGAAGTTGTAGGCACCGCTGTTGAAGTAACAGGTTTGGTTTCTGTACTCACTACTGTGGTTGTGGGAATTGCAGTAGTTGAGGATGCTGTAGTTACTGATGTTGTTACAGGTGCAGTTGTTTCTGAAGATGTAGGCATTGTTGTTGAAGTAAGAGTTGTGGATTGTGAAGTTACAGCTGTCGATGTTGTTGGATTGTTTGTTGTTGTAGGTGTTGTTGATGAAGCTGTAGTCGTGGTTTGTGCTGTTGTACTTTCTGAAGTTGTAGGCACCGCTGTTGAAGTAACAGGTGTGGTTTCTGTACTCACTACTGTGGTTGTAGGAATTGCAGTAGTTGAGGATGCTGTAGTTACTGATGTTGTTACAGGTGCAGTTGTTTCTGAAGATGTAGGCATTGTTGTTGAAGTAACAGTTGTGGATTGTGAAGTTACAGCTGTCGATGTTGTTGGATTGTTTGTTGTTGTAGGTGTTGTTGATGAAGCTGTAGTCGTGGTTTGTGCTGTTGTACTTTCTGAAGTTGTAGGCACCGCTGTTGAAGTAACAGGTGTGGTTTCTGTACTCACTACTGTGGTTGTGGGAATTGCAGTAGTTGAGGATGCTGTAGTTACTGATGTTGTTACAGGTGCAGTTGTTTCTGAAGATGTAGGCACTGTTGTTGAAGTATAAGTTGTGGATTCTGAAGTTACAGCTGCCGATGTTGTTGGATTGTTTGTTGTTGTAGGTGTTGTTGATGAAGCTGTAGTCGTGGTTTGTGCTGTTGTACTTTCTGAAGTTGTGGTGAGTTTAGTAGTTGAGGATGCTGTATTTTCTGTTGTTGTTACAGTTGCCGTTGTTTCTGTTGTACCTGGAGAATCAGATAAGTTTGGTATTGTTGTTGCTGAGGTTGAAGTGGGAGGTGAAGTTGTGGTTGAATCTGTAATTGTGGTTTCTGAAGCTGTATTAGCTGAAGTTGTATTCGTTGATTGAGCGCTGGATATTTTAAAAGAAAAATATTAGATTTAAAATGTAATTACCTTGTACAAAAACATGTTTGTATTAAAGAGCAATGACGCATGCAAACAATCAATCATAATTACACTTACCCAGCTCTAGTTGTAGAATGAATAGCACACCACAAACACACTGTAAAGAGAAAAAACACAATCTTTCAATCATTTTTGTTTATAGTCAGCCAAAACCAGAACAATTCGAGAACAAACATACATAACTCGATAGATTACTTACAAATTGTAATCCTTTACTGATTCCAAATTACATGACATAAATTGTAATTAGTAATGTAATCCATTACATTGTGCATTTTAGGTAATATAATCAGACTAGTTTTTGATACTTTTAGATTACTTAAAAAAAAACATAAATATATAAAAATACAAAGAGTAAGAAAATATATTTTATGTTATTAACAACATGAAGTGCATTAAACATGACATCAAGGTTTCACAAACTTCTGTTTGTGAACGAACTGCAGAGGGTTTATGAATTTAATGAAAAAACTAATAATTAATTAAGTCATAAAAAATTTAGAATCAATCAAAATAAAGAACTTGTGAAAATATATATATATATATTTGTTTACCTGCATGTGACCATAACCAACATCAGAGAACCAATGAACATGCAAATATACTTGAACATATACTTCATTATTAAAATATTTATCTTAAATTCTCATGGGTACTTTAAGTAACTATATTAGGTGCAAGATGATAACAAAAAGGTTTTTGTGCATTTTAATGTGTTTGAAAGATGAAAGCGAGTGATAATTCAAATAAAAATAGCTGTGTTCATCAGTAGTTGATGCAGTGTTGAGACACTTCTTAAACCTAAAGAATCTAAATCATTTTTGTAAATCAGTGGTCAAATGCTGTGTCTAGTGACTGGTCTTTGTGTGAATGTTCACATAACTGGAAGACTTTCTGAATGTATAAAAGTGGTAGGCTATTTTAGAAAGAAAAAATTAAAAGATGAAAACGAGCAATTAGGGAGAATCAATAATTTATTGCTATGGCGTAAATAATATGTAATCATGTAATCCATAAAAAAAGTAACTTTAGTCTGATTACGAGTATTTTAAAATGTAGTTTAATCTAATTACAAGTACTTCATTTTTGGAATCTGATCATGTAATCCAGAATGCATGTAATCAGTTACTACCCAGCTCTGTGTATATATGTACACACATATAACAATACAATACAATTAACAATATATGCAGTACTTACGTAGGGTGAATAACATTTTCCTTGTGCCATCCTGCTTAGAGAGAAAAAAACTGCTGAAAGAGAAAATAAGACATTTAGTTATTTTTTTAATTGCTCTATGATGAACAATCTTACACTCTAAAAATGCTGGTTTACTAAAAATTTCTAAAAATGTTTAACCCAACATTTACTTAAATATTTAAACCCAAACGCTGGGCCAAAACAAGACAGTCGCTGGGTTTGTCCATAATTCACCCAGTGCTGGGTTGTTTTTAACCTAGCATTTTTTAGAATATACATTTCCATAAATAATATCTACAAATGAGTATACTTCCTATCAGGGTGGAAAAGTTAAAAGCAGGTAAAAAAAAACAAACAAAAAAAAAAAATAAATAAATAAATAAATAAATAAAAAGAGAGTGATTTTTAGCTGTGTTTTCTTTGACATACAACAGAAACATGCAAATAACTTGACTTTTTATGAATTTTATGTACACGGGGTTGAACCTGTCTCCGACAAAACAACCCAGCTGCTGAGTTACAGTCAGAGCACAAGCGTCAGCAGCGGCCGTTTTCCATGATGGAAATGCCCTTTGTCTTGCATAACATAAAAGAGCACTATTTCGGTGAAAAGTGATTACAGAGAATGGTTAAATAAACTTATTTATTTCTAAAATGCTTGTTAAATGACTTTAAATGTATGTAATATTGTAAACTATGCTCTATTCACCTAAATAAATTCAATTTGTCCTATATTTTTGTGCACGGGTGTTCTTTTATAATAATGAATGTTCATCTTGTGATTATTGCTGTCGCCTCTATAATTCTGTGCGTGGTTTTTAATTTTTCAGCCCATTTAATTTAAGCCAGCAATATAATAATTTTAAACCAAAGCTGACTTGAATAAAACAACCTGACCAGCTGAGTCAAAATAACCCAGCATTATATAAGCCAGCATTATACGGCAAATATAAGGACATTAAGCATAGAAGCATATTTTAAATTACTAGGCCACATCTGACCAGGGCCCTTAGTGTGTCCCCTGGACACTGTTGGTGCATTACAGGCAATGTGAGCACTGTGCGACAGCTACTTGTGACTAACTATAAAGGAGATTGAGGATTTGAACAGCATACATTGACCGTAAGTGTTTTGGCAGCTATGCAGTAAAACATATTTGAATGTTTAAGTAATGTATAGATGTAAAGTGTGCATGTATACTGTACATGCGTTAATACTAATTGTGGGGTCACATTTTCTTGAAAATTGAAAATAATTATTAATATACACTGTACTTAACTAAAACAGTTATGTTTATTACAACAGATTTCAAAAAGTTATGTCTGTCATCTTAATTATGGCATGAACCAATGAATATAGTTGTGAAATGCATTCATACAGTTTATTTTGTCCCCAGTGAAAAAAAAATATATATATATATATATATATTATTATTATTTTATTTATTTTTTTTTTTAATTTTAATTTTAATTTCATTTTAATTTTCTTTCATGCTAAGTATACTAATAATACATGTATATATTATGTACTTAAAAATACCCTGCAATTTTACTTTTAGTATACTAAACTGGTATATTTAAAGTTTGCTAAATTTGAACAACTAATTTTGTACTTAATGCACTTTAATTGTGTGGGAGTAGCGTTGAAGTCCACCTAAAGATATACTTAAGTATATTTGATTGTGATAAAGTGGAACTAATGCGAGTATACTTTAGGTACACTTTAAATATTTTGCACTTAAAGACCGATATTATTTAAAGATCAAACGATCCTCATCAATAGTGACATTAAAACATATTTAGTCTTAATATTAAGAAATGTGCATTGTGCACAAGTAGTACTTCAAATAAAGTTTAATTACAATTTTTTATATAACTTTCATTTTCATATCAGTAAGTCTCAAGCGACATAGACTTTAACTATAAAATAAGTGCATTTTCAATATATAAGCTATCGACAAGTGATGCCCAGTGTAACTTTACACGCGCTTTAAGATAACAATTAATGTTCCTTCGCAAAAACGGATGAAATATTTTCTCACTCATATTTGCTTCACGAATTTTTTTCATATATTTTTTTTTATTCTTTATCTATAACAGAAAACATTTCTTTGGAACGCATGTAAATTAAATATATAATGTATAGCATTTAAATGTGTAAACGCTTATGCCTACTATCGAACTCTTAACTCTCTGTATATACATGAATACATGTAATTGATAAAGTGGCACAGCAGTCTATAAATAAAATGAAATAGATGGGTTTTAAATGCCTTAGAAAAACGGCTTAATGGAACGCAGGTAACAATTTTTTTTGTTTAAATATTCATTTATCAGTTAATTAATTTTTCATTCACTCGGTGACCTACCTTCTCCCGCTCTTCAGAGTCATAACCATGAATAACGAACAATATTCCTTACGATAGTCCTTGAAATGCTCTATGTGATGCGTTTTCGTTCAAAGTCTACAGACTGACAAGCCAAAAAATTGGGCTAGTAGATATAAGGTGTGTTGACGTTTGTGAGTCAAGGTGTGGTACTCTAACAGTGGTGACGAATCTCTGTAGCTTGCACACAGCATCACTCTTACTCCGTCAACAATAAAGGGTGTACCTAGCAGGTTGCGCTAAAAATGTCTTTATGTCATAAAAATGATGTAATAACGTTTTATTCACCTCACAGTAACAAATTAGAAGATGAAACCGCAAATGCCAATAACAAAAGGCAAATCTATTAGGCTGTTACAAAGTTCAAATTGCAAAAATGTGTTTTATCTAAAAATCCCCGAAAAAATTTGATGAAGATATATAAAATAGTTTCGAAAACAACTTTCTGTTAAACAATTGTACTTATTATAAATCTATATAATTTACTTTATTAAAATACTTGTTGGCCAGAGCAACAGTTTGTTACTTAAAACAACAACAACAAAAAAAAAAAAAGTAAGAAGGGTAAAAACTAGCCCCTCACTCCCCTATAATGGTGGGTGCATTTTGTTCAAGAAATTTTTTTTCTGTTAAATGAAAAAAAGTGCATGTGCATAAAATTATAGTAAATGTCACACAATTCATTCAGGCCACGGAATGAGTCAGGATACACATAATTTGTGCTCTACTTATGGAAACAATCCAATTATGCTGATTAATATTTACAAGTGTGTTAGAGATTTCATGTAGATGAATATTGGCAACCATAGCAGCTTACTCCAAGAACCCAACCTGTTGTGGAGCAGGTTATAAACTATATTAGTTTGCTCCAGGCAAACATCATCATGCTTCAGAGGATCTTGCTGGAGTGGAAGAACAGATTATTATAATTACCAAACATTATTACTGTTATAAAATCAAATTAATATCATGAAATGAAATAATTAAATATTTAATATGCCAATTCAAGGATTTTCCCAAAGACATCATAACACCTATTTATAAAGTTTGGGATCCATTAGAGCTAAACAATTATAGGCCAGATAGTTTCCCACCTGTTACGTCAAAGGTCTTTAAAAGGCATGTGACCAAACAACTTATCACCCATTTTAACAGTAATACTTTTATAACACCCCCAGCAGATTTACACATAAACTAGTCAAATTGTTGGAGCCATATTTTAGACTTTTTACACTGTTGATCATTGTGTTTCTAATACACATTAAAACATTCAACTTTTGTCCTCTAGCTTCTCTAAGTGCTCAACGAAGCACTCTCTAGTTTTTCGTAACTAGGATTGTGGGTGATAGAAGGACGCAAAGGAGGCACCTATATGTATCTTTCAAAACTGGCCAAATGAAGCACGTGAAACGAAGACAGCCTTCCAAAGATCCTTCAGCGAAGCTTGATAACAGCCAAGATATGCAGTCTCACCAGGACTCAACACCTCCCCTTACAGAAAAGACCTGCAGCAGTATAGTGGCATGAGTAGTTTTTCCACTTTTGAGAGCTACAATAAGCCAAAGACCACACTGAAGAAGAAGCCCCAATCAACATCTACCAATATCCAGACTCAGAATAAAATGATGTACAGCATGATTAAGACACTTAGCACTCTGATGCTGCTGTAATATTGTTGGTTTTACATACTCAGAATTGTAATTCAGGGAAATAACGAACTAACGTTCTTTTGTTATCTGACATGGTTTCATCTTACAGAATGAGGCAGAAATCCTGTTATTTTATCCCAGATAGCACATGTATACCTGCAAGATGTCTGTTAAAGGTCACTTGATCACTTGTCAGTTTTACATATTTTAAACCATAAACATTTTAAAGACATCTAATAGATGTCTATTTGACATCTGATAGGAAATGCCCTATAGACGTATTGTAGATAAGCAAACACTCCAAAAAATACATCTTGCAGATGTAAATGGAGACGTCAAATAAATGTCTCCATAATGTAACTGTGCTATCAGGAATAGTATTTCATACAATGAAAAAAGCTATGGCGATTATCATTGCATTAAAATATAGGCCTACACTGTAAAAAATAAAAAACACAATTTGTTGAGTCAGCTTAAAATAATTTGTTACCCTGCTGTCTTAAAATTTTAAGTTCAGTCAACTAAAATAAGTTTAGTCAGCTTGAAATGTTAAGTTGTACTAAGTAACAACTTAGATATTTGTGTTTGCTAAACTTAACAGATGGGTACGTAACCCAGCTGCCTTACAATTTTAAGTTGATTCAACTCAAATATACTGTCACTTAGTATAATTTTTAACATTTCAAGTTGAATAAACTTTTTTTGAGTTGACTGAACTTAAAATTTTAAGGCAGCCAGGTTACAAATTATTTTAAGTTGACTCAATAAATTGTTTTTTACAGTGTACTATATTCTTATAGAATCACTCGAGATGGCTTGAAGAACATAGATAAACCATATATTGTCTCATTCGTATACCATACATTATTACCGCAACCATATATTCTGCATTTATTCTTTATCCATATGAGGGATTTCCTGGAATGTCATAAATGATATTACTTCTGTGAGTCAGGGCGCCCTCCGGCTATCTGACCATACAAACACGGGTATTTTCAAAGCGTGTTTTTGTGTTTTCATGTGGACTTGACTTTTATTTACTTTTTTTATTTCTTTATTTTAAACAAAAGAGGAAAAACCATTTATACAAATACTATACTTTATAAAAACACCAGTGTACATGTGGGCTAGGCCTTAAACAGACATCACATTACGTGTGTACTCACCAATGCTCACAACACCCTCTTTTAGTTAAAACAGGAAAATTAATACTTCTCACCAAAGAAATAAAAAAAAATGTAATAATAAAAAATGTGAATCAATATGCTTTTCTCCAGTGTAGAGAAGTGAATAATTAATATTATTATATTCTGTTTTGTATATTATAGTGAAATAGTGTTGTTACAATTGTAATATTTCTTATTTTGTTTCTTATTTTTTCATTTAGTAATAGGCTAATAAAAATAATAATAATTGTAAGTATTATAAGTCCTGTTGATACATAAAAACATTTTTTGCCAAATTGTGGAGTCCTACAAACAAGCACAACAGACCTGGTGTTCTCCCTTTTTGGACATTTTTGGCAAATAAAGAATGTTTGTCAGAAAACATTCTTGTTAAGGTTTGGATTTTGTGCAGCCTGTATGCAATGTCCTTTGTCAGGCTTTGACACATAGCTATAAACAAAGACTTTAGATGAGATAAAACTGTTGTCAAAAGTCTATAATAAATGTGAAAATGTTGGGGTAGTTTGGATTTGGGGTGGGGTGGAGGATGTTTTCTGCTGTTATGTTCCCACCAATATCAAAATCAAACTTATGCCCTTGCCATTTTTTTAAAAAAAAAACCTGAGCCTGAGGTTAAGATGAGCCATTTTTTACTAATACACTTCTCAAGATAAGGGAAAATGAGGCAGAGGTACAATGAAAGTTTCTAAAGTAATTTCAGGATGTTTCCTATAATTTTAAATTATCAGAATGTATATATGACAAAGGATTCTAAAAATATGGATTCTTATTTTAAAAAAGTGTTCCTGTGGCTCAATTTGCCCCAGGTTAGGGGTAAGTTGACCCGAGTCAGGGGGTAAGATACATCATCTGAGTGAAAACTGACCATTTGACTGAATCTGATCTCATGTTTGTATTTTGAAACAATGTGTTGAATACCAAAGTTTTAACCTTCTCCAAAACAGACTAAACAGAGAGTTTGTTGAGTAAAATTAAATAAAAATTGAATTAGAATGAAGGAATAAATGTCACTAAAATTAATAAATATTTTAGTCAAAAGATTCTTGGCATTGTACCTTTTTTGCAATGTCAAACTGGTCATAAGGAACTACAGGTGGAAAGATATATTTGATTATAATGTGATGAAAAGCATCCTCTGGTTAAGTGCACTTTCCCTATCAAATAAACTAAAAATAATCTCTCTCTCTCTCTCTCTCTCTCTCTCTCTCTCTCTCATCCGGCTGTTTCAACTCCCTCCCCCGATTACTGAAACATGATTTTAACAGAGTAGGACCCACCCTCTGGAATACGATTTTCACCAGGGCCTACAGGTACAACCTGCACCAGGGCCCCGCATACCCCAGCTACGGCCCTGAGGGTGTCACACCTACCAACTGAACTAGCGATTATGTAAAGGCAGCTAATGACTGAAAACCTGCTAGTGGGTCACTGGCTTAAGCAAATGGAAATATAACACTTTTGAAGGATTGACACTTTTGAAGGACATTTGCAAAGTTATGTCATGAGTTGGGATAAATTGTGATTGTTCTCTAAAATGTATATATAAGGCATTTGGTTAATAAATAAAAAGTACTGTATTGTTAAAAATGAAATTAATAATTTGTATGTAATATTGTGAATCATTATAAATAAAAGAGGAAGTATGCAAAAGAAATGAAGAAAGAAGAAGAGAATTCTCAATAGAAATCTCTGCACATTCTCGACAGGCACGTCACAGATGGCACACCTTGGCCTAAATATGTTTAACGAGGAATAAAGCACACCATTAAAGTATAAAGTAGATAACACATTTAATGTGTTAATATTTAAAAAAATTAATTTATTCCAAAGACCTGTTTAACCATAAGTCATATCACTTGACTCAATTTCTGGAGTTCCAAAGACAGAAATTTTTGGATGCAATCAAGAGACCCAATGTTTCTTTCAAAAATTTCATTTGGTGAGAATATCTCACTTAATTATTATTCTACCTTGGTTTGGGTACTCTAACAATATTTTTTATTTAATTAGAAACAGACTTCAAAAAAAAAAAAAAATATCTTCTTTATTCTCTCTCATTCTTTCAGACAGTTTGTTTTAGGGTGTGAGCACATTCAAAACCTGTCGTTCTCATACACAAACGAGCCATCTAACAAACACACAAATTGTCCCTCTTTCACAATCATAAGGTATTGTATTAATTTCCTCTTGGGTGTGGAATGTTACGAGCAAGCACAAACACGCACAAACTCATCACATCAACAACTCTGTCACATTGATGGACACAGACGTACACACGGACACACCTTTCATGTTATGTATCTAACAATACATCCCGACAGATGTTTCATTTGTTTTCTCACAAACCTAAAATTACACGAACGCTTGTCAACACAGAAGCGATCTACTTCATAAATACTAGCTAAACTCAAACACAAGTAAAAATGATAGCATATATGAGACACGCATTTCGAATGCAAAGCAAGATAAAATGTCTCGCTATTTCAGAATTTCATGTTTAATTCAGTGCATTCCTTGCTATTTCTGCTCAAATCTGCTAGAAATTTCAGAGTGTGAACCATTAGTGTAGGATGTCCCAAATGTGTTTTTTATTAGTGCACGAGGGTATATGGCAAATATTGACTGGCAAATGATTTGATCTGTCAGCCACCGCTAAAAATTTATACATGAAACTTCTAGTGTGACATAGAATGCTAACAGGTCCAAAGTGACTCAGACTCAGATACGCAAATACAGAACGCTGAAACAAATGACAAACGTATGGACCATTACAATAGGCAATAATTAGCCTGCCAAACAGCATCTATTCATCTGAATGTTTTGATGATACCTGATCTTTAAGCTTTCGGGCTGAAAGTCTACTAATGCTCCACCCTTTACTTTTATAGTTTGCGCACCATAATTTTTATTGACTGAGCCATCAAACCTGATATGTTATCTTTGGTTATTTATAATCACATGAATGCACTGTACTTTTACCATGTACTTCTTTCCTTATTAAATACACTCTGTGTCTACACTCCAACAAATGCTGGGTTAAAAACAATCATTTCTGGGTTTTTCGGCAACCCAGTAGAGGTTTTATACAGTAACCCCTTTGCTTTTTTGAAATAGTGCTGTAATATAGTGCAGTGATATACAAGTCAGTGGCTGCGTTTCCCTTACAGATTTGCACAAAACTTTTGCAATATTTTTTAAATGTCGATAAAAAAAAACAATTATGAAAAGACAACGTTTCCATTTACTGATGTTATGCGAATAAAACGTAATTTTTTCCTCTTGCGATAAGTCATGGCAACTGATGTTGGCAGGTTTATATATATCTAGACGTGTATTTTTAGCAAAGCAGCGCGGACAGAAAAACTGAAGGTTTTTCATTTTAATTCAGAAAAATGCACTCTAAAATCAGTCGTAGGGGCAGTTGTGGCCTAATGGTTAGAGAGTCAGACTTGTCGCGGGTTCAGGTCTCAGGTCTGGCAGGAATTGTAGGTGGAGAAGTGAATGACCGGCACTCTCTTTCACCTTCAATACCATGACTGAGGTGAGACCCTTGAGCAAGGCACCAAACCCCCAATCTGCTCCCCGGGCAATATGGCTGCCCACTGCTCTGAGTGTGTGTTCACAGTGTGTGCATTTGGATAAATGCAGAGCACAAATTTCGAGTATGGGTCACCATGCTTGGCCACATGTCACTTCACTTTTAACATGTATATAGGACAAGAATTGTTCATATACAATATTTTTATTCAATGTCAAGTCAGTGTTTTATAATAATGAAAACTTCAAAAACATTCAGTAAACATTTAAGGACATGACAAGAGTAGAAAAAGCAGCCAACAGGAATCTGTGGGAAAAAGAAATGAATTTCATTCAGGACGTTTACTGTCAGTCAAGTTTTCTCTCACCATGGAAACCAATCTGACTTGCAGCCTAGAATTAAACTGCTGGTTTCATCTGGCCAGAGGAGAACAAAACAGAGCGACAGAGGACCAAGGTGGAGCCAGAAGGATGAAGGAACCTGACGGAGCTGGAGGGATGAGGCGAAGCCGGAGGAGTGGAGTCCCGAGGCTCGATGACAGACCAAGGCAGAGCCGGAGGGACGAGGGAGCCCGGTGGAGCCAGTGGACCGCCAGGGCACTGGACTCTGAGGCTGGAGGTGGAGACAAGATCCTCCAGCTGTAACGCCAATGGAGACTGGCAGACCTGCGCCAAGCCAGGAGCAGGTGGGAGGGCGGGCATTTGTGAGCCTCCGGGCTCTCTGGGGGATGCCCTTTAGGAACAGAGTCACTCTTTGGATTAGGCTTGGAAACAGGAGCCCTCTATGGGCTTAACACAGGAACGGGAGCCCCCTCTAGGCCAGACGTGGAAACCAGAGCCCTCTCTGGGCAGGACGTGGGAATCGCAGCCCTCTCTGGGCTTAACGTCGGGACAAAGTCTCTCTCTCGACTTGACTGGGGACCAGGAGCCCTCTCTGGACGGAATATGGGAACAGGAGCCCTCTCTGGGCTTAACGTGGGGACAAAGGCTCTCTCTGGGCTGGACTTGGGAACTGGGTTGACAGAGGGCTCCGAAGAAGTAGGGAGGAGAGGGGGCAGGTCAGCATCCCAGTCTAGAAGATCCTTCTCCACTTTCCATTCACCCAGATCCACTAACAGCTCACCCTAAGCCATGTTACAGTGGGTGGAACTCCTCTCCGCGATCTTACTTATGTCGGCTTTCTTATGCAATCCGTTGCTCTGTCGCTCCATGCGGCAATGGCTTGTTGACCGTGCTGAGCTTGGGCTGCTGCTCGGCGCAACGGGGAAATGGTGGGCTGGGCACTGGGTCTGGCTGTGTCCTGGATCAGAGGTAGACGCTCTCCAGACACCAGATGATTGCTTCCCTCCAGCTTAATCTGGCGGCGTCTGGGAGGTCGACGGGGCGGTGGTAATTTGCTCTGATTGAGAACAGTGAGTTCAGCATACTCCAAGAGGGAAAGGACTTTGTGGGCGAAGGAGGTGAACTTTGTGGCCAGGGGATCCATGGGGAAACACATTGGAAACAAAAAACCCTGGAAAAAAATGGAGGGTGGACACAAAGGTAGCTGTATTTGGTTGGGTCTTCTGTCACAGTATGCTGTCGTAGGAAGCACGCTGGAGACGCAGAGAAACGCTAAAAAGTCTTTAAAGAACAAACACAGGGGATAATCCACAACAGGAGCAGAAAGCAACACACTTACATCACAATTAAACCCGACAAAAAAAGAATGCACAGACAGGAACTTAAATGCATGGGGTAATCAGGGGAACACAGGTGCACAGGATAACTAATTAAACTAAACAAGGACAGGAACATGACCATATACAGGCACACAGAACAGAAACCGGGGCAGAAACAGATGAAGACAGGTCCATATCCTTGACAGTGGGTTAAAAAAAAAACAGCATTTTTTTTTTTTAGAGTGCAGGAAAACTATCCTCTGTCAGCAATCACACCAAGAGGCAGAGGTAAGTGATAGGAATTAAGCGGTTTATTGAGATGACAGGGTAAACAAAGCAACAGTCCATTGGTAATTGAGCTGAGGATAGAATGGGTTCAAGATTCTTATCTGTGTGATGATACAGTCTCTGTCTTGCAGATAGTGTACATGTAAGTGTACAGGTAAGGAGTCAGGTACGTATGACATAGCAAACAGTAGACCAGACAATGAGGCAGAGGGATGTGTGAAAGGATATAGGGATATAGGGTGTGATGAGCATGGACAGGTGCTGACAATCAATAATCATGTGAGTGTTATCTGGTGACTGTTGGGGGCGGAGACTGCGGTGACAGTGGTGACTGAGTTGACTCGCCCTGTGCCCTGAGTATGTGAGCGGAGCGGAGTGGTGTGATTTGTAATGGCGTGAGGACTGGATATTTTAAAAGTCAGAGCGTCGTAGTTTTCTACTCACTCTAAGAGCGCTCCAGCATCACTCCATCACGAGTACAATTCATGACAACAACCCATAATATAACTGCATATTTAGCAAGAGTTCACGTGTTAAATATAGCCTATTTAGCTAGCTTGAAAGAGATGGATACCCAAATCAGAAAGAATGTGAGGGCAGTCGTCCATGAGGGGCTGCCGCTTTACTTTTGTGTTTGTTTATTTGATTCTTAAAGTGCTTAAGTGTTCGCCGGTTCCCGCCTCCTTCTTCCCGTTCTACGAACTGTGTTACATTGGTGCCGAAACCCGGGAGGAAGGAGGGACATGCTGTCAGAAGAGCCCTCGCTGCTGAGCGGGATCGCGGTGCTGAGGTGGTCAGGCAGGGAGTGGACGAATGTGGCTGCCCGAGGCGGTGGTGCTGAAGCGATTTAGGTGGGACGGAAGGCTCGTTGCCGTGCTCCCGGGTCGAGGAGGGGTGGCTGCCGTCAGAGAGGGAGCGGAGGAGTCGGCGCTGTTCACCAGGAGGCTGGAGCCTGCTGCCGTCGGCCTGGAGGCAGAGGGGTGTGGAGCCGTCCACCAAAGGATGTCCAGTACCATCACATGGCACCGTGAGTCAAAGACCGAGCGGCAGTGTGTCCGGGAACCGAACCAAAAGTTTTTGGTTTTTTTCCCTCTCTCCCCTCTCTCGTCTCTGTCTCTCCTTATCCTTCCGTCTCCTTTCCTCTCGCCTCGTCTGTCCTTACCCCCAGGTACGCCACGGCTGCCCTGACGGGCCCCCCCCAGGAGTAGAGCGCAGTCTCGAGGGTACCCCCCGGCCTGTGAAGGGTGATGGGGGTATGTGACGAGTGGGGCGGGGCCGAGTGGAGGCCAGTGGAGTATAATGATAATGAGCAACACCTGCGCCACTCACCGGTCTCGAGTCCCACGGAGGAGCTCTGGAAGGATAAAAGGAGGAGCGACGACAGTGGAAGACAAGAGAGGACCAGGCCTGGACTTTATTTTGTGTTTTGTGTGCGGCAGTCGTCCGTGAGGGGCTGCCGCTTTACTTTTGTGTTTGTTTATTTGATTCTTAAAGTGCTTAAGTGTTCGCCGGTTCCCGCCTCCTTCTTCCCGTTCTACGAACTGTGTTACATTTAATTTCTGTTATTTTGTTCTTTTAATATACGTTATAGTATTTCAAACATACTGAAATAGTTCAGACGCGGAGCTGTGTTTCTGGTTTCAGTGAACGAGGAGTGGAGCGGGAGCAGGAAACAGCGAACCCGGAGCTGAAGCAGAGCGGTTATTAAATGCTCGAAGCGCAGAGGGGAAATTGTTGTCGCTCCAGTCCGCTCACATACTCTGGTCTCAATGTTCATACTAATCATCCTGAATAGTATGTAAGATTAGAATAAGTGTGTCCCAAAGCATAGTATGTTGAAAAGTGTATGCCAAAAGTCCCCAGATGGTCTACTATTTCAGGTCGATTTTTGAAGTGCAGCTCCGTGCACACTCTAATGGCTAATATTGCCCACAATCCATTGTTGATTCGGTTCAGAACTACAAACATGAATATAACACATTAAAAAAAATTACAAATATGGTGGATGCGTCCAACCGGCGGAGGTAGGGATGTTTAAAAAAAGGTTTGAGTTACTAACAATCAACAATTAAAAAAAAAAACAAAAAAACATTTCATCTGCAACAGCAATGTGAACTTTTATAAACATCCATTTGGTCCTTAACTTT
The DNA here is from genome assembly GCA_012976165.1 of Labeo catla. Taxonomy (NCBI): domain Eukaryota; kingdom Metazoa; phylum Chordata; class Actinopteri; order Cypriniformes; family Cyprinidae; genus Labeo; species Labeo catla. The sequence continues at coordinate 1,401,600 of VONZ01000117.1, forward strand.
TAAATGCATAATTATGCAGAAAATATGAGTTTTCGACATGAAAGACCCACGACTGGCAGATCAACATGCTACTTCTTTTCTCTCCAATATGGTAAGAAGTTAAATGAAATTAAATGTGGAGCATGTTAACTGTGACAAGCTGATTGACAGGCCAGTTTACAGTGACATGGTGCATGTATTGCTGCAACAGAGCAGTTGGTGAAATGATAGTATGTCCCAAAGCTTGCCTACTCTTCTACTACACACTCAAAAGAGTGTCATTTTTATTTTTCAACAAAAGAGTACATACTTTAAGGGCGTAGTACAAGTAGGCACACTGGGACGCAGCATGTGACATCTGACATCCAGCACCTGACAAATGTTAGAACAAATAACCCAATAAAATGACCCAACAGAATCCAGCATTTGGGTTTAAAAATAAAAAATTAAATTAAATAAATAAATAAAGTAATTAATTAAAATAACATTTTAGAGTGTAGTGTCCTTTGTGTCCTTTTTTCTGCAATGTTTTATTTTTTGTACAGTGTTATATAGACAAACTGATGTAAAGAGGCAAAATACATTTGTGTTCTTTGGAAAAGCATGCTATGATTCACCTTTTCTTATATATTATATCTTGTGATTATCAGGCTATACCATCACTAGTGTAGTAGTAGAGTACCATTACTATACCAATGGCTATACCATTACTAGAGTAGTAGCAGAATAAACATAGTAAAGACATGTTACTGTATGATTCACTGTTTTTTTTTTGTTTTTTTTTTTAATGTTATATCCTTGGAATTATCAGGCTATAAATAATGTCTAGTGCTTTGAGTGATAGAGGCCATGGATTTGCAAATCAGAAAGGCCACCACAAACAATTCACTTAAGGGCCATAATTATAGCAATAATAAGTTTAGGGGAAAGGCGGGGATCCTTTTTGAATAGCATAGTTTCCAACGCATGTCATTCCTTACTCACGTAAGTGCTAGGCAAGAATTTCACACATAGGTACTCTTCTATTACATATTTGCTTAGAAAATTTTAGAGACAAAGTTTGTACAGATTAAAGGAATATTTCACCCAAATATTTACATTCTGTCATTTATAGAAAAAATTGTCAACAAATTCAAAATAGTAATTTATTTACAATATATACAGTATATTTCAAAAGTAATTAAATACATTGATAAGTAGTTATTGTGGGTTAATAACAAAGTGATTTGAATTATAATACAGAGTTACTGTAACGGAGAGTGAGTGACGAGAGACGAGCGGATCCACAAGCAAGCTTTTATTGAAGGGACGAGGCAGATACATGGTCGAACTGGCAGGGTCAAACAAAATAGCAGACAGGGATATCGTAGGCGAAGCACAATCGGAGTCCGTGAGTCAGGCGGGGGTCGAACAGGAGCGAACGGGAGCAATACAGATAATCCAGAGAGAGTAAACGATAGTCCAGGCGAGAAGTCAAAAACACGGGAAACTAGGAACTCGGGAAAACTAGGGAACGCTAACAACACAACAATACAATCACAATACAATCCAACAATCCGTGAGGTGCACTGGGAGGATCGGCGCTTTTATCGAACGCCTGATTGGTCACGGGGGCTGACGCAATCAGTGCGGTGGAGGATGGGAGATGCAGTCCAGAGTGTGGTGCAACAGTCAGAGTGTGTAGGTGAGGTGAGAGTGACATCTGGTGGTGAGCGGACAACGGGACACCGACCAGATTCGTGACATAGCCCCCCCCCAAGGAGCGGCTTCCAGACGCTCGACGGGAACAACAGTCCAGGGGAACGGTGGGGTGGGAGCGAGACAGGGCGAGGGCTGGAGGGCCAGGTCCATGTGGGAAGCCCAGTGATTGAGGCAGGACCGACAGAGCAGGTACCCTCCAGGGCGGGGCCAGAGGCGGAGCAAGAGCCCTCCAGGGCGGAGGTGGAGCAGGGGCCCTCCAGGGCGGAGGCGGAGCAGGGGTCCTCCAGGGCGGAGGCAGAGCAGGAGCCCGCCAGGGCGGAGCAGGAGGCGCAGCGTGAGGCGCGGGCGCCCTCCAGGGTGGAGCAGGAGGCGCAGGAGCCCTCCAGGGCGGAACAGGAGGCGGAGCAGCCCTCCAGGGCGAAACAGGAATCTGCGTCACGGTCTGGGACCTGGGGAAAGCAGGGACAGAGGAGGCAGACAGAATAGGGGGAGAAGGCGCAGCAGCCCTCCGGGGCGGAACAGGAGGCGGAGCAGGAGGTGCCGCAGCCCTCCGGGGCGGAACAGGAGGCTGCGTCATAGACTGGGACCTGGGGAGAACAGTGACAGAGGATGCAGACAGAAAAAAGGGAGAAGCAGAGAGTTTAGCGGTTAACGCCCCCTCCATAAGAGGTTCTACGGCAGGCGCCGACACCTCTGGAGGCATTGGCGCAGCTTCTCCCATGGGGAAGGCCTCTGGAGCAGACTTGAGACCAGACGGGACCTCTGAAGCAGGCTTGTGATCAGAGGGGAGCTCTGGAGCAGGCTGGAGACCAGACGAAAGCTCTGCAGCAGGCTTGAGATCAGAGGGGAGCTCTGGAGCAGGCTGGAGACCAGACGAGAGCTCTGCAGCAGGCTTGAGATCAGAGAGGGACTCTGGAGCAGGCTTGAGATCAGAGGGGAGCTCTGGAGCAGGCTGGAGACCAGACGGGAGCTCTGGAGCAGGTTTGAGATCAGACGTGAGCTCTGGAGCAGACTGGCGAACAGACGTGGCCTCAGGGGTTGATTTGTGAACAGACATGACCTCAGGAGCTGATTTGTGAACAGACGTGACCTCAGGGGCACAGTGTGCAGCCCACACACACCAGATGGCAACCGCCATTAAAGGAAGAGCAGCAGCGGGAGGTTGTGGTGGGTCCAGTACACCGGCTATCATGATAGGCCGTGATCGTGGGATATCAGACGAGGCATGGCACGGCTCTGGAAGGTCAGACGAGACATGACGAGGCACTGGGAGGTCTGATGAAACATGGAGAGGCTCTGGGCCGTCAGGCGGGACGTGGCTTGACTCTGGGCGGTCAGACGAGGCGTGACTTGACTCCGAGCGGTCAGACGAGGCGTGACTTGACTCCGAGCGGTCAGACGAGGCGTGATGGGGCTCTAAGCCGTCGGGCAGGATGTGACTTGGTTCGTGGTGACCAACTGTGACTTGACCTGCTTCGTGAAGATCAGTAGTGAATTGACTTGGCTCATGAAGATCAGCCGTAACTTGACTCGGTTTGTGACGACCAGTTGTAACAGGGCTTGGTTCATGGAAATCCGCTGTAACATGACTTGACTCAGGGACAACAGCCTTGGCGTGACTGGACTTGGCAGCTTGACTGGACTTGGCAGCTTGACTGGACTTGGAAGCCTGACTGGACTTGGAAGCTACAGCCGTAGCCTGACTTGACTCTGGAGCAGTGGCTGAAGCTTGACCTGGCTCTGGAAAAACGGCAGCAGCTTGGCTTGGCTCATGGAGATCCGTTGTAACGGGACTTGGCTCCTGAACAACATGGCTTGACTCAGGAACAACAGCAGTAACGTGACTTGACTCAGGAACAACATGGCTTGACTCGTGGGGCACAGCTGTGACCTGGCTTGATTCTGTGTCTTGACCGGACTCTGGGGTAGCCGCCGTGGCATTAAGGAGCGCCATTTTAGCTGCCCATACCGTCACTAGAGGAGTGTCCAGCACGTGGGCCATCATGACCACAGGTGGCGTCCAGATGGCGGCCATCTTGTGGAGTGGCCTGGAGACGGCGGCCATCTTGTGTGGTTGCTTGGAGACGGCGGCCATCTTGTGCTGTTGCTTGGAGACGGCGGCCATCTTGTGCAGTGGCTCTGGCGTGGCAGCCATCTTGGGCAGTGGCTCTGGCGTGGCAGCCATCTTGGGCAGTGGCTCAGGAAAGATGGCTGTAATCTGACTTGAGACAGGGGCAATAGCTCTGACTTGACTTGACACAGGAAGCACAGCTGCAACTTGACTTGACTTAGGAAATGCAGCTGCAACTTGCCTGGACTCGGAAACTTGACTTGACTCAGGAAATGCGGCTGCAACTTGACTGGACTTGGAAACTTGACTTGACTCAGGAAATGCGGCTGCAACTTGACTGAACTTGGAAACTTTACTTGACTCAGGAAATGTCACTGTACCTTTGAATGGCTCTTGTATGGCAGCTGTGACGTGACGGAGCTCTGTGATCGCCGCCATTTTGTGAACGGGCTTCGCCGTCGCCGCCATCTTATGAGCGCACACCGCAGTCGCCGCCATTTTGTGCACGGGCTGTGTTGTCGCCGCCTGAATATGATCGCGCTCCGGCGCGGCCGCCTTTTTGTGAACGGGCACTGCTGTCGTCGCCATAGCTCGAGCGCGCTCCGCCACGGCCGCCATTTCACGAGCGATCCAGGCAGAAAACTTGTTTGTGGCCTCGTGATCTGGCGTTACCACCAATCTGCGCGCGGGATGCGCGGCTCCCATGTCCGCGTTGTCGCGTTCCTCCTTCGCGACCTCCACAGTACACGGCGAGCCCACACACAATAAAGCAAAGTTCATAAATCCTGCGAGAGATGAACGCGGACCCTCGCGTCTCAGCCTCGCCCTTAAAGGTTGATTTACGCCATCACAGAAGATTTCAATTTTTAAACAGTCCGGTAGGGTGGAGTAGTTGGAAATGGAGAGAAACTCACGGATGTATTGATCTAGTGTTTTCGGTCCTTGTTTGATGCGGCAAAGAATTCTGTCTGTGTCCGTATCGGCTGATTGTCCGGGGGTGAAGCTGCTGGATCCTGTAGTGACGGATTGTTCTGTAACGGAGAGTGAGTGACGAGAGACGAGCGGATCCACAAGCAAGCTTTTATTGAAGGGACGAGGCAGATACATGGTCGAACTGGCAGGGTCAAACAAAATAGCAGACAGGGATATCGTAGGCGAAGCACAATCGGAGTCCGTGAGTCAGGCGGGGGTCGAACAGGAGCGAACGGGAGCAATACAGATAATCCAGAGAGAGTAAACGATAGTCCAGGCGAGAAGTCAAAAACACGGGAACGAGGAAACTAGGAACTCGGGAAAACTAGGGAACGCTAACAACACAACAATACTATCACAATACAATCCAACAATCCGTGAGGTGCACTGGGAGGATCGGCGCTTTTATCGAACGCCTGATTGGTCACGGGGGCTGACGCAATCAGTGCGGTGGAGGATGGGAGATGCAGTCCAGAGTGTGGTGCAACAGTCAGAGTGTGTAGGTGAGGTGAGAGTGACATCTGGTGGCGAGCGGACAACGGGACACCGACCAGATTCGTGACATAGCCCCCCCCCAAGGAGCGGCTTCCAGACGCTCGACGGGAACAACAGTCCAGGGGAACGGTGGGGTGGGAGCGAGACAGGGCGAGGGCTGGAGGGCCAGGTCCATGTGGGAAGCCCAGTGATTGAGGCAGGACCGACAGAGCAGGTACCCTCCAGGGCGGGGCCAGAGACGGAGCAAGAGCCCTCCAGGGCGGAGGTGGAGCAGGGGCCCTCCAGGGCGGAGGCGGAGCAGGGGTCCTCCAGGGCGGAGGCAGAGCAGGAGCCCGCCAGGGCGGAGCAGGAGGCGCAGCGTGAGGCGCGGGCGCCCTCCAGGGTGGAGCAGGAGGCGCAGGAGCCCTCCGAGGTGGAACAGGAGGCGGAGCGGTCCTCCAGGGCGGAACAGGAGGCGGAGCAGCCCTCCAGGGCGAAACAGGAATCTGCGTCACGGTCTGGGACCTGGGGAAAGCAGGGACAGAGGAGGCAGACAGAATAGGGGGAGAAGGCGCAGCAGCCCTCTGGGGCGGAACAGGAGGCGGAGCAGGAGGTGCCGCAACCCTCCGGGGCGGAACAGGAGGCGGAGCAGGAGGCGCAACAGCCCTCCGGGGCGGAGCAGGAGGCTGCGTCATAGACTGGGACCTGGGGAGAACAGTGACAGAGGATGCAGACAGAAAAAAGGGAGAAGCAGAGAGTTTAGCGTTTAACGCCCCCTCCATAAGAGATTCTACGGCAGGTGCCGACACCTCTGGAGGCATTGGCGCAGCTTCTCCGATGGGGAAGGCCTCTGGAGCAGACTTGAGACCCGACGGGACCTCTGAAGCAGGCTTGTGATCAGAGGGGAGCTCTGGGTCAGGCTGGAGACCAGACGAAAGCTCTGCAGCAGGCTTGAGATCAGACGGGAGCTCTGGGTCAGGCTGGAGACCAGACGAAAGCTCTGCAGCAGGCTTGAGATCAGAGGGGAGTTCTGGAGCAGGCTGGAGACCAGACGAGAGCTCTGCAGCGGGCTTGAGATCAGAGAGGGACTCTGGAGCAGGCTTGAGATCAGACGGGAGCTCTGGAGCAGGTTTGAGATCAGACGGGAGCTCTGGAGCAGACTGGTGAACAGACGTGGCCTCAGGGGTTGATCTGTGAACAGACGTGACCTCAGGGGTTGATCTGTGAACAGACGTGACCTCAGGGGCACAGTGTGCAGCCCACACACACCAGATGGCAACCGCCATTAGAGGAAGAGCAGCAGCGGGAGGTTGTGGTGGGTCCAGTACACTGGTTATCATGATAGGCCGTGATCGTGGGATATCAGACGAGGCATGGCACGGCTCTGGAAGGTCAGACGAGACATGACGAGGCACTGGGAGGTCTGATGAAACATGGAGAGGCTCTGGGCCATTAGGCGGGACGTGGCTTGACTCTGGGCGGTCAGATGAGGCGTGACTTGACTCTGAGCGGTCAGACGAGGCGTGACTTGACTCTGAGCGGTCAGACGAGGCGTGATGGGGCTCTGAGCCGTCGGGCAGGATGTGACTTGGTTCGTGGTGACCAACTGTGACTTGACCTGCTTCGTGGAGATCAGTAATGAATTGACTTGGCTCATGAAGATCAGCCATAACTTGACTCGGTTTGTGACGACCAGTTGTAACAGGGCTTGGTTCATGGAAATCCGCTGTAACATGACTTGATTCAGGGACAACATCCTTGGCGTCGCTGGACTTGGCAGCTTGACTGGACTTGGCAGCTTGACTGGACTTGGCAGCTTGACTGGACTTGGCAGCTTGACTGGACTTGGCAGCCTGACTGGACTTGGCAGCCTGACTGGACTTGGCAGCTACAGCCGTAGCCTGACTTGACTCTGGAGCAATGGCTGAAGCTTGACCTGGCTCTGGAAAAACGGCAGCAGCTTGGCTTGGCTCATGGAGATCCGTTGTAACGGGACTTGGCTCCTGAACAACATGGCTTGACTCAGGAACAACAGCAGTAACGTGACTTGACTCAGGAACAACATGGCTTGACTCGTGGGGCACAGCTGTGACCTGGCTTGATTCTGTGTCTTGACCGGACTCTGGGGTAGCCGCCGTGGCATTAAGGAGCGCCATTTTAGCTGCCCATACCGTCACTAGAGGAGTGTCCAGCACGTGGGCCATCATGACCACAGGTGGCGTCCAGATGGCGGCCATCTTGTGGAGTGGCCTGGAGACGGCGGCCATCTTGTGTGGTTGCTTGGAGACGGCGGCCATCTTGTGCTGTTGCTTGGAGACGGCGGCCATCTTGTGCAGTGGCTCTGGCGTGGCAGCCATCTTGGGCAGTGGCTCTGGCGTGGCAGCCATCTTGGGCAGTGGCTCAGGAAAGATGGCTGTAATCTGACTTGAGACAGGGGCAATAGCTCTGACTTGACTTGACACAGGAAGCACAGCTGCAACTTGACTTGACTTAGGAAATGCAGCTGCAACTTGCCTGGACTCGGAAACTTGACTTGACTCAGGAAATGCGGCTGCAACTTGACTGGACTTGGAAACTTGACTTGACTCAGGAAATGCGGCTGCAACTTGACTGAACTTGGAAACTTTACTTGACTCAGGAAATGTCACTGTACCTTTGAATGGCTCTTGTATGGCAGCTGTGACGTGACGGAGCTCTGTGATCGCCGCCATTTTGTGAACGGGCTTCGCCGTCGCCGCCATCTTATGAGCGCACACCGCAGTCGCCGCCATTTTGTGCACGGGCTGTGTTGTCGCCGCCTGAATATGATCGCGCTCCGGCGCGGCCGCCTTTTTGTGAACGGGCACTGCTGTCGTCGCCATAGCTCGAGCGCGCTCCGCCACGGCCGCCATTTCACGAGCGATCCAGGCAGAAAACTTGTTTGTGGCCTCGTGATCTGGCGTTACCACCAATCTGCGCGCGGGATGCGCGGCTCCCATGTCCGCGTTGTCGCGTTCCTCCTTCGCGACCTCCACAGTACACGGCGAGCCCACACACAATAAAGCAAAGTTCATAAATCCTGCGAGAGATGAACGCGGACCCTCGCGTCTCAGCCTCGCCCTTAAAGGTTGATTTACGCCATCACAGAAGATTTCAATTTTTAAACAGTCCGGTAGGGTGGAGTAGTTGGAAATGGAGAGAAACTCACGGATGTATTGATCTAGTGTTTTCGGTCCTTGTTTGATGCGGCAAAGAATTCTGTCTGTGTCCGTATCGGCTGATTGTCCGGGGGTGAAGCTGCTGGATCCTGTAGTGACGGATTGTTCTGTAACGGAGAGTGAGTGACGAGAGACGAGCGGATCCACAAGCAAGCTTTTATTGAAGGGACGAGGCAGATACATGGTCGAACTGGCAGGGTCAAACAAAACAGCAGACAGGGATATCGTAGGCGAAGCACAATCGGAGTCCGTGAGTCAGGCGGGGGTCGAACAGGAGCGAACGGGAGCAATACAGATAATCCAGAGAGAGTAAACGATAGTCCAGGCGAGAAGTCAAAAACACGGGAACGAGGGAACGAGGAAACTAGGAACTCGGGAAAACTAGGGAACGCTAACAACACAACAATACAATCACAATACAATCCAACAATCCGTGAGGTGCACTGGGAGGATCGGCGCTTTTATCGAACGCCTGATTGGTCACGGGGGCTGACGCAATCAGTGCGGTGGAGGATGGGAGATGCAGTCCAGAGTGTGGTGCAACAGTCAGAGTGTGTAGGTGAGGTGAGAGTGACATCTGGTGGCGAGCGGACAACGGGACACCGACCAGATTCGTGACATAGCCCCCCCCCAAGGAGCGGCTTCCAGACGCTCGACGGGAACAACAGTCCAGGGGAACGGTGGGGTGGGAGCGAGACAGGGCGAGGGCTGGAGGGCCAGGTCCATGTGGGAAGCCCAGTGATTGAGGCAGGACCGACAGAGCAGGTACCCTCCAGGGCGGGGCCAGAGGCGGAGCAAGAGCCCTCCAGGGCGGAGGTGGAGCAGGGGCCCTCCAGGGCGGAGGCGGAGCAGGGGTCCTCCAGGGCGGAGGCAGAGCAGGAGCCCGCCAGGGCGGAGCAGGAGGCGCAGCGTGAGGCGCGGGCGCCCTCCAGGGTGGAGCAGGAGGCGCAGGAGCCCTCCAGGGCGGAACAGGAGGCGGAGCAGCCCTCCAGGGCGAAACAGGAATCTGCGTCACGGTCTGGGACCTGGGGAAAGCAGGGACAGAGGAGGCAGACAGAATAGGGGGAGAAGGCGCAGCAGCCCTCCGGGGCGGAACAGGAGGCGGAGCAGGAGGCGCCGCAGCCCTCCGGGGCGGAACAGGAGGCGCCGCAGCCCTCCGGGGCGGAACAGGAGGCTGCGTCATAGACTGGGACCTGGGGAGAACAGTGACAGAGGATGCAGACAGAAAAAAGGGAGAAGCAGAGAGTTTAGCGGTTAACGCCCCCTCCATAAGAGGTTCTACGGCAGGCGCCGACACCTCTGGAGGCATTGGCGCAGCTTCTCCCATGGGGAAGGCCTCTGGAGCAGACTTGAGACCAGACGGGACCTCTGAAGCAGGCTTGTGATCAGAGGGGAGCTCTGGAGCAGGCTGGAGACCAGACGAAAGCTCTGCAGCAGGCTTGAGATCAGAGGGGAGCTCTGGAGCAGGCTGGAGACCAGACGAGAGCTCTGCAGCAGGCTTGAGATCAGAGAGGGACTCTGGAGCAGGCTTGAGATCAGAGGGGAGCTCTGGAGCAGGCTGGAGACCAGACGGGAGCTCTGGAGCAGGTTTGAGATCAGACGTGAGCTCTGGAGCAGACTGGCGAACAGACGTGGCCTCAGGGGTTGATTTGTGAACAGACGTGACCTCAGGGGCACAGTGTGCAGCCCACACACACCAGATGGCAACCGCCATTAAAGGAAGAGCAGCAGCGGGAGGTTGTGGTGGGTCCAGTACACCGGCTATCATGATAGGCCGTGATCGTGGGATATCAGACGAGGCATGGCACGGCTCTGGAAGGTCAGACGAGACGTGACTTGGCTCTGGACGAATAGACGAGACCTGATGAGGCACTGGGAGGTCTGATGAAACATGGAGAGGCTCTGGGCCGTCAGGCGGGACGTGGCTTGACTCTGGGCGGTCAGACGAGGCGTGACTTGACTCCGAGCGGTCAGACGAGGCGTGACTTGACTCCGAGCGGTCAGACGAGGCGTGATGGGGCTCTAAGCCGTCGGGCAGGATGTGACTTGGTTCGTGGTGACCAACTGTGACTTGACCTGCTTCGTGAAGATCAGTAGTGAATTGACTTGGCTCATGAAGATCAGCCGTAACTTGACTCGGTTTGTGACGACCAGTTGTAACAGGGCTTGGTTCATGGAAATCCGCTGTAACATGACTTGATTCAGGGACAACAGCCTTGGCGTGACTGGACTTGGCAGCTTGACTGGACTTGGCAGCTTGACTGGACTTGGAAGCCTGACTGGACTTGGAAGCCTGACTGGACTTGGAAGCTACAGCCGTAGCCTGACTTGACTCTGGAGCAGTGGCTGAAGCTTGACCTGGCTCTGGAAAAACGGCAGCAGCTTGGCTTGGCTCATGGAAATCCGTTGTAACGGGACTTGGCTCCTGAACAACATGGCTTGACTCAGGAACAACAGCAGTAACGTGACTTGACTCAGGAACAACATGGCTTGACTCGTGGGGCACAGCTGTGACCTTGCTTGACTCTGTGTCTTGACCGGACTCTGGGGTAGCCGCCGTGGCATTAAGGACCGCCATTTTAGCTGCCCATACCGTCACTAGAGGAGTGTCCAGCACGTGGGCCATCATGACCACAGGTGGCGTCCAGATGGCGGCCATCTTGTGGAGTGGCCTGGAGACGGCGGCCATCTTGTGTGGTTGCTTGGAGACGGCGGCCATCTTGTGCTGTTGCTTGGAGACGGCGGCCATCTTGTGCAGTGGCTCTGGCGTGGCAGCCATCTTGGGCAGTGGCTCTGGCGTGGCAGCCATCTTGGGCAGTGGCTCAGGAAAGATGGCTGTAATCTGACTTGAGACAGGGGCAATAGCTCTGACTTGACTTGACACAGGAAGCACAGCTGCAACTTGACTTGACTTAGGAAATGCAGCTGCAACTTGCCTGGACTCGGAAACTTGACTTGACTCAGGAAATGCGGCTGCAACTTGACTGGACTTGGAAACTTGACTTGACTCAGGAAATGCGGCTGCAACTTGACTGAACTTGGAAACTTTACTTGACTCAGGAAATGTCACTGTACCTTTGAATGGCTCTTGTATGGCAGCTGTGACGTGACGGAGCTCTGTGATCGCCGCCATTTTGTGAACGGGCTTCGCCGTCGCCGCCATCTTATGAGCGCACACCGCAGTCGCCGCCATTTTGTGCACGGGCTGTGTTGTCGCCGCCTGAATATGATCGCGCTCCGGCGCGGCCGCCTTTTTGTGAACGGGCACTGCTGTCGTCGCCATAGCTCGAGCGCGCTCCGCCACGGCCGCCATTTCACGAGCGATCCAGGCAGAAAACTTGTTTGTGGCCTCGTGATCTGGCGTTACCACCAATCTGCGCGCGGGATGCGCGGCTCCCATGTCCGCGTTGTCGCGTTCCTCCTTCGCGACCTCCACAGTACACGGCGAGCCCACACACAATAAAGCAAAGTTCATAAATCCTGCGAGAGATGAACGCGGACCCTCGCGTCTCAGCCTCGCCCTTAAAGGTTGATTTACGCCATCACAGAAGATTTCAATTTTTAAACAGTCCGGTAGGGTGGAGTAGTTGGAAATGGAGAGAAACTCACGGATGTATTGATCTAGTGTTTTCGGTCCTTGTTTGATGCGGCAAAGAATTCTGTCTGTGTCCGTATCGGCTGATTGTCCGGGGGTGAAGCTGCTGGATCCTGTAGTGACGGATTGTTCTGTAACGGAGAGTGAGTGACGAGAGACGAGCGGATCCACAAGCAAGCTTTTATTGAAGGGACGAGGCAGATACATGGTCGAACTGGCAGGGTCAAACCAAATAGCAGACAGGGATATCGTAGGCGAAGCACAATCGGAGTCCGTGAGTCAGGCGGGGGTCGAACAGGAGCGAACGGGAGCAACACAGATAATCCAGAGAGAGTAAACGATAGTCCAGGCGAGAAGTCAAAAACACGGGAACGAGGAAACTAGGAACTCGGGAAAACTAGGGAACGCTAACAACACAACAATACAATCACAATACAATCCAACAATCCGTGAGGTGCACTGGGAGGATCGGCGCTTTTATCGAACACCTGATTGGTCACGGGGGCTGACGCAATCAGTGCGGTGGAGGATGGGAGAAGCAGTCCAGAGTGTGGTGCAACAGTCAGAGTGTGTAGGTGAGGTGAGAGTGACATCTGGTGGCGAGCGGACAACGGGACACCGACCAGATTCGTGACAATAATAATTACAGTACACACAAATGTATTAGGCAATCTCACACTTTTATTTTGTATGCGATTAATCATGATTAATTGTCAGCTCTAATATATATATATATATATATACACATACACACACACACACACATATATATATATATACATACACATATATACATATACATATATGTATATACAAATATAATGTTTAATGTTCTTATATCTACAGGGCCCTTTGCAAGCTTGTCAGGGACCGACCACAGGACTGGGACAAGCATCTGGACGCAGTCATGTTTGGTCTTCGTACCAAAAAACAGATGACTACGAAATTCTCACCTTTCTTTTTAATGTTTGGGAGGGAGGCCGGTATCCGTGTGAGATTCCTGAGGAATACGGGGTAACTGAAAATTCAAAGCAAAATAATTATTTCTGACAAAAATTACGGAATGTTTAATAACTCCTTAAAGTATTAGTTAACCCCATAATGAACTCTGTCATTATTTACTCACCTCGTGTTGTTCTAAACCCATAAGTTGTCCTTTGCATTGCTCCTATTCATCAAATTAAGATATTTTTAATAAAATTTGAATTTCAATAAAAATAAAAATTGAATGTCCAAAAAAAATACAATCAAAATGTCCATAAAGACAAAAAAATCATCCATGGTTTGATCCCAATTTTTATGGTTTAATCCCAGTTTTATGAGGTGGTCCAAAGGTGCTGTGTTCAACAATAAAAGAGACAAAAAAATTTACTTTCAATTTCTTTACTTTAGCACAGATGTGGCTCTCTTGTTTATGTATGTTGTATGATGCATACATGTCGAAGCAAGAGTCAACCTTCTTGCAATTTTCATTTTGAAGTGGACTAATCTTTATATAATCAGTCAATATCTGTGTAAAAACCATCAAATTTTTTTTAGATCAACGGAAATATGGAAAAAACCATGTATGTTGAGGAAGTTACAGAATCGGCACTACGGATGAGTGAAGTTTTGCGTGAGGCAGAGGTAAATATTAAAGCCTCACAAAAAAAGATTAAAAAAAAGCTTCTCTCCATCCATCACGGCTTTGAAAGTGGGGGAAAAGGTGTGGAGGCAGAATGTTAGAAGTCAACAGCGTAAAGGAGGTAAACTTGAACCAAATTACTTGGGTCCCTTTACGATTGTTGCACTGGAGGGAAAGAGTGCTGATCTTCAGGACAAAATAGGTCTGAAGGTACAAAAGGTCAACACTGACCATTTAAGGCCGTATTGTGAAGAGAGCCCAACGGTCCCTCACAAGCTCCAAAAACCACCCCAAAAAAGAAAAACCACTTCAGCCTCTCCACTCCACTGCAAAGTCATGCGTCTTGCTCATGACCTCCCTCCTCCTCCTCTCAGCTGCAAAGATCTGCCTCCACCTCCACCCAGCCTCCCTCCATCTCCAGTGCGCTCCACAGCACCATCTCCACCTTGCAGCCTCTCTCCATCTCCAGTGGGCTCCCCAGCACGGTCACCGCCTTGCAGCCTCCCTCTGTCTCCACCTCGCAGACTCTCTTCATTTCCAGTGGACTCCCCAGTATTGTCTCCTCTTCACGGCCTCCCTCCGTCTCCATTGGGCTCCACAGCGCTGTCTCCAACTACCCATCCAATCAGATGCACAGTGCTATCTTCACCTTCTGGCCTTCCTCCATCTCCAATTAGCTCAACGGCACCGTCTACAAATTGTGGACATCCCCATTCACCACTCAGCTCTGCAGGAGCGGCTGTCCAGGCATCAGGCACAGACACTCTTATAGAAACATGTATGTATTTAGTTTTCCACAAGTGACAAAAACAGATTAAATTAGTAACTAACATAATTCATAGAAAAAAAAAAAAAAAAAAAGTAAAATGCATGAATGATTACATAAATAAATAAATAAATATACAGTACTCAACATTTGAAGTTAGGGTGACCAGGCGTCCGAAAATTGGGACAGTCCCGAAAATCTAAGCTGCTGTCCAGATCCCGATCCCATCTAATTGTCCTGAAAATTATACTGAAGCAAAATCTTAAATAGTTATTGTCTGATAAACATAAAACTGTCCATTGAGAGGGTTGAGTCATCCTGCAGCACAACCTCGGTAGGCTATATAGCTCAAGTGTGAATTTAAAGTTATATTGTTTCTATTAAATTTATCTCTAATTCATCTAGGCTATATGCACAAGAGACAATACGACCTTTTTGTCCCCTTTTGCTTTATAGAGTAGATGAAGAGGCAAAGTTGCAGCAGCCGTTAGGACAGTTGAAAGTGCAGGCAGAAGTCGCGTGAAAGTCAGACCCGGTCGAGGGCGAGGCACCGTGTTCAAAATAATACTTCTATAGCCTACGTATTAGGCTATATCAATTTATATGCATATGTACTTGTTAATAAAAATATGATTGGTTCATTAACTTCATTTTGAAGTATAAAAATAACCTAACGTTACTTCTATATTATATAAAATTATATGTATATGTAGGCTACTTATATTAATAAAAACATGATTGGTTCAGTCACTTTCGTTTGAAATTCATTATCTTTATTATTCATTATTCATTATTCATTATGAATAATGAATAATGAATAATCAATTTCAACCAATCTCATCTAGTCACCCTATTTGAAGTGGATCACAACCTTTCAAAACAGTTGTACTAAAAATCAAAACAACACCTGTTCTTGTCTTAGGATAGCTTTGAACTTTTCTGATCCACTTCAAATGTTGACTACTATTATATATATATATATATATATATATATATATACACACACACACACACACACACACACACACACACATGTATGTATATGCATATATATATAATTGGTAACCATGCATAGACTGGTTGGACTATTAAGCAAAGGAGTGTTTGGAAGAGATTACATCCTTTTGTTGTTTCCATTTCACAGGTGTAAAAGAGGCCTGGAATGGAAAAAAAGGATATGTACTTCTTGCAAAAGTAGCGACATTCAAGGTGTACTTTGCAGACATTCATCGCACAGCACCTGATATGGAATTGGAAAGTGAGGTTAGGTTTGCTCCCATAACATATTAATGATAACTTGGTTGTCAAAAGAAAATCTTCACTTCCTGAAAATTCGACTGGAACACCTCTTCAGTATTTTAAGTACCACCATTTAAAATAGCTGTTTAATTTAACCTGCTAATTCATATTTGTACAGTTTTAATCATTTTATAATTACAAATTACAAAATTACTTACTTCTTTTGTTTCTATCAGGTCATGAATGCCTATATGCATCTCTTGGTTAAAAATTTTAACAAGGAGTCACAGGGCAGAGCGATAGCCATTGACACCTTCGAAATGAGCAGCATCTGGAAACAGAAGCGGGCAAAAGTAAAGGTGAGCATTTGATCCTTGTTAAAATAGCAGTAGCTTCTTAATCCTTGCTAACGCATTGCAGAAGCTGAACTGTTTTTTGATCCTGGGAGCTGTGTTGTTCGAAGCTCTGACAGGTGCTCCATAGGCAAATTTCTCATAGGAAAGCAGGACAGACAAAGAGTTGTCTCCAGTGAAAAAAACGTTTAGTGAATTAGAAAGAGAAACAAGATGGTTACTCACGGTTAGTCAAACACTGATTCCTTACAAAAGTATGCATCAATATGCTAAGCACAGACATAATGGTTCTCATGTATGCATATTTGAGCTATTTATTTTTCTTTTAAAAGCAGCTGGCAAACCCACCCTAACCTGATGTGAAATAAAAGATTAGGTGTAGGATAGGGCTGCACGATAAATCGCATGCGATTGTCAGGCGCGTTTAGTCAGTGAAGCCGGTACTGTGATTAGTAGTACAGCTGGAGCCGCAATTAATTAATTTACGGCTCTCTGTATTAAGTTATGTCCGACATCGGAACACATATGTGAGCATCAGCGCTGTCCATGAGTCATTATTGCATAGTTACAGTGTTGATATGTAGTGTTTAAATATTATATAGTTTCTAAATATGACTGTTTTTCTAGCTGCATCCTCTGGACTACAGGTACATCCTTGGGATCATTAATGTCTGCAATCACTGGACTCTGACGGTAATATATATTTTTTATGACTGCATTCAACTATTTATGCAGGTACATTTTTAAAACTTTTTTTTTTTCCACATTAAAAAAAAATGCATGTTGTTTAAGCCAGGAGGCCACATAGCAGTTACGAGGGTCTGTGGAAAAGTCTAATGATAAACTGATAAAAAAAAACCAAATGAAATAAAATAAATGGCTGCATGCATACATTA
This sequence comes from Labeo catla, assembly GCA_012976165.1. NCBI lineage: Eukaryota > Metazoa > Chordata > Actinopteri > Cypriniformes > Cyprinidae > Labeo > Labeo catla. Next base: position 1,418,467 of record VONZ01000117.1, read on the forward strand.
AACGTAAATAAAGAAATTACATTGAAATCAATTAATCAATAGATATATGCTAAACATATATAAAATCTAAAATAAATAAATCAGATTAAAATAAATGTGTAAAAGTGTACAACAAAACAAAACAAAAATAATAATAATAGTAATAAAATAAAATGCAACTAATTTAATATTTTTAAATAATTCAAATTTAAATAATATAAAATAAAATAATAAATAAAATATTTTTTTAATATAATATAAAAAATAATAATTTCATAAAAGGACCATGGAAAAGTGTAGTGAAAGAATTAAATGTTTACATGAATAAAACAAATAATAAAAAGTGGTTAAATTATAAATTAACACTATAAAAATGTAATTGTCATGGATTCAGTCAACCCCTTAGCAATGGATCTTTCAGCTTTTTTTTTTTGTCACATACCTCAGTATTCCCTCAGTCTGTTCTCTGATGCCACATGCCTAGAGTTTACCTACTGTTTTAAGAGTTCCTGTGAACAAAATCAACACTGTTGTTACATCTGTGTCCTCTTCCTGTGGGGCTAATAGTAATTAAATAAATAAATAAATAAGATTGAAACAATAAATGTGGGAAAACTAGAGAAATAAAATGAAAACAAACAATAAGACTGAAGTTTAGATAAACTTGTAAAAAATATATATAAATAAGATTCAAATAAGTAAATCAGATTAAATAAGATCAGTTAATAGATAGCTTTAAATAAAATATTTTTTACAATATATATTTTTATTATATTTTAATATTATTTTACAAATATTTTTACAGTCTATTACTGTACTGTGGCATCAGAAACTTTGAAAAGCTCTGGTTTATGCATTGCATGTGTCTACATGTGTTATATCTGGCTGTGCTGTTTCATGTCTTTGTTTTGTGAAGCAACTTCTACTATTCAAACAATGAAAAATTAAGGTGATGATCCCACACGAGAGGAGGGCTCTGTACCTTGATCCGCTTGGGGAAAGCGAAAGCAATAAAAAAAATGCCAAGACGTGACGAGGTAATCCATAGCAACTTATGTGAAATAGGGTAATACATTACGTGTGTACTCAGTAATGCTCACAACACCCTATTTTGGGTGTATAATACTTTTCTCTAAAAAAACAGGATTTTCCTGAATTATCGTCATTGATATCGTTATCGCAATAAATACCAGAAATTATACATTTTAAAACCCATATCACCCATCCCTAAAACCAATATAAAAAAAATATTGCCATAATATTCTGCGTGCAAAGATGCAAGTGTGACCCTTTGTTTGTTTTTTTACTTTTTTACTATAACTAGGGGAGTTGTAAATTTACAGTCTGTAGGAAAATGCATTAATGACTCTTATTACAAACATGACTCATTCTGGGGACTGTTATGTACATCCCTATCTATGCCAAACACTACAAAAAACAGAAAAAAACCTCACCAGATAAATTCCAAAAACATTCAGGTAAAAAGCATTTAACAAACACACCATCTAATTTTTTCTTTCTGTTTCATGTACACTAAAATATTAATGAAATATTGATGTTTTTAATCATTACAAATATTTATTGTATAAATACATTTAATCAAAATGTTATTAAAATTATTACATTGTGTATTTGTTTTATAAGGACTGAAATTGCCTGTGAGAAGCACAAATGCTATGCTTACATTAAAATATATACAGGGTCCACCATCTTAAATCGCTTTTCCGTGAATAAAGGCCTTGAAAAGGTCTTAAATCAGAGCAGCAAGTCTTAAATTCATATGATCATGGCATTAATTTTCGTGATGTATTTCATTTTAAAGTGAAGCAAAAGTGTAATTTCTGTGCGACATGGCTTAGGTCGCTCCATATTTATGAAACTATATGCAGTAGATGGCGGTATGTGCAGCTTCGTCTGTCAGTCACCCGAAGAAGAACTTGTCGTTTTGAATTTTTTTATTGTAATAAAAATAATTTATTTCAGTTAGAGAACAGACAATACCATTAAAACTGAACGCGGCTTCCCAATGCAGCGTGCCGAAGGACAGTCACGTCACAGATCAGATTTCATTTATCACGTGAAGAGAGTTTGTCGAGCTGACTGACAAAAAGAGAGAGGTGAGAAAGAAAAAACCATGGCGGAAGAGTTTCAAAACGAAATGTAAAATATTTTGGATTTTAAAAGCCTGTTGACTTCTGCCATCCGTTGTTTTCCTTGTTTTGTTTTGTTTTGTTTTTTAAATATATACTACATGAAGTAATATATGCCGTGCGTCCAAGCTTTCTTATTCGTATTGCTAATAACCGTTCTTATTTATTTGGTAACCCATTGTTTACTGATTTTCAACTTTGTGTAAATTATTATTTTATATTAGGCATATAACATGGTGTATTTTTATTGTTTTGTTAATAAAAGTTTGTTACGTTACGTTAATGCCGCTAATTTAAAAGTGAAAGTAAAATGTGTAGAGCCCTGCACGGGCATCAAATATAGGCCCTAGTCCGACCCTTGTCCGATAGCTTATCAGAATTCTCGGCCCGAGTCCGTCCCGAGCCCGTCTTCCCCCGACTTCACGGCAGGTGTGTTGAGGCACTGGCACTTTAGGACTGAGTTTGGGCACCTATGGTCTACATGATAAAGTCTTGTAATTCTGAGTAAACATGCTGTAATGCAAGACAAATTTCAAACTATGTCTGACAATAGTTGTGTCGTATTGTATCACAGACAGACACACACAAAAACTTAAGAACACAAAGCTTGCCTTTATCCAAAAAAGGAACCATGATTTACAGCAAATAGGACAAACAAAATAAAAGTACAAAGTACAAATAAAATAATGTTGCAGCATCTTCAGTGCATGAACCCCTAAAATACACTTGGATTACAAGAAGTTTAAGATATCCTAATTTCACATACATTTTTAACGATTTATGTGACGCTACAAAAAGAACTAAAAAAAAGGTGATCTCCATCAACACAAACAGAGCTTGAGATACACATTGTTACTCATCGTGAATCACAAACACAATGATCTTACGTCGATATAAGGATTTATTACATTTATTATGACGTTCTTTCTGTGATAGAAGTTAAGCTGCACTATTAATGTCATGAAGAGACTCCATGACTCACTGTTGCTAATTTGTCATGCAGCTGAAAGCATTATGGGTAGAATCTCTCATCAATCTATTCTGATTCATCAACACAGTTTCACTGATGAATCATAATCAAGATAAAACCCAGGATAGAGTGGCTGAGTGAACGTTTTCTTGACTGTGTGGATGAGGCTCACCGTGTCAGAGACGCTGTAGAAGGACAGAGTTCCTGCTCTCTCGTCCACAAACACTCCTATTCTACGGCTGATGGGCTTCACAGGAAGAGAAGTCTGTATGTTATTGTCTAAGAATGTGTAGCTGTCAGAAGAGCAGTACAAACTCCATGATTTATTATTTTGTCCAAACACACATTCATCATCCATTCCCTTCCTGCTGATGCTCTTATATGACACTGATATATACACACTATTTCCACTCCACTCAGTCTTCCAATAACAGCGTCCGCTCACACTCTCTTTACACAACACCTGATGGTAATAATCAAATCTGTCTGGATGATCAGGATACGACTGGATTTTGTCAGTGTAAGAAACCACTTTGTTGCTCTCAGACAAAAGGAGGTGTTTATATGCTGTGTTCGGATCCAGAGTGAACTGATAGGAATCTGATGGAGACAAAACACATCAGAATCAGGAATTATAAATCTGGGGCTGGAATCACAACAGTCTTCTTAAGAAGTTTGTAAGATTGTTTCTAAAAACTTTTTTTTTTCTTAAGAGATATTAAACAGCATCTAAGAATTACTCTCAAAAACACTGCGAAGATTTGACTTAAGTGTAAAAAAAAATTCTTGGCTCAAAGCCGCGCTTAAAAAGTTAGTTATCAAGCATCTCAGTCGTAATTTAAGCGAAGTGTAGGACCAAATCTTAAGTGTCAGTCTTAGAGATAATTCACAACACTTTGCTGTGCCATAAACAGGATTTTGGATGAAGAAATACACACACACCAATCACTGAATAGATTTCCTTATTTAAGAATATTCTCAGATAAATTCACATTGAATGGTTAAATTCCTCATAGGAGTTTACATTCAACACACATTATAGAATTTTCAAGAGAATATATTATGGCAACGAAATGAAGCATCATCACAACCTTCAATTTTAGTGTTGTGTCAATAGACGATCGAATTGTGTATCAATGATAGTCAGAGATATTGCCTGTTGCTGATGCCTTTGACAACAGCAAGACCGGGGGCCGTTTGTATAAAGCCACTCAGAGTAAATTTTTAGTCTTAAGTGTGACAAAATTCTAAGAATGGCAGAATTTTACTCTTATTCCTAGACTTCAGAATAAGAATGATTCATAAAGGATCCTAAGTGTTAAGACTAGGTCTCAGCTCCTAAATTATTTAAGAGAGCTGGAGAGGTGTAGTTACACCTAGTTAGGAGTAACAAGATGGCAGCAAAGAAGTGGAGACACACACTTTACAATGAACATATGATGTAGAGGTTGTTTGCAATCACGTGATTCTGATGACACACAAAATGCAGCTGGAGGGCAGGATTTTTTTTATACAAATCACTAGCAGAATCTCGAAATGCCTATGTTTTGAGTTGTTTATGGAAATCGGTCAAACCGAGAAATTTCATTTCGTATCGTGTATGAAAATTTGCTGTTCATAAGGAGGAAAAGGCAAGAAATAGACTGGAAAACACAGAAAAGTGGCTTGTAAACCTGCATCTGCGGTTAGGAGGAGAGTCAGATAATGCTTGTGTGTCCGAATGCTTAATAAAAGATATAATACTATTAAGATATAAAGAAAAATATAAATAGATACAGGTGAGACAGTGAGAATTCACTCAATGCTAAATGCCACACGTAGACATGATGTAAATATCAATGACGCTCTCGAAACTACAAATATAATATCTTACATTGTGTCTACTGTACATGTGCCGTTTAGCATTAAGTGAATTCTCACAGTCTCACCCTGTATCTAGTTACATATTTCTTTATTAATATCTTAACATATTATTATATCTTTTCTTAACCATTTGCACACACAGGCATTATCCAACTCTCCTCCTGACCACAGATGGAGATTTACAACCCACTTTTTCCTGTGCTTGTCAGTCAATTTCTTGCCTTTCCCGCCTTATGAACAGCAAATTTTCATACATGATAAAAGCTCGTGTTTTTTCTCGGTTTGACCAATTTGAGCATCCATAAACTACACAAAACATAGGCATTTTGAGTTTCTGCTAGTGATTCCTATGGTGAAAAATCACTTCCTGCCCTCCAGCTGCATTTCGTGCCACAGCAATGATGTCATGTGCAAACAATATATATTGGAGTTATATGATGGAATTAATAAAACAATACCAACTTGATCATTAAGCAATTTTTTTTGTAACTGACCAAGTCCATTTTACAAATCAATGCTCTAATTGCAGAAATAAAAGTAGTAATTACATTTTTACGCTGGAAAATTGGAAAAATGCAGCAATGCACTGGTGATGACAGAGTTAGCAGGGTCTTAAATATAGTGACACTAACCCCACCAAACACAGCAGTGGCCAAAAGTGATGTATGGAGGGTTTTAATGACCTCACATTTAACTTAAACCATCAAAATATGAAAGAAAAAATAACACTGATCAATGTTGCTAACTGCTTTCAATTGAAAGTAGCTAAAACGGTCACTAAATGTAGCTGAGGTTAATAATGGCGAGTTCACTGATCTATATAAATTTAAATATATCAGTGGGAAAGTGTTGTGATCTAAATAAGGTTTGTCCAACAAATTGATTTTGTTGCTAGGCTTTTGAATAAAGTCTCAAAAGGGGTGAGGGAGTCACTAAAAACTTATCACTAAATTGGCAACATTGACTACAACATAATCAGTAATTAATATTTAGTTGGTCAAAAATTATGACCGCACAATTTGGCATGTTTCATTGCATTATTATCAGAAATAAAACAATTGACCTCAAGTAAATATGTTTACAAAATCAGTAACACATTTTTTTTTCTCTTGGCCACTAATATATGGCAGTTCATTGACCTTCCAACTAACGGTCAAACCATGCTGCAAAAACAAGCCATTTTTATGAGGATTGTGGGCTTTCTTGGAGTTATTGGAGCTGTTGATGGAACTCATGTTCACATCATTGCTCTAACTGTAAATGATGAGACACACCAATAGAAAAGGATTTTAAAAACATCAATAATAATTTGTGATAATTTTGCACAATGCAAAGCATTTAAAAAAACATTGAAATATTAAATAGTGTCTTAATTAAATGATTTTATTGTAGTTAAATCAAATGATTGGTGTTGTGCTGCTGTGGCTCACTATTGGGTGTTTCGGAGATCAAGGGCAGCCATTTTGGGTTGACATCATTGTAGTCCTTAGTTCACAACACTTCAGTGTCCCCCCAGTCAACACTTAAGAATCGGTCTTAGACTTTACTGAAAGTTGCTTTTAGCATTTTTATAAAAGTCTCCTACTCTTAGAAAAGTCCTACTTTTTACTAAGAATCTTTTGACACTTAAGTCAAAGTTTAAGACTACTCTTAAGAGCATTTCTTAGACGTTTTATACATAAAAGCCCTGGTCTCTGAAGTGGTTAGGAGTTGCCAGTAGGGGCTTGTGACATTGCTGAGGACACAGAGATGTGCGCAAATCTTTCAGGAGAGGAAGAATGTTTTTGAAATGTTTGACGACGAGCAGTTAATCAAATGGTTTTTGCCGTATAATAATAACAATAATGATAATTGTCTTGATGTCAAAGGCATCAGCAATAGGCAATATCTCTGACTATCGTTGATACACAATTCTATCGGCACAACCTTAAATTGAAGGTTGTGATGACACTTCGTTTCCTTGCCATAATGTATTCTCTTGAAAATTCTTTATTGTCAAATATGTGTTGAATGTAAACTCCTATGAAGAATTTAACAGTTAGCAGTATTCTTGAGAGTAATTTTTAGAGGCTTGATAAATACGGGCCCTCCCTGGTGAAAAAAACAGTATATGCTGGTAGGCATGTTTTGATGCTGGGATGCTGGTTAGGTATGTTTTGGTGCTGGTTTAAGCTGGTCCTTGACCAGCAACATGACCAGCATAAACCAGCTAAGGACCTGCTTAAACCAGCATCAAAACATACCTACCAGCATATGCTGGTTTTTTCACCAGGGCTGGGCCCGTATGTATAAAACTTCTCAGAAGTTCTTTTAAGAATATTCTTAAACTTTGACTTAAGTGTCAAAAAAATCTTAGTAAGAAGCAGGAGTTTTCTAGGAGTAGGAGACTTTGAAAAAGAAGCTGAAAGCAACTTTCAGTAAAGTCTAAGGCCGATTCTTAAGTGTTGACTGAGGGGACACTTAAGTATTGTGAACTAAGGACTACAATGATGTCAACCCAAAATGGCCATCCTTGACCTCTGAAACAGCCAATAGTGAGCCACAGCAGCACAACACCAATCATTTGATGTCACTACATTAACATCATTTAATTAAGACACCATGTAATATTTCAATGTATTTATTTAATGCTTTGCATTGTGCAAATGTATCACAAATTATTATTAATGTTTTTAAATCCTTGTCTATTGGTATGTCTCCTCGTTAACAGTTGGAGCAATGATGTGAACAGCTCCAGTAATGCCGTGAAAGCCCCCAATTCTCATAAAAGTGGTTTGGTTTTGCAGATGGTTTGACCGTCAGTTGAAGAGTCAATGAACTGCTATACAGTAGTGGCCATAAGAAAAAAAAATGGTTTACTGATTTTGTAAACATTTTGCATATTTGTCTTTTTATTTCTGATAATTATACAATGAAACATGCCACATTGTGTGGTCATAATTTTTGCCCATGCTGTCATACAAATAAATTATGAACACATGCAAAAACAAGAGAGAACCAACAAAATATTAATAACTGATTATGTTGTAGTCAATGCTGCCAATTTAGTGATTTTGTCACTAGATTTAGTGACTCCCTCACCCCTTTTTGAGACTTTATTCAAAAGCCTAGACACAAAATCAATTTGTTGGACAAAGCTTATTTAAATTACAACACTCTCCCACTGATATATTTATATTTGTATAGATCAGTGAACTCGCCATCACCTCATCCTCATCAGCTACATTTAGCGACTGTTTTAGCTACCTTTGATTGAAAGCAGTTAACAACACTTATCAGTGTTTTTTTCCCTTTCTTATTTTGATGGTTAAGTGAAATTTGAGGTCATTAAAACCCTCCACACATCACTTTTGGCCACTGTTGTGTTTGGTGGGGTTAGTGTCACAATATTTAAGACCCTGCTTACTCTGTCATCACCGGTGCGTTGCTGCATTTTTCCAATTTTCCAGCAAAGAAACAGAATTACTACTTTTATTTCTGCAGTTAGAGCATTGATTTGTAGAGTGGAATAAATTACAAAAAAATAGCTTGATGATCAAGTTTGTATCATTTGCATCATTTCTATATCATCATATAACTCCAATATGCCATATGTTCATTGGAATGTGTGTGTCTCCTTCCCTCTGCTGCCATCTTGTTACTCCTAACTAGGTTAGGAGACCTCTCCGGCTCTCTTGAATAATTTAGGAACTGAGACTAAGCGTTAAGACTTAGGAACCTTTATGAATCCCTCTTATTCTTAAGTCTAGGAATAAGAGTAAAATTACATTCGTAGAATTTGGACACACTTAAGACTAAAATTTTACTCTGAGCGGCTTTATACATACAGCCCATGGTATTGAAGTTGAAGAGAGCACTCCTCCCACCAACAAGTCCTGCCGGACCTGAGACTAAGAACCCTCTGCTTACAAGTCCGACTCTCTAACCCAGAGGTGCCCAACCCTGTTCCTGGAGATCTACCTTCCTGCAGAGTTCAGCTCCAACCCTGATCAAACACAACTGAACCAACAAATTATGCGGTGCATTGCAAACAGGATATATCGCCCTCCGAAGGGTCGTTCCAAATGAAAATGCTGAAAACTGGCCACTTCAAAGGGCCCTTCGGAATGAAGGATTTCGAAGGGTACAACGGATGGACACTGCGGGCTCCCATGATCCTTTGCGCTGATTCTTTCCATGATGACGGCGCCTCCGTGTGGCCACGGGATGATGATGCAGAAGGGCACTTCAAGAAACAGTTGTTTAGTCCCCTACACCCTTCAACTCTTCAAAGCTCTCACTCTGGAGGGTAAACCCTTTGAAGGGATTAGAGCATAGTCCTTCCGAATGGAACACAGGGAGGATCTGAGGGAGCACTTGATAATTAGAGACAGCTGTGTTTGATCAGGGTTGGAACTGAATTCTGCAGAAAAGTAGATCTGCAGGAACAGGGTTGAGCACCCCTGCTTTAACCATTAGGACTGCCCATTGTCAGAAGTCATTCCTGTTGCTGGGAGCAATGTTGGTGAAAGTGACTTCTTGTATTGCAAGTATTGTATTTTTACCTGGAAAGTTAGTTGAAGATATTCCATTCGGGGGGCTTGCAGTGCTTACGTCTGTTGCTGCAAACAGAGAGTAAAGCCTTAAGTTCAGCTCAACCAATCATTGTTTACATAATCAGTCAGTGGTGTTTCACTGCAGAAAACTTGTGCACATTGCTATTAATTGTCCTACTATCTATTAAAGCAGAGCTGGGCAATTTCAGTCTTGGAGGCCCACTGTCCTGCAGAGTTTAGCTCCAACTTGAATCAAACACTCCTGCCTGTAGCTTTATAGTGATCTTGAAGTCATTGATTAGGCTTGTTCAGGTGTGTTTGATTAGAGTTGGAGCGAAAATATTTCAAAAGAAAGAGTCTATTCCGAGTCATTTTTAAAATGAATCTTAAAGCTGCATTCCGTAACTTTTTTTTTGGTTAATTTTTGTTTTAATGTTCTTAAGAACATATTTGAGAATTTATCAAGAATTCTTTCAAAAATTGCACTTTAGAACAGTCTTACGAATTTAGTGGATTTCTTTTTTTTAACCTGATTCACAACGTTTATCTTATAATAATGTTTTCTATTGTGAGTGGTACGGGTAGGGTTTCACTGGAAATTCCAGCATGCTGCTGTGTCATTACATCACGTCTGTAAACATAAAGAAGTTATCCCGGCTACTAGGCTGTTGCATGTGCGGATGCTGCAGGTGACGGATCATTTATAGCCTTTTCTGACAGAATAATTAAATGTACCATTTTGATGGCGGATTGTAATCCAGAAAGGATTATGTGTTTATGAAACACATGTGAATGAAATTAAATTAGATTCCAGTTTTAAATGTGCTTCAGATAGCCTGAGATTACAAAAGATTTGTATTTTAAAGAGAGCCAGTTCGAAGGAAGCATAGTTTGCTTTTTGGGTTAAAAGAATTTCTTAATATGAAATTCAAATGGTATGATAATTAAACATCAGACTACAGAAATTCAAATCTACACGCTAATACACACTATACTCACAGTCATGCATTGCTGATGTTGTCAACATTAATAACTTGAGAATAACGTATAACAATAATACTAATTTGCATGGTTTGATGTGATATGAGCTAACTGATCGTTTGATTTAGTCACCATTGGTAGCGTGATTTATCGTAATGCTTTTTTTCCTCAGTTGGTCAGAACAAACGTGGCAGACTTATTATTTACTTGTTCAGATGACAACATACAGTGAAAATCCTTATTTGGGTCATAAATTCGTAGGCTAGAATCTATGATTCCTAAGTACGGTATCCACACTAGTGCGGTGACTGACTGCCACACATATTCCTCAAAACATTAGATTCATCCACGCTGGAGCTGTGCCAACGCACTACCCGCGCAAGGACGATAATTCCACACACTGCTGCAATTGCAAGTTTTCAAACAGAGATGGTGACAAAGAGGCAAAAGTTACGGACTGCAGCTTTAAGTTAGAAAATAAGTTCTTAAAAAAATATCTTCTTAAAAAAATGAGTTAAAAAATTTCTTAAGATAAATTCCAAGAAGTTCGTAAGAATGTTCTTAAGTAAGGGTCTTCAACCAGGGTCCACAGGGGCACTGCAGGGGGGTCTGCCAATTAATGTTTGATGATAAATTATTTTTTGCCAAAAATTTAAAACAGGTACAAAACATCACAAAGTTAATGTTAAATATAAGCTCCCAGAAACAAAATCAAGAGTACCCCAGGTTATACTGTAATGTCATAATATTACTGCTGAAACCCACTGCATTGCTTTTTGAGTTTGAGCCTTGGAGAATGTTCTTATTTACAGCGAGTTTTTGCAGCGCTTTGAAATTTAGCCAATAGCAGCCATGTTTTGTCCTGTGTGGAGTTAAGCTCACGCTTGCCAATCATCTCTCATTAACAAGCAATGACACAATGTTAGTAAGAGATTCATTATGCAGTGTAGACAACTTTATTGATTTTTTTAAAGGAACCTTCTGAGATTGTGAACTTAGATAAGTGACAGCTTTTTCGTGATTGTAAAGTTGAGTGATCTTTCGAGGCTATATAGCTGCAATTAGTTGAATAAAAGTATTGTTTTTTGTGCTGCTAAGAAAACCAACAATCAATTCCACACTGCTAGGTTTTGGAAGTGACATCTAAATGCGTGACTCACTCAGAAGCATGTCATGTCAAAACAGATACATGCAATTTAAATGCAGACTAATAGATTGGTAAACTTTAAAAAAAATATTTGTATCTATATATTTTTGGAAACCCATTCCAATTATTTGTAAAAGTAATGCCATTAATGATAATCTTAAATGTCACACTGTACATTGCTATTCTTGTTATGGAGCCGCTGCTTACACATTACATCTGCACTTTATTAGAAACCCCTTACTACACTGTGTGCAGAATTATTAGGCATGTTGATATTCTGGTCATATTTTTTTTCCAAACACATTTTACCAATTCCAAACCACATCAGTCTTAATAACTACTGTCAATTTTGTATTTAATCATTTATATGTGATATATAATTGTCCGTGAAGGCTGGAAGTGAAAAACTCCTTATATTCAGGTGTGCATAATTATTAGGCATGTTTTCTTTTACAGATAAAATGAGCCAAAAAAGATATTTAACCCAGACTGAAAAGTCCAAATTATTAAATGCCCATGAGAAGAATGCAATACTATTGCATTACAAGAATTTGCAAAGTTAAGGCTTGACCATTGGACAGCGAAATGCTTGTTGAGTCTGCATGGTCAGAAAAAAACAGGTGGACAAGAAAAGATGCATGTTAACTGCAAAAGAATTAGGAATTAAGGTGAAGAATTAGGTGTGACACCATCAGGAACCGTTTCCAGTTCTCCAGCGCCCCCATTTTCCAGAACTGCAACCTACCTGGAGTCTTCAGAAGTGCAATGTGTCAGGTTCTCAGAGACTTTGCTTGGTAAAAAATCCTAAAAAATGCCCCTGACTTAATAAGAATAACAAGCTGACATGTTGTGAAATACATGAAGACTGTTTTCTATAGGCATTATAGACAAATAAGTTGAGAGTGACTCTTGAAGGACAAGCATCACATCCTCTTGTACCTTTGATTTAAGAATTTATCTTCCAAAATCTGGCAGTAAGTTTTGGGAGTTCATATTAGTCCATCTCTGCAAGTCAGACTTTTCAGGATAGGCGACTAAACATGAACTGATGTGGTTTGGAATTGGTAAAATGTGTTTTAGAAAAAAAATATGACCAGAATATCAACATGCCTAATAATTCTGCACACAGTGTAATTTCAGATACTCAGTGATTTGATTCTTAATTCTCCATCTCACAGTAAAATTAAAATGTGTGTTTTTTTTTTTTAGTAAATCTCAAGCTAAAGTTCAAGTAAATGTATAGTTCAGTCATGAAACTCTTCTGAGCAGCTGATTGGTTCACTTAAAGTTGGTTGCTTCATCCAATTATTTATTTTATTCTATCTACGTAACCTAGTTATACACAACTTTTCACCAAATGAAGTTCCAAATGTAGGTTCGGGAGGAACCTAATCATTCAGTCCAGTCAATCATCATTACGAGCCTATATAAGCAGCTCTCATTGCACTGTCCCAGCGTCAGTTCTTCCGGCATCCCTCCACCTCCCCTTCTCCTCCACTATTTCTGTCATTTCTCTAGGTAATATCGCGATGGGGGGTTGAACTCGGTGCTCAAGCTGAGCCTCGGGTTCGAGCCACCATTACGGACAGCAAGCCAAGTTTGTTTACCATTGCCCATCAGGACTGGATGGGCAGGTAAAATCGTGAAATGCAAGTAAAAATTAGCGTTGGCAAGTATATGTATTTGTGTCAGTCACAAGTTGGGGGGTAAAACTTTTCCGAAATATAATAATGCAATGAAGTGAGAACAACAGCCCATTTTTGAAGACATTTGCAGTTTCTGACGTAAGCAAATAAAAAAGATTTTCTGCAGACAAAATCATTGTGATTAGCTGTTTTGTCATAAGCGACAAGAGTGAATCAAATAATAGGACACAAACGGTCTGACAAGGTCAGAGCAGTGTGATGGCCAGCTTGTCTCTAGACATGCTTCATTTCAGAAGATGAAGTTTTTGCTTCTTTATTTTTCATAACCCGAGAATGTGGCGACACGTATCTGGGGTTACACCGGCAAAATGGTGCAGTATAGTATAGTTTGAAGGGTTGCGCGTTCGGCTGTACACTTTCGCTGAGCCGCATCAGGCAGCACATGAGTAGCGCTTCAACAGACAAAAAAAACAAAATTATGTCAAAATTTTGGTGAGTTACCTCGTAAACGTAATCTTAAATGAGTTAAAAAGTCTTAAAGAACCGTAAAGAGTTGGAAGAACATCGAATGTGTGTCAGATCATGTGCATTCAGATTTTAAAGATGCAGTGCAGCTTTTAAAGTGAAGTCTGTTGAAGTCTGTCATTGATGTAAATCAAAGAAATCACTCGACTGCTGTAGTCTCTGATTAACTTTTGAAGCTTGAATAAAGATTAATCTGTATAGGCCTAGTTTATGCATATACAATTAATAGTTTATGTTAAGATTGTTTTAAAATCACTTAAATTAAAAGTATATTTTAGAGCCTATTAAATGTTAAGAAATAATGGCTTTCAATTATACTGTAATGTTGAATGGCTATAATTGTCTATAATTAACAGGTAAAATTGAGGAAAAATGCCTACTACTACTACTACTGATGTTATTAAACATTTGAAATAGACTATTTTTATGTTGTTTCTACATTAATTTGAAGGTTCAATGTGAAATAATGACAATATAAATATGCGATTAATCATGATTAATAACAGAAAAATTAATTATTACCAGGTAAAAAAATTGGTCTGTAAATTTTATCACGTCACTGGCTATTGGCAGGTATGGCAAAAAGTTAGATTTAGGCCCTGATTACAAGTATTGTGTTCTTACCTGGAAGGTTAGTTGAAGATGTTCGATTCGGAGGGCTTGCAGTGCCTACGTCTGTTGCTGCAAACAGAAAGTAAAATGTTAAGTTCAACTCAGTTCCTGTGGAGTGTTATCTACACTGAAGGTACTACAAACATGAAGTGGCAAGAGCATCTGATCTGGCCTACAGTACCTACTGTGTATTGAGCTGTTTGAAGCACAACACACTAATCTAAATTCTAAGGAAACCCTTCAGGAATCGCTGTCATCAAGCGTGATGAGCTCTGTGATGCCACATAAACCCAAATTAGGGGTTTCTCTGTACAGAAAGTGATCATTATTTACCCATTGGTTTTGAACTGCCACCAACAGGCTGAGGATTGTCAGTACTGCCTCCAGTCTGAGCTGTTTGAGAGAGAAAGAGATCAGAATGAAAATACAGTAACAATAAACCACACAAACACATCCACAAAGCAAAGAGGAAGGTTTGACCTGGAAACCAGCAGTTTGAATTATTCAATTATTCTGTAAACTGTCACACTGTAAACATTCTCTATGAGACATCAGTTACAGACAAATAATAGAACTTGGGCCATTTACATATTTCAAATATATTTTAAAAGAAATCAAATCTTTAGTTTCTTTAGAATGTTTAATGAATCCAGCAACTGATCTTTTCATGTAGCTGATCTCTTCACATTCAATGTTTCAGCAACGTCTCAGTACAGCTTACCAGATCAGCCTGTGAAAATCATAATATACATCATTTATTATAAAACTGATCTATAATATAAGATATCCAGTATGTTTTTCTGCTTGTTTTCTTAGTGACTTACATTGTTGGAAGTTGTTTCTGTTGCTGGGAGCAATTTTGGTGACTTTTTGTATTACAAGTATTGTGTTCTTACCTGGAAAATTAGTTGAAGATGTTCCATTCGGGGGGCTTCCAGTGCTTACGTCTGTTGCTGCAAACAGAAAGTGAAGTGTTAAGTTCAACTCAGTTCCTGTAGTAGGGTCATCTACACTGAAGATACTACAAACATGAAGTGGGCAAGAGCATCTGATCTGGCCTACAGTACCTACTATGTGTTGAGCTGTTTAAAGCACAACATACTTATCTAAATTCTAAAGAGCATGCCTCCCAGGAATCATTTTGATCAAGCATTATTACAAAAAAATCTTTAAGGCCACATCTGTAGCAATAAACCCATGTAGGGTATCAGAGCAAATCAGACAAAGACTTGTTTTAGAAAAGAGTTGAAAGAACCCAAAAGGGCAAATTCCACAAAAAAGGCCCAGGATAACCAGACAACGTCATAAATCAGGCCCTAGCGCCAGCCAGGCAACTCCTTCACGGCTTTAAACAACTGGCAGCATTAGCACAAAAGAACATTTATTGATAATCGATTGATATCGATAAAATTATTGGTTTCTGGGTTCCGGACGTGTCTCTCAGTCACGCTCTGCCCCAGTGCCTTTTTTCCCGGAGATTCATGAAGAGCTCACTGAAACATTGACGTTCCCTAGGTGGAGTGTGTGGTTGCAGTGCATTTATGCTTGCAAAACAGTGCCACCTGAAAGAACCGTCTGCGCCTCCCATCCAAAGCCTGTAAGCTGTTGTCATGGCTTACAGCACTGCAAGCAAGGCCGCCGCAGCCCTGCACATCATGACCATCCTGCAGGTCCAACGGGCCAAAGCTCTTAAAAACCTGTACAAGGATAGTCCTGACTCAGGGTTGATGCTAGAGCTGCGCACGGCGACTGATTTTGCTCTCTGAGCAACTAAAGTCACGGCCTTGTCCCTTGGTCAGGTGATGTCCACCATAGTGGTCCAAGAGGGCCATCTCTGGCTGAACCTGGCACATATGCGTGACGGCGACAAAGTTTGCTTTCTTGACGCCCCCGTCTCTCAGGCCAGCTTCTTCTGCGATACTGTCAAGGACTTTGCCCAGCAGTTCTCTTCAGTCCAAAAGCAGACGAAGGCCATCAAGCACATCTTTCTCTGCCGTGATTCTTCCAACACCAAGCCGCCAGGAGCCAGGTCTTCGTCTGCTTGTTGCTAGAAAGCATTGAAGGAGGTAACCCCTCAGCAGGGGCATCGAGCTGGCCGCAGGAAGGCCCCTCAGTTAGCCGCTAAGTCTCCTCGGAAGGCCACAAAGTGTCCCAAAGTGTGACCATAACTGACTGAAAGGGAACATCTCTGTTACATATGTAACCCTTGTTTCCTGAAGGGGGGAACAGAGACGTTACATCCCTCATGCCACAACCTTGAACTGCGCTGAAATGCCGTCATGCATCTCGGCTCCTCAGCACAAACCTGAATTAGTGGATGCATGCCGCTATCTTATATACCTGTATGTAAGGGGAGTGGCTTGGAATGCAAATTCCACTCACCAATTCTCATTGGCCTTTTCTTTTAAAGTTCAGAGGTGAGTGGACCTCCCAAGTGAGACCCCTGACATGAATCGACATAATGTCTCCGCTCCCTGCTTCGAGAATTACATACATAACTGAGAAGATATTCACTTATTCTGTAAACTGTCTCACTGTAATCATTCTCTGTGAGACATCAGTTATAGAAAAATAATAGAACTTGGGCCTTTTTCAAATTTTAAATATATTTTAAAAGAAATTAAATCTTTAGTTTCTTTAGAAATTTAGTTCTTTTTCATGGAACTTGAACTGCGTCACTATGGGGAATGGCATATCGGTGACCCGTGTCTGAAGCCTGCATTAAAAAACTACAACAACGTTGGCCGGTGACAGCCTATGACATCACTTTCGACGCAACTCGCAGGTAGAACACAACATTCTCTTCTTCATCTTCACTGACCTTTTTGTCTAGGAGCATGCATTCCGATAAGAACGGTTTTCTTTCCTTTGCCTTCCGAGCTTATGAGTGCCTCTGTAAAGATGGTGGTCGAGAAGTTCAGGGAGGCGAAGGCATGCCCAGGAGTCTTTAAAACCTTCATTCTTCGAATGTCCAGGTCTGAGCCCTGTAACGCCTGCCTACTGCCCTCTGTTGGCTCTGCTATTTAGTGCAAGTGCTGGCTGGGCAACAGGTGAAATTAATCATTGTTCCAGCCTCCGAGAGAGTGGTAGTGAATAAAGGTTTGATATGTCTTTTGGGCAGCTCGCTTTCAGGTGTGGCTTCAGGTATGATATTTTTAAAATCCATGTTGTGGTAAGTGCCCACGTGAGTCTCTGGCACTTTTCTTAAATCCACTCTGGTATGGATTGCACCTAGATTTTGCGTCCATTCTAAAATCCTGTATGGTAGGGATTCACGCTCTTCCAGCCCATTCCCTTATTGAGTTGGTTCAGACCCCGGTTATCTTGGGTCCCACTCCATTTATGTATCCTCACTGATACCTTATGAGCATCTGCCACGCTAAGTCCCCAAGTAATGGTAAATACACACGCTAGTTCCTGCGAACTCTCTAATCCTGTATGATATGGGTTACGCACTCGATCCCGTTCCCATTCTCTGAATTGGTTGTCCCTGGTCACCTTGGGCCCCACTCTACTTGCGCATCCTTGAGCAGGGGGTTGCTACCTATGTTCTGTAGGACGGTTCCTGAGTGAACCTATGCAGAGCCAGCAGTAGCCCCGTGTGACAGGCCAGACCTAGGCGAAACCCTAGGTGCTTGACCATATTCCCTTAAAGAAATATTTTCTGCTTCCAAGCTTCTAGCTCTACCCTGTGTCCAACATTTCTGACCACTTTCAGGTAAGTCTTCGGGTACACAGCTCAGGCTTTTGGCCGAAGGGGATAATGTCACTGACAGCCGTCACTACGTCTCAGGGGCAACTCCCTTAAGTTTAAGGGAGTTGGTACTTAGTGCTCACCTCTATGATGGCATGCACTCCTCTCAGCATGGCAGCGTGGGTATACAGTTCCCCGTAGCGACCCCTAGGGGACGCCGTTCAAGTTCTTCGAAAGGGAACGTCTCAGGTTACGTGTGTAACCCTGGTTCCCTGAGAGAGAACGAGACACTGCGTCCACTAGGTTCGTCACCATGCTTCAGACGAAGTAGTGAATGTTGTGTTCTATCGGCATCCCTTTGTACTGTGGTCGCGCCGGTAGTGATGCACCGGTGGCGACAAGTCACACCGAAAGTGACGCCATAGGCTGTCGCCGGCCAATGTTGTTGTAGTTTTTTTCAGTGTCTCATTCCCTTCTCAAGGAACCAAAGTTACATACGTAACCTGAGACGTTTTTCACTAACCACGCATAAACATTGTTTTCTCAAAAACACAAACATGTACATTCATGTTGGTTACATATTATTGTAGCCCAATTTGTGATGAAAAAAGCACAAATGTCAGGGCATGTCAAACTTCTTCAGGGCCCCAAAACACCCTCAGACCCCAGAAGTTAAAAGAAATCAAATCTTTAGTTTCACTATTGTTATATACTATTTTTTAAATGGCACATTTAACAGTTTACTTTTAAACTTAAACTGTTACCTTGCTTGTAATTGTTCTCCAGCTGTTTACCCAGATTATTCTTGCTCATCTTCCTCAGGATCTCCGCCGTAATCCTTACTGCTTCGTCTCCAAAACAGTCCACCATTGTTTCCACTGTTATTAACCTATCTGCATTCTCCATTACAGACTTTGATATTTCTTTATGTTTTTTCCTTAAGCGCCATTTAAACTCATTTAGCTCGCTACTTGTCAGATCCTTTAGTGACTTTAGGAGCAGGTCATCAACAGATTCCATTGTCTTTTACCGATTCACAGCTGCAAGACAAAAAGAAAAAGATCTGAATTAGTTTCACTTTTAATATGTGGACCCAATTGCTCAAATTCTAAAATGTTATGAAATGAAGCTGTGGTCAGATCAGGACTCTCAGAGTCAAACTCAAAAAAGTTGTTAAAGAAGTCCTATAATGCTCCAGGTTCACTTTTGGGTCCATTTGTGGTTCGATTTCCTCATGATTTGTGGAAACAATGAGGTGCCAGTCCTCAATTTTAAACTAAGCTGTTTATTTTATTTTTTTATTTTTTATGTAATCTACACTGTGTGCATAATTATTAGACACGTTGATGTTCTGGTCATATTTTTATTCTCAGAGACTTTTCTTGGGTGAAAAATCCTAAAAAATGACCCTCATTTAAAGAGAATAACATGCTGAAGTGTTGTGAAATACATGAAGACTGTTTTCTATAGGCTTTATAGACAGATAAGTTGAGAGTGACTTTTGAAGGACCAGCATCAAATCCTCTTATACCACTCTTTCAAGAATTTATCTTCCAAAATTTGGCAGTAAGTTTTGGGAGTTCATTTTAGTCCATCTCTGCAAGTCAGACTTTTCAGGATAGGAGACTAAACATGAACTCCCAAAATGTACTGCTGGATTCTGGAAGACAAATTCTTGAATCAGAAGTACAAGAGGATGTGGTGCTGGTCCTTCAAACATCACTCTCAACTTATCGGTCTATAAAGCCTATAGAAAACAGTCTTCATGTATTTCACAACACTTCAGCATGTTATTCTCTTTAAATGAGGGTCATTTTTTAGGATTTTTCACCCAAGAAAAGTCTCTGAGAACCTGACACATTGAACTTCTGAAGACTCCAGGTAGGTTGCAGTTCTGGAAAATGGTGGCGCTGGAGACTAAATGGTTCCTGATGGTTTCACAGCTAATTCTTCACTTTAATTCTTAATTCTTTTGCAGTTAACGTGTCTTTTCTCCTCCACCATTTTTTTTCTCAACGTGCTGACCCAGCGAGCATTTCTCTGTCCAATGGTCATGCCTTAACTTTGCAAATTCTAGTATTGCATTAGTATTGCATCCTTCTCATGGGCATTTAATAATTTTTGACTTTTCAGTCTGGGTTTAATCTCTTTTTTTGGCTTTTTTATATGTAAAAGAAAACGTGCCTAATAATTACGCACACCTGAATATAAGGAGTTTTTCACTTCCAGCCTTCATGGACAAATATATATCACGTATAAATGATTAAACACAAAATTAATAGTAGTTATTAAGATTGATGTGGTTTGGAATTGGTAAAATGTGCTTGGAAAAGAAATATGACCAGAATATTAGCGTGCCCTAATAATTATGCACACAGTGTACAGCTAGCTGTGCATTAAATGTTTTATGCAAATTACTAACCTTGTGTACTCAGCTGCTCATTTAGGATACTCCAAATTCACTAATATTAGAACAAAGTTAAGAACAAACTTGCAAAAACTTTCAAGTACAATGTCAAACACTGTAATGTAAATGCTCTGGTCCCCTCCCTTCTTACTGTGGTGATGAGATACATAGACTGTTGTCACTCAATGGCTGGATGTCTAAATGGTGCTCGCAAAATAACATTGGACAAGTTTTTGGGGCAGACCTGACCTGTTGAAAAAAGATGTCTTCATCCCTCCAGGGGTGGCGCTGCTCTTCTCTCTAGAAATATGGCACATAGTCTTAGAGTTGCTCTTGACTAATTGGGGCCCAGTTGAGGAAGCAGACAGACTGGCTAAACCAAACATCTGCTAGCCACTTTACGTCACAGAAATCGTCCCAGGTTACGTATGTAACCATGGTTCCCCGAGGGAACGAGACGCTGCGTCCGAAACGCTAGGGGAACGCCCTTGGCGGAAACACGCTCTGAACACATGTGTAATCTGACCAATGAGAAAGCGGGACGTCACGGGCAAGTGATGTCACCGACCAGGAAGCATAAAAGCACGTGCGAAGCCGGCCGGCGTCAGCTTCGAGAATGAAGCGAGCGCTCGGCAGGGATGCCAGAAGGATGGACCGAGACGCAGCGTCTCGTTCCCTCGGGGCACCATGGTTACATACGTAACCTGGGACGTTCCCCTTCGGGAACTCGAGCTGCGTCCGCAAACGCTAGGGGAACGAGATGCCCACGCCACCAGACTTCGAAGTCCCTGCCTAGTGAAATTGCTAGGACACAAGGACAGAAGAGCCAGGAGTGGCTCAGGTGTCTAGGTTATAAAACCTGACAAAGGTAAGTGGCGTAGACCACCCCGCAGCATTACAGATGTCCTGGATTGGGACACCTAACATGAGTGCTTTGGAAGCAGCCGTAGCACAAGTAGAATGGGCTCGAAGACCCATAGGTGAAGGAAGGTCCGAAGACTCATAAGAAGTAGAAATGGCATCAACGATCCATCTACTAATAGTTTGCTTGGTAGCAGGACTCCCCTTCTTAGGGGGGCCATAGCAGACGAACAGTTGTTCCGATTTACGCCACAGGGCAGCTCTGTGGACATAGGCATCCAGGGCACGTACTGGGCAGATACAATTTTGCTTCTGTTGGTCGGGCTCCCGAAAGGGAGGAGGACAGAAAGCCTGGAGCACGACCGGCTGAGGTGTGCTGGTGGGGACCTTAGGTACGTACCCCGGTCTGGGGTACAGAAATGCCTTGGTCATACCAGGAGCAAACTCTAAATGAGAAGGGGCCACCGAAAGGGCCTGCAGGTCCCCTACCCGCTTGAGGGAAGTAAGAGCGAGCAACAAAGCTGTCTTAATAGTGAGAAGACGATCAGGTATCTCTTCTATAGGCTCGAATGGAGGCCTACAGAGAGCCTCAAGCACCACAGCCAGATCCCAAGTAGGGATATGAGGTCGCGTCGGAGGTCTCAGCCTCAGTGCACCGCGGAGGAAACGTGTAACCAGGGGGTTCCTACCCACTGACATGCCACCAAGAGGGGCGTGGTAGGCCGAAATTGCCGCCACGTAGACCTTCAGGGTGGAGTGGGCTAACCCTGTGGAGAGACGGGCCTGCAGAAACTCCAGTACTGTACCAACTGGGCAGTTAGCTGGGTCTTGCTGGCGTTCTCTACACCATGAAGTGAAAAGCTTCCACTTCAGGGCGTACAGTTTCCTCGTCGAGGGAGCTCTGGATTGGAGGATGGTCTCAACAACCTCGGTTGAGAGACCAGAAGCTATGAGTTGTGCCCCCTCAGAGGCCACACCCACAGCTTCCATAGCTCTGGGCGGGGGTGCAAGATGGTACCCCCCCCCTGTGAGAGGAGATCCCTCCTGACGGGAATCTCCCATGGAGAGCCGTCGAGGAGAGATATCAGGTCCGAGAACCATACTCGGCCCGGCCAGTGCGGGGCTACTAACAGTAGACTGACTCCCGGCGCACTCTCTCCAGAACTCCTGGGAGCAGAGCAATCGGGGGAAAAGCGTACAGACGTAGCCTCGGCCACGTCTGTGTCATAGCATCCAGTCCCAGAGGAGCTGGATGAACTAGAGAGAACCAGAGGGGACATTGAGCATTCTCCCTCGTGGCGAAGAGATCTACTTGGGCTGAACCAAAGATTCTCCAGATCTGCTTCACCACCTCCGGGTGAAGCATCCATTCCCCGGGCCTCGGCCCCTGCCTCGACAGGATGTCTGCTCCCACATTTAGATACCCAGGAATATGAACTGCTCGAAGTGAGAGGAGTTTGTCCTGGGACCACACAAGGATCTGGTGCGCCAGCTTGTATAAGGGGCGCGAACGCAGGCCTCCCTGGTGGTTGATGTAGTAGACCACGGCTGTGCTGTCGGTGCGTACTAGCACATGGCGATCTTTCAGGTCTGGAAGAAAGTACTTCAGAGCTCGAAATACGGCCAGCATCTCGAGGCAGTTGATGTGCCAACTGAGATGGCGACCACTCCACAGACCCCGGGTGGAGCGGCCACTCATGACCGCCCCCCAACCGGTGAGGGATGCATCTGTCGCTAGTGAGACACGGCGGCAAGGAGCTCCCAACACCGGGCCCTGATTTAGGAACCAAGGTTTCCTCCACATATCTAAGGTACGTAGCCCTCGGCGCGTGACCTTGATCATGCGAAGCGGGTTTCCCCTCGGGGAGAACCCCTTGGTTTTGAGCCACCACTGAAGGGGTCTCATGTACAGCAGGCCAAAAGGTATCACATTGGACGCAGCTGCCATCAAACCCAGCAGTTGTAGAAACTGCTTGACAGTGAGTGACCGGCCTTCTTTGACTCTCCTGACTGCGGCAAGGATCGACCCGATCCGAGCAGGGGACAGACGTGCCTGCATCGTGGTCGAATCCCACACCACGACCAGATAAGTGGTCCTCTGTGATGGAGAAAGCACACTTTTCTTGGCGTTTAGCCTTAACCCCAACGCTTTCATGTGTGCGAGAACAACATCTCGATGTTGAACCGCTAAACTCTCGGACGCTGCTAAGATCAGCCAGTCGTCGATGTAGTTTAATATGCGAATGCCCTGGAGCCGAAGAGGAACCAGGGCAGCGTCTACGCATTTCGTAAACGTGCGGGGGGAGAGTGCTAGGCCGAACGGAAGAACCCGAAACTGATAAGCTTCGCCCCTGAAAGCAAATCTCAGGAACTTCCGATGTTGAGGAAGGATGGAGACATGAAAGTATGCGTCTTTCAGGTCTATCGTCACAAACCAGTCCTCGGACCTGATCTGTGAGACGACTTGCTTGATTGTAAGCATTTTGAACTTCAGTTTCATTACTGAACGATTGAGACGACGAAGGTCTAAGATGGGACGCAACCCTCCATCCTTCTTTGGAACAATGAAGTACCGGCTGTAAAACCCGGATTCCCTGACGTGAGGAGGGACCACCTCGATGGCCTCCTTCCTCAGAAGGGTGACTACTTCTTGCTCCATAACCAGAGCCTGCTCGGGGCCCACCACTGTGGGAAAAACCCTGTCGAAGGGCGGCGGCGGAGCGCCGAACTGAATAGAATAGCCTTTTTCTACTGTACGCAGGACCCATGCAGACACGTTTGGCAGTAGCTTCCACGCTGCCAGATAGTCTACTAAGGGAACCAGCCGCTCGAGGCTGGCCTCTGGTGTTGACTGAACTGCTAGCTCGGAGACCTGTAACGGCAGACCGGCAGGAGACTGCCGAACTAACTGTTCTAGAGACCCCCGTGGGGGTGACGAGCGTCCTGGCTCCGCTACGAGACCGGGCGGAAAGACCCAGGGCATGCGCTCGTCGGAGGCCGCTGAGTTCTGTAACCTTGGCAGAAACGTCAGACTGACCCCCCGAGGGCACAGAGGAGAGGTGGGTACCGTGTAATGCGGTAAAACCCACCTTTCCCCGGCAGGGGCTACCCTCGGCGGTCCTGGGTTGGCGTCAGGACCGCTTTTGGGCCGGGGCCCTCTTCGCCTGAAGCACGACCCGCAGGTCGGGCCTCGCCTTAGAGGACCCCGGTCTAGAGTGCCGCGAGTCTCGGCCCCGGGACGGGGGAGCACGAGAGGCGACACTCAACTTCTGCACCTCACGGTACGAGGAGCTGGTACACGGTTGTGGCTGCTCACGCCCAGCAGCCACATGAGCTAGCGAACGGCGAGGGAGGAACTTCTGGAACGCCGCCGCTTGTTTGCGTGCCTCCTGGTACCTGTTGACGACAGAATCTACTGCGTCGCCAAACAGGCCAGAAGACTCAAGCGGGGCGTCCAGGAGGAAGACCCTGTCCTTCTCTTTCATATCGGACAGGGTCAACCACAGATGCCTCTCCGCCGCCACCATGGCTGCCATAGACCGCCCCACTGCACGGGCGGTCTCCTTGGTGGCGCGGAGGGCTAAATCTGCTGTCTTTCTAAGTTCCTCCAAATCTACTTTATCGCCTTCTGCTAGCTCTTTCAGCAGGTCGGCCTGATAGGCTTGGAGCAGTGACATGGTGTGAAGACACGCTCCGGCCTGACCTGCTGACGTGTACCCCTTACCCAGAAGCGCTGATGTAGTGCGTAGCGGCTTCGAGGGTAAGGTAGGAGCCTTCAATGACGATGCCTCGCCGGGGGACAGATAGCTCGCAAGCGTCTGTTCCACCCGGGGCATCGCCTTATAGGCTCGCTCATCGAGCCCCACCACATTTCCATAATAGTCAGAGGCGGGGACGAAGAGACGAGCCGAAAATGGTCTACCCCACGACCTCGAGATCTCATCGTGGAGGTCGGGGAAGAAAGGAAGGCTCCTTCTTGGAGGTGGATTCTTACTCCGCAGAAAGCGCTCATCCAACTTGCTTCTCTGCGGAGTTGATTCTTCCTTGGCGGGCCAACTGATATTTAATTTGGCTACCGCACAAGTAACCACCTCCAAGAGCTCCTCGTACTGTGGGGATTGAGGGAGTGGCTCGCAAACACTCTCCAAGTCACCCTCGCCAGAGGATGACAACAGGAGAGAGGAGCCCGCCCCCTGGGAGGAAGTAGCCGCAGAGCGGGCTTCCGAACCCACGGAACGGGCTGCAGATCTGCTGGGTGAGGAGGGAGATAGGGGGTTACCCGTCTCCATTTCCTCCAACAGATCCAACTGCGAACCCCAGGAATGCAGTGCCCGCTCCGCCTCGGCGGAGCCGCACCCTGAGGAACGCTGATGAAGGATCCCTCCTCGAAGAGATCCTTCCGGGAGCGGAGCGTCCGCAAAGGAAGCTCTTCACAATGCGGGCAATCAGCCCCCTCAAGGGCTGACGATGCATGCTCCGCTCCCAAGCAGACCACGCACATGCTGTGTGTATCCCCGCTAGTGATGTATCGTTTGCAGGGAGGAACACACAGCCTGTAACGCGGTCCGCTTTTACCACTCGAGCCACTCTTAACAATCGCTTTCTTCAACATTGCCCTCAAAAGAAAGTAGTGCAAACTAGCACAGAAAAACAGGGTCAATGTTACAGACAGACAAATTCACACACAGCGCTCCGCTGAAAGACAGAAGCTGACGCCAGCCGGCTTCGCACGTGCTTTTATGCTTCCTGGTCGGTTTCTCATTGGTCAGATTACACATGTGTTCAGAGCGTGTTTCCGCCAAGGGCGTTCCCCTAGCGTTTCGGACGCAGCTCGAGTTCCCGAAGGGGAACAGTTAAGTCTCAGCACATTTTACTTATATATCACACTATAGAGACTGTGTATGGCAAACTGTTTTAACATTTAATCATCAACATTTAAATGGTACTTGTACTTAATTTTTCAATGCTAGTATTTTTTCCATTAAGTACTAGTGTTTATTCATTAGCTACTAATACTTATTCTTAAGCTACAAGTTCTTATTCTTTAGGTACTGGTACCTGTTAAAAACATACTAGTACATATTCAAGGACTGAATTCCTGCAGTGCCCACAAGGTCCCCCAGCTCAAGAAAGCACATGTACAGGCCCGTCTGAAGTTTGCCAGTGAACATCAAAAGGACAATGGACGGGGCCATGTAACATCAATTCTTGGGTGAAAACCTCCTTCTCTCAGCCAGGGGATTGAAAATGGGTCGTGGATGGGTATTCTAGCATGACAGTGACCCAAAACACACGGCCAAAGCAACAAAAGAGTGGCTCAAGAAGAAGCACATTAAGGTCTTAGAGTGGCCTAGCCAGTCTCCAGACCTTAATACCATAGAAAATCTGTAGAGGGAGCTAAAGGTTCGAGTTGCCAAACATCAGCCTTGAAACCTTCATGACTTGGAGAGGATCTGCAAAGAGGAGTGCAACAAAATCCCTCCTAAGATGTGTGTAAACCTGGTGGCCAACTACAAGAAGTGGTCAAATACTTATTTTACTCTTTAAAATGTGTTTTTTCTGAAATGTTTTTGTTGTTATTCTCTCTCTCACTGTTCAGATAAACCTACCATTAAAATTATAGACTGATCCTTTATTTGTCAGTGGGAAAATGTACAAAATCAGCAGGGGATCAAATAATTTTTTCCTCACTCTACCAGTTGCATGAAAATATATACTAGTATGGCTTATAGATTAAATGTTAAAACGGCTTGCTATAGACCATGTCTGTTCCCAGAACTAGCAAAATAAAAAAAAAAAAACGCCCAAAACAATATAAGGGTAACAATTGAATTGATGTTTAACAAATTAAAAAGAAATGTAAAACAGATTGGCGCTCAGAAGGAGGGGGCTCTGGAGGGCGTGGACACTGGAGGGCGCTGATGACTGTCATGCATCATCAATGATCAGCAATCTAATCAACCTATGGTCCTGTATGTCTCAGTTGTCCAGGACAATAAAAGAAGCCTTGAGTGACCGCGCACCGACTCGCTATTTTAATCATCCCACCATCAGCAACACAGTCACACACACAGTTTTTCTCTTAAAGTGCCTTACAAAAATCTGATTCCACACAAATATAGCAAAACAAGCTCCTTGACAGTTGTTCTTTTTGAATTCATAGAAAAAAACCCAGCAAACACTGGAAATATCAGGTATGGTTTACTTGTTTTACTTGTTGAACAGAATCTGTTTTCAGGAATGACACAAAGTCATTCAATAAAAGTCACACTGTTTACATCCCTGTGGTCAGATCAATGTGCTCAACAATGTCTTTGACCTTTATTATGTATATTTTGATTTTACCCCCATTATTTTACTCTTCTCACATTCTTTCTTACCTGCCTCACAGTCACAGTCTCACTGATGGCTCATTAGGGGAGGGTCCTTTGTCTCTCAGGTGTGAATCACTAAATATTCATAACCCTCGCATATGGCACAAAACACAAAACATATCTTACAAAATTGAAATCAATATATTGATTTCTGTGAATGAGATCATTATCATTTTGAAGTAAGTCTTCCAGCCTATAAGACAATGATTATTCAAAAGTCTTATTTAGAACTATTCAGTATGGGTTTTATGCCTTTATTTTAGCTACATTTTCCCCCCCAAAGCTTACTAACCATGCATAACCTTTTTTTTATGCAAACATGTACATCCATCAAATGTCAGGGCATGTCAAAACATCTCAAGGGCCCTAAAATCACCTCAGACCCCAGAGGGTTAAGTCGAAAAACGTCTGTTATATGGTTGGTTTTCTAAGCACACAAATGCAAAGAGCCCTTTCATATCAACTGTCCAATGCACACAAAGTTCTCATAAACACAGCTGGTTATGTCTGAACATAATCAGATGAGAAAGAAATCACATAATAACCAGTTATATCAATCATATCAAACAGTGTCACCAGGACATGGTCACAACACACTACTAACACAAGTCAACCAGGATTGTAAAATAATTTATTTATTTTATTAGTGATCAAAAGCAAACGTTAAATGAAATATATCCATCAGATTGAAGATGAAGTAGTTTTTACTAACCATGAATAACGAGGATGCAGATGTTTCTTGGTCCACTGCGGAACTTGTGTCTTGAGCAAATATTATTTTTAAACTACTTTCAGTTTTGCATTCTTATAAAGGACTGTGGATGCTTTCTTTGGAACATAAACCTGTTAAACCTGAACTGTTAAAGAAAACTAATAAAACCAGTTTTACTAGAGAAAAGGAAGAGAACTAGAGAAAAGGTTTGTTGATTTATTGTGTCATTTTTTTTAAAACCTTGCTACGTGTAATCTAATAATGCAAAATGTTTACACAGTATAAAAGTACTGAGAGATAAATGCTTATATGAACTTAAGCAGTTCAAAGATATTATAATATAAACAGAATCACGATCACGTATTATGAAAACTACTATTTCCACATGTAGTCCTTGATAAAGGTACAGAATAACACAATCAACGATAACCAAACTTTACCTACAGGGAGTGCCTCCTTAAGTGCTGTGAATACGATGGAATGATGCAACAACATAAAAATGCGCACGCTATTCTTCTGAACCCGAAAACGGAATAACATAAATTTAAGCGGTAGAATACGAAATGACCAGTAGGGGGAGCAAAAAATGCTAAAACAGGCAGAGCCAGAACATTGAGAGTCCCTTTGGTGTGACGTATAAATTGCACTTGACTATTACCTTCTTGTCCTTTTCTTTGACTAACTGAAAATTATGGGAGTATGTTTGTCTCATAAATGTTGACTCCATCTCTGCAGTCATCAACCATAGAACTTTTTTTTATAAACAAACTTTTTTTTCTCTGGTGTGGGAATGTCTGTTCATACTTATGTTATTCAGCCAGTGTTCATGGGTCTGGTGGACCCACTGCCCGACCAACAAAACAAAGACAGCAGAGAGTGAAAAGCACAAAAAGTAAGTGTGGCAGATGTGGAGGGACACATATACCATGACCTTGTCCTACAGTTGTGGGAAAAATAATCATTTTGCGAAGTGTTGCAAAAGTGATGTTGCAAAGAAAAAGGCACATACAGTTGAAGAACAGTCAGAGGAATTCCTTGCTGATTCTGTTCAAACAAACTTGACAGACAAAGCTGAATGGATTGTACCACTGACTGTAAATGAGACAGTAATTCCGTTCAAATTAGATCCAGGTGCACAAATTAACCTGTTGTCTATGGATGACTACAGAACTCTTAAAGTTAAAAACAAAATACACTCAACAAAAATAAAAGTAGCAGGATACATAGGTGAAGATGTCCCTTTCAAAGAAAGCTGCCTGGTGACTCTGAAATACAAGGGACAGCTGTTAAAGACACAAATGCTGATTGTGGAAAAGAGCGTTCAGACAGTTCTAGGACTGAGCATGTGTGGAAAAACTGGACTTAATGAGAAGAGTGTTTATAGTGACATCACAGTTCAAAGCAAATGAAACTTCATTCATGGAGGAGTACAAAGATGTTTTTGAAAGACTTAGATGTCTTCATGAGAATAAGGTCAAAACACAGCGGATGTAAAACTGTGTATGGATTATTCATACCTTTTATCCTGTTCCTGTGATTTTGAGGCACTTAACATGCTTAGAATTTTATTAAACTCAACAGACATGTCAGCAATAATCATAGACACTGGCAAAAGCTTATAAATGGGCATGGAGCATACGCTCTATAGCACCACCTTTTGACAAAAACCTGACACTTACATACCAGAACCATACACCGAATCTGCAAAACCATACACTAATTCTCAGCCTTTGACTCGGTTTTCAATTTCATAAAACACTTTTTGCAAAACACAACACACAATTCTCTATGTAACACACAAAAATCTAACAGGAAGTGGCTTGATTTCCTTTTCCAAACACAACAAATCAAAATGCCACACTAATTCATCAGTGCCTCACACTAACTTTTCACTTGTGCAAACACTCATTGCTTTACTTAACACCAGCCAATCATGGCTTTAGAATAGGCCTTGTTGTTTTTTTCTATTAGAAATATTTGTTGTTAATTGGTTGTGAATTATTTGTATTGGTTGTTTTTTTTTCTTTTTAGGGGCCAAGCACCGAAGGTGCGAAGGCACCTATTGTATCCGTTGGCGTTCCTATAACCGGTCTCTTTAGATTCAGTGCATCATGCCGAGTCGAACCATATCCAATTTTCCCATTTCAGCTAATTTGGGTGTCGGCCATATTGAATTTTGTCCAAAAATGCTATATTTTACAAACGCGTTGACGTATCGTTACAAAAACTCGGTATATGTCTTCGGCACCATGCCCTGACAGTACTCAAAAAGTTTGGGAGCAGCGCCACCTTGTGGTCAAAAGTTATAAAGAAATTTACAAAAATGCTAATAACTTCTGCTTACATTAGCCTATTGTAATGAAAGTGATCTCAATAGTTTCCTTGGGTCAAGGCGAGAACATTGATACCCATTATGCCAATATTGGCCAAACTTCCTGTCCGCCATTTTGATTCATGTACAAAACATACTTTTTCGAAACACCTCCTAGACCGTTTGTCCGATTTCCACCAAATTTGACTCAGATCATCTTCAGACCATACTGACAAAAAGTTATGGATTTCGTGTCGATATATGAAACCGTTTTCGTTTAGCGCATCAACAAATTTGCTGGAAAGATGCCAAACTACACCTGAGACTGTATCTCTGCAAAGCTTTGACATATTGACACCAAATTTTATATGTGCCATTGTCACATCAGACTGACCACGCCACATCAATTTGGTAACAGTGCCACCTATTGGTCAGAAGTAATACACCATTCATTAAACAATAATAATGAAATTTCCAAAAATGCTAATAAGTTCTGACTGCATTAGGCTATTGTAATAAAACTGGTGTCAAAATATTCCTTGGGTCAAGCCGACAACATGCATACCAAATATACCACACTTCGCTGAACTTTCTTTTCCGCCATTTTGATTAATGTACAAAACCTACTTTTTCGAACTCCTTCTAGACCGCTTGTCCAATTTTCACTAAATTTGGCTCAAATCATCTTCAGAAGGTGCTGACTCAAAGTTATGGATTTTGTGTTGATAGACAAAACCGTTTTCGTACAGCGTCACTACACATTTGAGGCATAATGGCAAAATGACTCTAAGGCTGTATCTCCAGAAATATTTGACATAATGACACCAATCTTTGTGTGTGTCATTGTCATCTCACACAGAACACATCACATCAATTTGAAAACAGCACCACCTATTCGTCAAAAGTGATAAGCCATTAAATTATATTATTATTGCTTGTATTTATGATTTTTCAGCCATTTCAACTGATATCATCCTAAAATGGCTTTAATTACTCATTGTTGAGGTCGGTCTGTTGCTCCTTGCTGTGCTCAGCTCCTCATTCTGCCTCTGTTGTGCTTGGCCCCGCAATTGCTGCTTGCAGCTATATTTAGGGGCCAAGCACCGGAGGTGCGGTGGCACCTATTGTATCCGTTGGCGTTATTATTATTCTCCTTCTTCCTCTTCCGCCGCAAGTCTATGGCAGCCCATAGAACCGCTTGCGGGAAAGTTGTATAATTTTGCACACTGATAGAGGACAGTCCCAACATTAACCATAGCAAGTTTGGAGTCTCTAACTCAAACTCTATAGCGCCACCACTTGTCCAAACTTTCAAAAGATTTATGCTAATAACGTTTGAACCGTAAGCCACACAACAAAAATTCTTTTTTCCTCTGATTCCTTGGCTTATGCCGAGTCGAATGGACACCAAAATTCAAAAANCTTCTTCTTCTTCTTCTTCTTCTTCTTCCTCTTCCGCCGCAAGTCTATGGCAGCCCATAGAACCGCTTGCGGGAAAGTTGTATAATTTTGCACACTGATAGAGGACAGTCCCAACATTAACCATAGCAAGTTTGGAGTCTCTAACTCAAACTCTCTAGCGCCACCACTTGTCCAAACTTTCAAAAGATTTATGCTAATAGCTTTTGAACCGTAAGTCACACAACAAAAATTCTTTTTTCCTCTGATTCCTTGGCTTATGCCGAGTCGAATGGACACCAAAATTCAAAAATCGTAAGGTTTAGTTTTTTCGCTATTTTCAATTGTTCGTAAAACCTACTTTTTCGAACTCGTCCTAGGCCGTTGCACCGATTGTCACAAAAATTGATCCAGATCATATTCAGACCATGCTGGCAAAAAGTTATGGAATTCAAGTTGATTAGTCAAAACGTTTTCGAATGACGCGCGAATAAATTCTACGAAAAGCACGCAAAAATGGTTGTAAGGCTATATCTCTGCAATGGTTTGTCATATTGAGGCCAAACTTGGTGTGTGTTATAACAAGCATGACCTGAGATTACCTGCAGTGTTTCAGCACAGTGCCACCTAGTGGTCAGGAGATATGAAAAATAGGTCTTTTTGCTTATAACTTCTGAATAGTTGGGCCAAAAATCATGAAACCGGTCTCTTTAGATTCGGTGAATCATGCCGAGTCGAACCATATCCAATTTTCCCATGTCAGCCATTTTGGGTGTCGGCCATTTTGAATTTAGCTTTAAAATGCTGTATCTTGAGAACGGATTAGCGTATCGTTTCGACATTAATTACAAAAATGTTCGGCACCATGCCCTGAATGTACATAAAAATTTTGGGGCCAGTGCCACCTTGTGGTCAAAAGTTATAACCAAATTTCAAAAAATGCTAATAACTTTTGCGTACATTAGCCTATTGAAATGAAACTGATTTTGATAGATTCCTTCGGTCATGCTGAGAACACCGATACCAATTTTGCCAATTTTGGCTGAACTTCCTGTCCGCCATTTTGATTCATGTTGACAACCTATTTTTTCGAACTCCTCCTAGACCATTAGTCCAATTTTCACCAAATTTGGCTCAGATCATCTTCAGACCATGCTGACAAAAAGTTATGGATTTTGTGTCGATACACGAAACCGTTTTCGTTTAGCACATCAACGAATTTACTTGAAAGATGCCAAATTGCATCCGAGTCTGTATCTCTGCAAAGCTTTGACATATTGACACCAAATTTTATATGTGCTATTGTCACCACACTCTGACCAAGCCACATCAATTTGGTAACAGTGCCACCTATGGGTCGGAAGTAATACGCCATTCACTAAACATTAATAATGAAATTTACAAAAATGCTAATAACTTCTGTTTACATTAGCCTATTGGAATGAAACTGATGCCAATAGATTCCTTGGGTCAAGTCGAGAACATTGATACCCATTATGCCGAAATTGGCCAAACTTCCTGTCCGCCATTTTGATTAATGTACAAAACCTACTTTTTCGAACTCCTCCCAGACTGTTAGTCCGATCTTCACCAAATTTGACTCAGATCATCTTCAGACTATGCTGGCAAAAAGTTATGAATTTCGTGTCGATATACGAAACCGTTTTCGTTTAGAGCATCAACAAATTTGCTGGAAAGATGCCAAACTACATCTGAGGCTGTATCTCTGCAAAGCTTTGACATAATGACGGCAAACTTTGTTTGGGTCATTGTCATTTCACACAGAACACGTCACATCAATTTGAAAACAGCACCACCTGTTGGTCAAAAGTGATAAGCCATTAAATTTTATTACGATTGGTTGTATTTATGATTTTTCAGCCATTTCAACTGATATTATCCTAAAATGGCTTAAGTTACTCCCTGTTGTAGTCGGTCTGCTGCTCCTTGCCGTGCTTAACTCCTCATTCTGCCTCTTTTGTGCTTGGCCCCGCAATTGCTGCTTGCAGCTATATTTAGGGGCCAAGCACCGAAGGTGCGGTGGCACCTATTGTATCCGTTGGCGTTATTATTATTCTCCTTCTTCTTCCTCTTCCGCCGCAAGTCTATGGCAGCCCATAGAACCGCTTGCGGGAAAGTTGTATAATTTTGCACACTGATAGAGGACAGTCCCAACATTAACCATAGCAAGTTTGGAGTCTCTAACTCAAACTCTCTAGCGCCACCACCTGTCCAAACTTTCAATAATTTCATGCTAATAACTTTTGAACCGTAAGGCACAGAATCAAAATTCTTTTTTCCTCTGAATGCTTGGCTCATGCCGAGTCGAATGAAGTCCAAAATTCAAAAATTGTAAGGTTTAGTTTTTTTTCTATAAATTTTTATTTGTAAAACCTACTTTTTCGAACTCGTCCTAGACGGTTTGTCTGATTTTCACCAAAATTGGCTCAGATCATCTTCAGACCATGCTGGCAAAAAGTTATGGAATTCAAGTTGATTAGTCAAAACGTTTTCGAATGACGCGCGAATCAATTCTACGAAAAGCACGCAAAAATGGTTGTAAGGCTATATCTCCGCAACGGTTTGTCATATTGAGGCCAAACTTGGTGTGTTTTATAACAAGCATGACCTGAGATTACCTGCAGTGTTTCAGCACAGTGCCACCTAGTGGTCAGGAGATATGAAAAATGGGGCTTTTTGCTTATAACTTCTGAATAGTTGGGCCAAAAATCATGAAACCAGTCTCTTTAGATTCGGTGAATCATGCCGAGTCGAACCATATCCAATTTTCCCATGTCAGCCATTTTGGGTGTCGGCCATTTTGAATTTAGCTTTAAAATGCTGTATCTTGAGAACGGATTAGCGTATCGTTTTGACATTAATTACAAAAATGTTTGGCACCATGCCCTGAATGTACATAAAAATTTTGGGGCCAGCGCCACCTTGTGGTCAAAAGTTATAACGAAATTTCAAAAAATGCTAATAACTTTTGCGTACATTAGCCTATTGAAATGAAACTGATTTTGATAGATTCCTTCGGTCATGCTGAGAACACCGATACCAATTTTGCCAATTTTGGCTGAACTTCCTGGCCGCCATTTTGATTCATGTTGAAAACCTACTTTTTCGAACTCCTCCTAGACCGTTAGTCCAATTTTCACCAAATTTGACTCAGATCATCTTCAGACCATGCTGACCAAAAGTTATGGATTTGGGTAATGATACGAAATGGATTTCGTTTAAGCATCAGCGAATTTACTGGAAAGATGCCAAATTGCATCCGGTCTGTATCTCTGCAAAGCTTTGACATATTGACACCATTTTATATGTGCTATTGTCACCACCTCGACCAAGCCACATCAATTTGGTAACAGTGCCGCCTATGGGTCCGAAGTAATATGCCCTTCACTAAACATTAATAATGAAATTTACAAAATGCTAGCTAACTTCTGTTTGTTAGCCTATTGGAATCAGAACCCCAGTGCCAATAGATTCCTTGGGCCAAGTCGAGAACATTGATACCATTATGCGGAATTGGCCAAACTTCCTGTCCATAAATTTTGATTAATGTACAAAACCACTTTTGAACTCCTCCCAGACTATTGATCGATCTTCCCGCAAATTTGACTCAGATCATCTTCGGGACTATGGCAAAGTTATGAATTTACGTGTCGATATCACAGAAACCCGTTCTCGTTTAAGCATCAACAAATTCTTTGGAAAGATGTCAAACTACATCTGGGGCTGTATCTCTGTAAAGCCTTGACATAATGACACCAAACTTTGTGTGTGTCATTGTCATTTCACACAGAACACGTCACATCAATTTGAAAACAGCACCACCTGTTGGTCAAAAGTGATAAGCCATTAAATTTTATTACGATTGGTTGTATTTATGATTTTCAGCCATTTCAACTGATATTATCCTAAAATGGCTTAAGTTACTCACTGTTGTAGTCGGTCTGCTGCTACTTGCCGTGCTTAACTCCTCATTCTGCCTCTTTTGTGCTTGGCCCCGCAATTGCTGCTTGCAGCTATATTTAGGGGCCAAGCACCGAAGGTGCGATGGCACCTATTGTATCTGTTGCCGTTCTTATTATTAGGGGCCAAGCACCGAAGGTGCGGTGGCACCTATTGTATCCGTTGGCGTTCTTATTATTCTGCTTCTTCTTCTTCTTCTTCCGTTTCTTCCGCCGCAAGTCTATGGTAGCCCATAGAACCGCTTGCGGGAAAGTTGTATAATTTTGCACACTGATAGAGGACAGTCCCAACATTAACCATAGCAAGTTTGGAGTCTCTAACTCAAACTCTGTAGCACCACCACTTGTCCAAACTTTCAAAAGATTTATGCTAATAACGTTTGAACCGTAAGCCACACAACAAAAATTCTTTTTTCCTCTGATTCCTTGGCTTATGCCGAGTCGAATGGACACCAAAATTCAAAAATCGTAAGGTTTAGTTTTTTCGCTATTCTCAATTGTTCGTAAAACCTACTTTTTCGAACTCGTCCTAGGCCGTTGCACCGATTGTCAAAAAAAATGATCCAGATCATCTTCAGACCACGGTGGCAAAAAGTTATGGAATTCAAGTCGATTCGTCCAGCCGTTCACGAATAACACGCGAAAGAATTCTACGAAAAGCTAGCAAAAATCAATGTGAGGCTATATCTCCGTAACAGTTTGGCATATTGACACCAAACTTGGTGTGTGTTATAACAAGCATGACCTGAGGCTATCTGCAGTGTTTCGGTGCAGTGCCCCCTAGTGGTCAGGAGATACGAAAAATGGCTATTTTTCTTTATAACGTCTGAATGATTTGTCCAAAAATCACAAAACTGGTCTCTTTAGATTCGGTGTGTCATACCGAGTCGAACCATATCTTGTATCAATTTTCCCATGTCAGCCATTTTGGGTGTCGGCCATTTTGAATTTAGCTTTAAAATGCTGTATCTTGAGAACAGATTAGCGTATCGTTTCGACATTAATTACAAAAATGTTCGGCACCATGCCCTGAATGTACATAAAAATTTTTGGGCCAGCGCCACCTTGTGGTCAAAAGTTATAAAGAAATTTACAAAAATGCTAATAACTTCAGCTTACATTAGCCTGTTGTAATGAAAGTGATCTCAATAGATTCCTTGGGTCAAGCCAAAAACATTGATATCCATTATTCCAATATTGGCCAAACATCCTGTCCGCCATTTTGATTCATGTTGAAAACCTACTTTTTCGAAATCCTCCTAGACCGTTAGTCCGATTTTCACCAAATTTGACTCAGATCATCTTCAGACCTTGCTGACAAAAAGTTATGGATTTCGTGTCGATATACGAAACGGTTTTCGTTAAGCACATCAACGAATTTGCTGGAAAGATGCCAAACTACTTCTGAGGCTGTATCTCTGCAAATCTTTGAAATATTGACACCAAATTTTATATGTGCCATTGTCACATCACACTGACCACGCCACATCAATTTGGTAACAGTGCCACCTATTGGTCAGAAGTAATACATTCATTAAACATTAACAATGAAATTTCCAAGAATTTCTGTTTGCATTAGTCTATAGTAATAAAACTGGTCTCAAAATATTCCTTGTGGCATGCCGACAACATACATATCAATTATACCACACTTCGCTTAGCTTTCTTTTCCGCCATTTTGATTAATGTACAAAACCTACTTTTTCGAACTCCTCCTAGACCGTTAGTCCGATCTTCACCAAATTTAACTCAGATCATCTTCAGACTATGCGGGTAAAAAGATATGAATTTCGTGTCGATACACGAA
Organism: Labeo catla; assembly: GCA_012976165.1. Lineage (NCBI taxonomy): Eukaryota > Metazoa > Chordata > Actinopteri > Cypriniformes > Cyprinidae > Labeo > Labeo catla. The sequence continues at coordinate 1,456,419 of VONZ01000117.1, forward strand.
ACGGTTTTCGTTTAGCGCATCAACGAATTTGCTGGAAAGATGCCAAACTACATCTGAGGCTGTATCTCTGCAAAGCCTTGACATATTGACACCAAATTTTATATGTGCTATTGTCACCACACCCTGACCACGCCACAGCAATTCGGTAACAGAAGTAATACACCATCAAATTGAAGTCAGAAGTAATACACCATTCATTAAACATTAATAATGAAATTTTCAAAAATGCTAATAACTTGTGATTGCATTAGCCTACTGTAATAAAACTGGTCTCAAAAGATTTCTTGGGTCATGCCGACAACATACATACCAATTGTACCATACTTGGATGAACTTCCTTTCCGCCATTTTTATTAATGTATAAAACCTACTTGTTCGTACTCCTCCTAGACCGTTGATCAGATTTTCACCAAAATTGAGTCAGATCATCTTCGGACTGTCCTGACTAAAAGTTATGGATTTCGTGTCGATAGAGTAAACCATTTTCGTACAGCGCCACTACAGATTTTAGGCTTGATGCCAAAATGATTCTGAGGCTGTATCTCTGTAAAGCTTTGGCATAATGACACCAAAATTTGTGTGTGTCATTGTCACCTCACACAGAACGCATCACATCAATTTGAAAACAGCACCACCTATTGGTCAAAAGTGATAAGCCATTAAATTATATTATTGGTTGTAATTATGGTTTTTCAGCCATTTCAACTGATATCATCCTAAAATGACTTTAGTTACTCATTGTTACAGTCGGTCTGCTGCTCCTTGCCATGCTTAGCTCCTCATTCTGCCTCTGTTGTGCTTGGCCCTGCAATTGCTGCTTGCAGCTATATTATTATTCTGCTTCTTCTTCCGCTCTGGAAGTCTATGGCAGCCCATAGAACCAATTGCGGGAAAGTTGTGAAATTTGGCACAGTGATAGAGGACAGTCCCATCATTGACCATAGCAAGTTTGGAGTCTCTAACTCAAACTCTCTAGCGCCACCACCTGTCCAAAATTTCAATCATTTTATGCTAATAACTTTTGAACCGTAAGGCACAGAATCAAAATTCTTTTTTTCTCTGAATCCTTGGCTCGTGGCGAGTCGAATGAAGTCCAAAATTTAAAAAACGTGAGGTGTAGTTTTTTTTCTATAAATTGTTGTTCGTAAAACGTACTTTTTCGAATTCGTCCTAGACAGTTTGTCTGATTTTCACCAAAATTGGCTCAGATCATCTTCAGACCATCCTGGCAAAAAGTTATGGAATTCAAGTTGATTGGTCAAACCGTTTTCGAATAACGCGCGAATGATTTCTACGAAAAGCGCGCAAAAATGGTTGTGAGGCTATATCTCCACAACGGTTTGGCATATTGAGGCCAAACTTGGTGTGTGTTATAACAAGCATGACTTGAGATTACCTGCAGTGTTTCGGCACAGTGCCACCTAGTGGTCAGGAGATATGAAAAATGGGTATTTTTGCTTATAACTTCTGAATAGTTAGGCCAAAAATCATGAAACCGGTCTCTATACATTCGGTGCACCATGCCGAGTCGAACCATATCCAATTTTCCCATGTCTGACAAATTGGGTGTCGGCCATATTGAATTTTGTCCAAAAATGCTATATTTTACAAACGCATTGACGTATCATTACAAAACTCGGTATGTGTCTTCGGCACCATGCCCTGACAGTACTCAAAAAGTTTGGGGGCAGCGCCACCTTGTGGTCAAAAGTTATAAAGAAATGTACAAAAATGCTAATAACTTCTGCTTAGATTAGCCTATTGTAATGAAACTGATGTCAATAGATTCCTTGGGTCAAGCCGAGAACATTGATATTCATTATGCCGAAATTGGCCAAACTTCCTGTCCGCCATTTTGATTAATGTACAAAACCTACTTTTTCGAACTCCTCCTAGACCGTTAGTCCGATCTTCACCAAATTTGACTCAGATCATCTTCAGACCATGCTGGCAAAAAGTTATGAATTTCGTGTCGATACACGAAACCGTTTTTGTTTAGCGCTTCAACGAATTTGCTGGAAAGATGCCAAATTATATCTGAGGCTGTATCTCTGCAAAGCCTTGACATATTGACACCAAATTTTATATGTGCTATTGTCACCTCACACTGACCACGCCACATCAATTTGGTAACAGTGCCACCTATGGGTCAGAAGTAATACGCCATTCACTAAACATTAATAATGAAATTTACAAAAATGCTAATAACTTCTGTTTACATTTGCCTATTGGAATGAAACTGATGCCAATAGATTCCTTGGGTCAAGTCGAGAACATTGATACCCATTATGCCGAAATTGGCCAAACTTCCTGTCCGCCATTTTGATTAATGTACAAAACCTACTTTTTCGAACTCCTCACAGACTGTTAGTCCGATCTTCACCAAATTTGACTCAGATCATCTTCAGACTATGCTGGCAAAAAGTTATGAATTTCGTGTCGATATACGAAACCGTTTTCGTTTAGCGCATCAACAAATTTGCTGGAAAGATGCCAAACTACATCTGAGGCTGTATCTCTGTAAAGCTTTGACATAATGACGGCAAACTTTGTGTGTGTCATTGTCATTTCACACAGAACACGTCACATCAATTTGAAAACAGCACCACCTGTTGGTCAAAAGTGATAAGCCATTAAATTTTATTACGATTGGTTGTATTTATGATTTTTCAGCCATTTCAACTGATATTATCCTAAAATGGCTTAAGTTACTCGCTGTTGTAGTCGGTCTGCTGCTCCTTGCCGTGCTTAACTCCTCATTCTGCCTCTTTTGTGCTTGGCCCCGCAATTGCTGCTTGCAGCTATATTTATTATTCCTCTTCTTCCGCTCTTGAGTCTATGGCAGCCCATAGAACCGCTTGCGGGAAAGTTGTGAAATTTGGCACACTGATAGAGGACAGTCTCAACATTAACCACAGCAAATTTGGAGTCTCTAACTCAAACTCTCTAGCGCCACCACCTGTCCAAAATTTCAATAATTTTATGCTAATAACTTTTGAACCGTAAGGCACAGAATCAAAATTCTTTTTTTCTCTGAATCCTTGGCTCATGCCGAGTCGAATGAAGTCCAAAATTAAAAAATCGTAAGGTTTAGTTTTTTTTCTATAAATTTTTGTTCATAAAACGTACTTTTTCGAACTCGTCCTAGACGGTTTGTCTGATTTTCACCAAAATTGGCTCAGATCATCTTCAGACTATGCTGGCAAAAAGTTATGGAATTCAAGTTGATTAGTCAAACCGTTTTCGAATAACGTGCGAAGGATTTCTACGAAAAGCAAACAAAAATGGTTGTCAGGCTATATCTCCGCAACGGTTTGGCATATTGAGGCCAAACTTGGTGTGTGTTATAACAAGCATGACCTGAGACTACCTGCAGTGTTTCGGCACAGTGCCACCTAGTGGCCAGGAGATATGAAAAATGGCTATTTTTGCTTATAACTTCTGAATAGCTAGGCCAAAAATCATGAAACCAGTCTCTTTAGATTCGGTGCATCATGCCGAGTCGAGCCATATCCAATTTTCCCATGTCAGCCAATTTGGGTGTCGGCCATATTGAATTTTGTCCAAAAATGCTATATTTTACAAACGCATTGACGTATCGTTACAAAACTCGGTATGTATCTTCGGCACCATGCCCTGACAGTACTCAAAAAGTTTGGGGGCAGCGCCACCTTGTGGTCAAAAGTTATAAAGAAATTTACAAAAATGCTAATAACTTCTGCTTAGATTAGCCTATTGTTATGAAAGTGATCTCAATAGATTCCTTGGGTCAAGCCGAGAACATTGATATCCATTATGCCGAAATTGGCCAAACTTCCTGTCCGCCATTTTGATTAATTTTGAAAACCTACTTTTTCGAACTCCTCCTAGACCGTTAGTCCGATCTTCACCAAATTTAACTCAGATCATCTTCAGACCATGCTGGCAAAAAGTTATGAATTTTGTGTCAATACACAAAACGGTTTTCGTTTAGCGCATCAACGAATATGCTGGAAAGATGCCAAACTTCATCTGAGCCTGTATCTCTGCAAAGCCTTGACATATTGACACCAAATTTTATATGTGCTATTGTCACCACACCCTAACCACGCCACATCAATTCGGTAATAGCGCCACCTGCTGGTCAGAAGTAATTCACCATTCATTAAACATTAATAATGAAATTTCCAAAAATGCTAATAACTTGTGATTCCAATAGCCTAATGTAATAAAACTGGTCTCAAAATATTCCTTGGGTCATGCCGACAACATACATACCAATTATACCATACTTGGCCGAACTTCCTTTCCGCCATTTTGATTAATGTACAAAACCTACTTGTTCGTACTCCTCCTAGACCGCTGATCGGATTTTCACCAAAATTGAGTCAGATCATCTTCGGACTGTCCTGACTCAAAGTTATGGATTTCGTGTCGATAGAGTAAACCGTTTTCGTACAGCGCCACTACAGATTTTAGGCTTGATAACAAAATGATTCTGAGGCTGTATCTCTGTAAAGCTTTGGCATAATGACACCAAAATTTGTGTGTGTCACTGTCACCTCATACAGAACGCATCACATCAATTTGAAAACAGCACCACCTATTGGTCAGAAGTGATAAGCCATTAAATTATATTATTGGTTGTATTTATGATTTTTCAGCTATTTCAACTGATAACATCCTAAAATGACTTTAGTTACTCATTGTTACAGTCGGTCTGTTGCTCCTTGCCATGCTTAGCTCCTCATTCTGCCTCTGTTGTGCTTGGCCCCGCAATTGCTGCTTGCAGCTATATTTAGGGGCTAAGCACCGAAGGTGCGGTGGCACCTATTGTATCCGTTAGCGTATTCTTCTTCTTCCGCCGCAAGTCTATGGCAGCCCATAGAACCGCTTGCGGGAAAGTTGTATAATTTTGCACACTGATAGAGGACAGTCCCAACATTAACCATAGCAAGTTTGGAGTCTCTAACTCAAACTCTCTAGCGCCACCACTTGTCCAAACTTTCAAAAGATTTATGCTAATAACTTTTGAACCGTAAGGCACAGAATCAAAATTCTTTTTTTCTCTGAATCCTTGGCTCATGCCGAGTCGAATGAAGTCCAAAATTCAGAAATCGTAAGGTTTAGTTTTTTCGCTATTCTCAATTGTTCGTAAAACCTACTTTTTCGAACTCGTCCTAGGCCGTTGCACCGATTGTCACAAAAATTGATCCAGATCATCTTCGGACCACGCTGGCAAAAAGTTATGGAATTCAAGTCGATTCGTCCAGCCGTTCATGAATAACACGCGAAAGAATTCTACGAAAAGCTAGCAAAAATCAATGTGAGGCTATATCTCCGTAACAGTTTGGCATATTGACACCAAACTTGGTGTGTGTTATAACAAGCATGACCTGAGGCTGACTGCAGCGTTTCGGTCCAGTGCCCCCTAGTGGTCAGGAGATACGAAAAATGGCTATTTTTCTTTATAACGTCTGAATGATTTGTCCAAAAATCACAAAACTGGTCTCTTTAGATTCAGTGTGTCATACCGAGTCGAACCATATCCAATTTTCCCATGTCAGCCATTTTGGGTGTCGGCCATTTTGAATTTAGCTTTAAAATGCTGTATCTTGAGAACAGATTAGCGTATCGTTTCGACATTAATTACAAAAATGTTCGGCACCATGCCCTGAATGTACATAAAAAATTTTGGGCCAGCGCCACCTTGTGGTCAAAAGTTATAAAGAAATTTACAAAAATGCTAATAACTTCAGCTTACATTAGCCTGTTGTAATGAAAGTGATCTCAATAGATTCCTTGGGTCAAGCCAAAAACATTGATACCCATTATTCCAATATTGGCCAAACATCCTGTCCGCCATTTTAATTAATATTGAAAACCTACTTTTTCGAACTCCTCCTAGACCGTTAGTCCGATTTTCACCAAATTTGACTCAGATCATCTTCAGACCTTGCTGACAAAAAGTTATGGATTTCGTGTCGATATACGAAACGGTTTTCGTTAAGCACATCAACGAATTTGCTGGAAAGATGCCAAGCTACTTCTGAGGCTGTATCTCTGCAAAGCTTTGAAATATTGACACCAAATTTTATATGTGCCATTGTCACATCACACTGACCACGCCACATCAATTTGGTAACAGTGCCACCTATTGGTCAGAAGTAATACATTCATTAAACATTAACAATGAAATTTCCAAGAATTTCTGTTTGCATTAGCCTATAGTAATAAAACTGGTCTCAAAATATTCCTTGTGGTATGCCGACAACATACATATCAATTATACCACACTTCGCTTAGCTTTCTTTTCCGCCATTTTGATTAATGTACAAAACCTACTTTTTCGAACTCCTCCTAGACCGTTAGTCCGATCTTCACCAAATTTGACTCAGATCATCTTCAGACTATGCGGGCAGAAAGATATGAATTTCGTGTCGATACACGAAACGGTTTTCGTTTAGCGCATCAACGAATTTGCTGGAAAGATGCCAAACTACATCTGAGGCTGTATCTCTGCAAAGCCTTGACATATTGACACCAAATTTTATATGTGCTATTGTCACCACACCCTGACCATGCCACAGCAATTCGGTAACAGAAGTAATACACCATCAAATTGAAGTCAGAAGTAATACACCATTCATTAAACATTAATAATGAAATTTTCAAAAATGCTAATAACTTGTGATTGCATTAGCCTACTGTAATAAAACTGGTCTCAAAATATTCCTTGGGTCATGCCGACAACATACATACCAATTGTACCATACTTGGATGAACTTCCTTTCCGCCATTTTTATTAATGTATAAAACCTACTTGTTCGTACTCCTCCTAGACCGTTGATCGGATTTTCACCAAAATTGAGTCAGATCATCTTCGGACTGTCCTGACTAAAAGTTATAGATTTCGTGTCGATAGAGTAAACCATTTTCGTACAGCGCCACTACAGATTTTAGGCTTGATGCCAAAATGATTCTGAGGCTGTATCTCTGTAAAGCTTTGCATAATGACACCAAAATTTGTGTGTGTCATTGTCACCTCACACAGAATTTGCTGGAAAGATGCCAAACTACATCTGAGGCTGTATCTCTGCAAAGCCTTGACATATTGACACCAAATTTTATATGTGCTATTGTCACCACACCCTGACCACGCCACATCAATTCGGTAACAGCGCCACCTGCTGGTCAGAAGTAATACACCATTCATTAAACATTAATAATGAAATTTTCAAAAATGCTAATAACTTGTGATTGCATTAGCCTAATGTAATAAAACTGGTCTCAAAATATTCCTTGGGTCATGCTGACAACATACATACCAATTATACCATACTTGGCCAAACTTCCTTTCCGCCATTTTGATTAATGTACAAAACCTACTTGTTCGTACTCCTCCTAGACCGTTGATCGGATTTTCACCAAAATTGAGTCAGATCATCTTTGGACTGTCCTGACTCAAAGTTATGGATTTCGTGTCGATAGAGTAAACCGTTTTCGTACAGCGCCACTACAGATTTTAGGCTTGATGCCAAAATAATTCTGAGGCTGTATCTCTGTAAAGCTTAGGCATAATGACACCAAAGTTTGTGTGTGTCATTCTCACCTCACACAGAACACATCACATCAATTTGAAAACAGCACCACCTATTGGTCAAAAGTGATAAGCCATTAAATTATATTATTGGTTGTATTTATGATTTTTCAGCCATTTCAACTGATATCATCCTAAAATGACTTTAGTTACTCATTGTTACAGTCAGTCTGTTGGTCCTTGCCATGCTTAGCTCCTCATTCTGCCTCTGTTGTGCTTGGCCCCGCAATTGCTGCTTGCAGCTATATTTATTAGGGGCCAAGCACCAGAGGTGCGGTGGCACCTATTGTATCCGTTGGCGTTATTATTATTCCGCTTCTTCTTCTTCTTCTTCCTCTTCCGCCGCAAGTCTATGGCAGCCCATAGAACCGCTTGCGGGAAAGTTGTATAATTTTGCACACTGATAGAGGACAGTCCCAACATTAACCATAGTAAGTTTGGAGTCTCTAACTCAAACTCTCTAGCGCCACCACTTGTCCAAACTTTCAAAAGATTTATGCTAATAACGTTTGAACCGTAAGTCACAGAACAAAAATTCTTTTTTCCTCTGATTCCTTGGCTTATGCCGAGTCGAATGGACACCAAAATTCAAAAATCGTAAGGTTTAGTTTTTTCGCTATTCTCAATTGTTCGTAAAACCTAATTTTTCGAACTCGTCCTAGGCCGTTGCACCGATTGTCACAAAAATTGATCCAGATCATCTTCAGACCACGCTGGCAAAAAGTTATGGAATTCAAGTCGATTCGTCCAGCCGTTCACGAATAACATGAGAAAGAATTCTACGAAAAGCTAGCAAAAATGGATGTGAGGCTATATCTCCGTAACAGTTTGGCATATTGACACCAAACTTGGTGTGTGTTGTAACAAGCATGACCTGAGGCTAAGTGCAGTGTTTCAGTGCAGTGCCCCCTAGTGGTCAGCAGATACGAAAAATGGCTCTTTTTCTTTATAACGTCTGAATGATTTGTCCAAAAATCACAAAACTGGTCTCTTTAGATTCGGTGTGTCATACCGAGTTGAACCATATCCAATTTTCCCATGTCAGCCATTTTGGGTGTCGGCCATTTTGAATTTAGCTTTAAAATGCTGTATCTTGAGAACGGATTAGCGTATTGTTTCGACATTAACTACAAAAATGTTCGGCACCATGCCCTAAATGTACATAAAAATTTTGGGGCCAGCGCCACCTTGTGGTCAAAAGTTATAACGAAATTTCAAAAAATGCTAATAACTTTTGCGTACATTAGCCTATTGAAATGAAACTGATTTTGATAGATTCCTTCGGTCATGCTGAGAACACAGATACCAATTTTGCCAATTTTGGCTGAACTTCCTGTCCGCCATTTTGATTCATGTTGAAAACCTACTTTTTCGAACTCCTCCTAGACCGTTAGTCCAATTTTCACCAAATTTGACTCAGATCATCTTCAGACCATGCTGGCAAAATGTTATGGATTTTGTATCGATATACGAAACCGTTTTCGTTTAGCGCTTCAACGAATTTACTGGAAAGATGCCAAATTGCATCCGAGTCTGTATCTCTGCAAAGCTTTGACATATTGACACCAAATTTTATATGTGCTATTGTCACCACACTCTGACCAAGCCACGTCAATTTGGTAACAGTGCCACCTATGGGTCAGAAGTAATACGCCATTCACTAAACATTAATAATGAAATTTACAAAAATGCTAATAACTTCTGTTTACATTAGCCTATTGGAATGAAACTGATGCCAATAGATTCCTTGGGTCAAGTCGAGAACATTGATACCCATTATGCCGAAATTGGCCAAACTTCTTGTCCGCCATTTTGATTAATGTACAAAACCTACTTTTTCGAACTCCTCCCAGACTGTTAGTCCGATCTTCACCAAATTTGACTCAGATCATCTTCAGATTATGCTGGCAAAAAGTTATGAATTTCGGGTCGATATACGAAACCGTTTTCGTTTAGCGCATCAACAAATTTGCTGGAAAGATGCCAAACTACATCTGAGGCTGTATCTCTGCAAAGCTTTGACATAATGACGGCAAACTTTGTGTGTGTCATTGTCATTTCACATAGAACACGTCACATCAATTTGAAAACAGCACCACCTGTTGGTCAAAAGTGATAAGCCATTAAATTATATTATTGGTTGTAATTATGGTTTTTCAGCCATTTCAACTGATATCATCCTAAAATGACTTTGGTTACTCATTGTTACAGTCGGTCTGTTGCTCCTTGCCATGCTTAGCTCCTCATTCTGCCTCTGTTGTGCTTGGCCCCGCAATTGCTGCTTGCAGCTATATTTAGGGGCCAAGCACCGAAGGTGCGATGGCACCTATTGTATCCGTTGGCGTTCTTATTATTATTATTCTTCCGTTTCCGCTCTTGAGTCTATGGCAGCCCATAGAACCGATTGCGGGAAAGTTGTGAAATTTGGCACACTGATAGAGGACAGTCCCATCATTGACCATAGCAAATTTGGAGTCTCTAACTCAAACTCTCTAGCGCCACCACCTGTCCCAAATTTCAATAATTTTATGCTAATAACTTTTGAACCGTAAGGCACAGAATCAAAATTCTTTTTTCCTCTGAATCCTTGGCTCATGCCGAGTCGAATGAAGTCCAAAATTCAAAAATCGTAAGGTTTAGTTTTTTTTCTATAAATTTTTGTTCGTAAAACGTACTTTTTCGAACTCGTCCTAGACGGTTTGACTGATTTTCACCAAAATTGGCTCAGATCATCTTCAGACCATGCTGGCAAAAAAGTTCTGGAATTCAAGATGATTAGTCAAACCGTTTTCGAATAACGCACAAATGATTTTTACGAAAAGCACGCAAAAATGGTTGTGAGGCTATATCTCCGCAACGGTTTGGCATATTGAGGCCAAACTTGGTGTGTGTTATAACAAGCATGACCTGAGATTACCTGCAGTGTTTCGGCACAGTGCCACCTAGTGGTCAGGAGATATGAAAAGTGGGTATTTTTGCTTATAACTTCTGAATAGTTAGGCCAAAAATCATGAAACAGGTCTCTTTAGATTTGGTGCATCATGCCGAGTCGAACCATATCCAATTTTCCCATGTCAGCCAATTTGGGTGTCGGCCATATTGAATTTTGTCCAAAAATGCTATATTTTACAAACGCATTGACGTATCGTTACAAAACTCGGTATGTGTCTTCGGCACCATGCCCTGACAGTACTCAAAAAGTTTGGGAGCAGCTCCACCTTGTGGTCAAAAGTTATAACGAAATTTACAAAAATGCTAATAACTTCTGCCTACATTAGCCTATTGTAATGAAACTTATGTCAATATATTCCTTGGGTCAAGCCGAGAACATTGATAACCGTTACGCCGAAATTGGCCAAACTTACTGTCCGCCATTTTGATTAATGTACAAAACCTACTTTTTTGAACTCCTCCTAGACCGTTAGTCCGATCTTCACCAAATTTGACTCAGATCATCTTCAGACCATGCTGGCAAAAAGTTATGAATTTCGTCTCGATACACGAAACCGTTTTCGTTTAGCGCTTCAACGAATTTGCTGGAAAGATGCCAAATTACATCTGAGGCTGTATCTCTGCAAAGCCTTGACATATTGACACCAAATTTTATATGTGCTATTGTCACCACACCCTGACCACGCCACATAAATTTGGTAACAGCGCCACCTACTGGTCAGAAGTAATACACCATTCATTACACATTAATAATGAAATTTCCAAAAATGCTAATAACTTGTGATTGCTTTAGCCTACTGTAATAAAACTGGTCTCAAAATATTCCTTGGGTGATGCCGACAACATACATACCAATTATACCATACTTGGCCGAACTTCCTTTCCGCCATTTTGATTAATGTTCGAAACCTACTTGTTCGTACTCCTCCTAGACCGTTGATCCAATTTTCACCAAAATTGAGTCAGATCATCTTCGGACTGTCCTGACTCAAAGTTATGGATTTCGTGTTGATAGAGTAAACCATTTTCGTACAGCGCCACTACAGATTTTAGGCTTGATGCCAAAATGATTCTGAGGCTGTATCTCTGTAAAGCTTTGGCATAATGACACCAAAATTTGTGTGTGTCATTGTGACCTCACACGGAACACACCACATCAATTTGAAAACAGCACCACTTATTGGTCAAAAGTGATAAGCCATTAAATTATGTTATTGGTTGTATTTATGATTTTTCAGCCATTTCAACTGATATCATCCTAAAATGACTTTAGTTACTCATTGTTACAGTCGGTCTGTTGCTCCTTGCCATGCTTAGCTCCTCATTCTGCCTCTGTTGTGCTTGGCCCCGCAATTGCTGCTTGCAGCTATATTTATTATTCTTCTTCTTCCGCTCTGGAAGTCTATGGCAGCCCATAGAACCGATTGCGGGAAAGTTGTGAAATTTGGCACACTGATAGAGGACAGTCCCATCATTGACCATAGCAAATTTGGAGTCTCTAACTCAAACTCTCTAGCGCCACCACCTGTCCAAAATTTCAATAATTTTATGCTAATAACTTTTGAACCGTAAGGCACAGAATCAAAATTCTTTTTTTCTCTGATTCCTTGGCTCATGCCGAGTCGAATGAAGCCCTAAATTTAAAAATCGTAAGGTTTAGTTTTTTTTCTATAAATTTTTGTTCGTAAAACATACTTTTTTGAACTCGTCCTAGACGGTTTGTCTGATTTTCACCAAAATTGGCTCAGATCATCTTCAGACCATGCTGGCAAAAAGTTATGGAATTCAAGTTGATTAGTCAAACCGTTTTCGAATGACGCGCGAACGATTTCTACGAAAAGCATGCAAAAATGGTTGTGAGGCTATATCTCCGCAACGGTTTGGCATATTGAGACCAAACTTGGTGTGTGTTATAACAAGCAGGACCTGAGACAATGTGCAGTGTTTCGGCACAGTGCCACCTAGTGGTCAGGAGATATGAAAAATGGGTATTTTTGCTTATAACTTCTGAGTAGTTAGGCCAAAAATCATGAAACCAGTCTCTTTAGATTTGGTGCATCATGCCGAGTCGAACCATATCCGATTTTCCCATATCAGCCAATTTGGGTGTCGGCCATATTTAATTTTGTCCAAAAATGCTATATTTTACAAACGCATTGACGTATCGTTACAAAACTCGGTATGTGTCTTCGGCACCATGCCCTGACAGTACTCAAAAAGTTTGGGAGCAGCTCCACCTTGTGGTCAAAAGTTATAACGAAATTTACAAAAATGCTAATAACTTCTGCCTACATTAGCCTATTGTAATGAAACTTATGTCAATATATTCCTTGGGTCAAGCCGAGAACATTGATAACCGTTACGCCGAAATTGGCCAAACTTACTGTCCGCCATTTTGATTAATGTACAAAACCTACTTTTTTGAACTCCTCCTAGACCGTTAGTCCGATCTTCACCAAATTTGACTCAGATCATCTTCAGACCATGCTGGCAAAAAGTTATGAATTTCGTCTCGATACACGAAACCGTTTTCGTTTAGCGCTTCAACGAATTTGCTGGAAAGATGCCAAATTACATCTGAGGCTGTATCTCTGCAAAGCCTTGACATATTGACACCAAATTTTATATGTGCTATTGTCACCACACCCTGACCACGCCACATAAATTTGGTAACAGCGCCACCTACTGGTCAGAAGTAATACACCATTCATTACACATTAATAATGAAATTTCCAAAAATGCTAATAACTTGTGATTGCATTAACCTAATGTAATAAAACTGGTCTCAAAATATTCCTTGGGTGATGCCGACAACATACATACCAATTATACCATACTTGGCCAAACTTCCTTTCCGCCATTTTGATTAATGTTCGAAACCTACTTGTTCGTACTCCTCCTAGACCGTTGATCCAATTTTCACCAAAATTGAGTCAGATCATCTTCGGACTGTCCTGACTCAAAGTTATGGATTTCGTGTAGATAGAATAAACCGTTTTCGTACAGCGACACTACATATTTTAGGCTTGATGCCAAAATGATTCTTAGGCTGTATCTCTGTAAAGCTTTGGCATAATGACACCAAAATTTGTGTGTGTCATTGTCACCTCATACAGAACACACCACATCAATTTGAAAACAGCACCACCTATTGGTCAGAAGTGATAAGCCATTAAATTATATTATTGGTTGTATTTATGATTTTTCAGCCATTTCAACTGATATCATCCTAAAATGACTTTAGTTACTCATTGTTACAGTCGGTCTGTTGCTCCTTGCCATGCTTAGCTCCTCATTCTGCCTCTGTTGTGCTTGGCCCCGCAATTGCTGCTTGCAGCTATATTTATTATTCTTCTTCTTCCGCTCTGGAAGTCTATGGCAGCCCATAGAACCGATTGCGGGAAAGTTGTGAAATTTGGCACACTGATAGAGGACAGTCCCATCATTGACCATAGCAAATTTGGAGTCTCTAACTCAAACTCTCTAGCGCCACCACCTGTCCAAAATTTCAATAATTTTATGCTAATAACTTTTGAACCGTAAGGCACAGAATCAAAATTCTTTTTTCCTCTGAATCCTTGGCTCATGCCGAGTCGAATGAAGTCCAAAATTTAAAAATCGTAAGGTTTAGTTTTTTTTCTATAAATTTTTGTTCATAAAACGTACTTTTTCGAACTCGTCCTAGACGGTTTGTCTGATTTTCACCAAAATTGGCTCAGATCATCTTCAGACCATGCTGGCAAAAAGTTCTGGAATTCAAGATGATTAGTCAAACCGTTTTCGAATAACGCGCAAATGATTTTTACGAAAAGCACGCAAAAATGGTTGTGAGGCTATATCTCCGCAACGGTTTGGCATTTTGAGGCCAAACTTGGTGTGTGTTATAACAAGCATGACCTGAGATTACCTGCAGTGTTTCGGCACAGTGCCACCTAGTGGTCAGGAGATATGAAAAATGGGTATTTTTGCTTATAACTTCTGAATAGTTAGGCCAAAAATCATGAAACCGGTCTCTTTAGATTTGGTGCATCATGCCGAGTCGAACCATATCCAATTTTCCCATGTCAGCCAATTTGGGTGTCGGCCATATTGAATTTTGTCCAAAAATGCTATATTTTACAAACGCATTGACGTATCGTTACAAAACTCGGTATGTGTCTTCAGCACCATGCCCTGACAGTACTCAAAAAGTTTGGGGGCAGCGCCACCTTGTGGTCAAAAGTTATAAAGACATTTACAAAAATGCTAATAACTTCTGCTTACGTTAGCCTATTGTAATGAAACTTATGTCAATAGATTCCTTGGGTCAAGCCGAGAACATTGATACCCATTATGCCGAAATCGGCCAAACTTCCTGTCCGCCATTTTGATTAATGTACAAAACCTACTTTTTTGAACTCCTCCTAGACCGTTAGTCCGATCTTCACCAAATTTGACTCGGATCATCTTCAGACCATGCTGCCAAAACGTTATGAATTTCGTGTCGATACACAAAACCGTTTTTGTTTAGCGCATCAACGAATTTGCTGGAAAGATGCCAAACTACATCTGAGGCTGTATCTCTGCAAAGCCTTGACATATTGACACCAAATTTTATATGTGCTATTCTCACTACACCCTGACCACGCCACATCAATTTGGTAACAGTGCCACTTATTGGTCAGAAGTAATACACCATTCATTAAACATTAATAATGAAATTTTCAAAAATGCTAATAACTTGTGATTGCATTAGCCTAATGTAATAAAACTGGTCTCAAAATATTCCTTGGGTCATGCCGACAACATACATACCAATTATACTATACTTGGCCGAACTTCCTTTCCGCCATTTTGATTAATGTACAAAACCTACTTGTTCGTACTCCTCCTAGACCGTTGATCAGATTTTCACCAAAATTGAGTCAGATCATCTTCGGACTGTCCTGACTCAAAGTTATGGATTTCGCGTCGATAGAGTAAACCATTTTCGTACAGCGCCACTACAGATTTTAGGCTTGATGCCAAAAATGATTCTGAGGCTGTATCTCTGTAAAGCTTTGGCATAATGACACCAAAATTTGTGTGTGTCATTGTCACCTCACACAGAACACATCACATCAATTTGAAAACAGCACCACCTATTGGTCAAAAGTGATAAGCCATTAAATTATATTATTTGTTGTATTTATGATTTTTCAGCCATTTCAACTGATATCATCCTAAAATGACTTTAGTTTATCATTGTTACAGTCGGTCTGTTGCTCCTTGCCATGCTTAGCTCCTCATTCTGCCTCTGTTGTGCTTGGCCCCGCAATTGCTGCTTGCAGCTATATTTAGGGGCCGAGCACCGAAGGTGCGGTGGCACCTATTGTATCCGTTAGCGTATTCTTCTTCTTCCGCCGCAAGTCTATGGCAGCCCATAGAACCGCTTGCGGGAAAGTTGTATAATTTTGCACACTGATAGAGGATAGTCCCAACATTAACCATAGCAAGTTTGGAGTCTCTAACTCAAACTCTCTAGCGCCACCACTTGTCCAAACTTTCAAAAGATTTATGCTAATAACGTTTGAACCGTAAGCCACACAACAAAAATTCTTTTTTCCTCGGATTCCTTGGCTTATGCCGAGTCGAATGGACACCAAAATTCAAAAATCGTAAGGTTTAGTTTTTTCGCTATTCTCAATTGTTCGTAAAACCTACTTTTTTGAACTCGTCCTAGGCCGTTGCACCGATTGTCACAAAAATTGATCCAGATCATCTTCAGACTACGCTGGCAAAAAGTTATGGAATTCAAGTCGATTCGTCCAGCCGTTCACGAATAACACGCGAAAGAATTCTACGAAAAGCTAGCAAAAATCAATTTGAGGCTATATCTCCGTAACAGTTTGGCATATTGACACCAAACTTGGTGTGTGTTATAACAAGCATGACCTGAGGCTAACTGCAGTGTTTCGGTCCAGTGCCCCCTAGTGGTCAGGAGATACGAAAAATGGCTATTTTTCTCTATAACGTCTAAATGATTTGTCCAAAAATCACAAAACTGGTCTCTTTAGATTCGGTGTGTCATACCGAGTCGAACCATATCCAATTTTCCCATGTCAGCCATTTTGGGTGTCGGCCATTTTGAATTTAGATTTAAAATGCTGTATCTTGAGAACAGATTAGCGTATCGTTTCGACATTAATTACAAAAATGTTCGGCACCATGCCCTGAATGTACATAAAAATTTTTGGGCCAGCGCCACCTTGTGGTCAAAAGTTATAAAGAAATTTACAAAAATGCTAATAACTTCAGCTTACATTAGCCTGTTGTAATGAAAGTGATCTCAATAGATTCCTTGGGTCAAGCCAAAAACATTGATATCCATTATTCCAATATTGGCCAAACATCCTGTCCGCCATTTTGATTCATGTTGAAAACCTACTTTTTCAAACTCCTCCTAGACCGTTAGTCCGATTTTCACCAAATTTGACTCAGATCATCTTCAGACCTTGCTGACAAAAAGTTATGGATTTCGTGTCGATATACGAAACGGTTTTCGTTAAGCACATCAACGAATTTGCTGGAAAGATGCCAAACTACTTCTGAGGCTGTATCTCTGCAAATCTTTGAAATATTGACACCAAATTTTATATGTGCCATTGTCACATCACACTGACCACGCCACATCAATTTGGTAACAGTGCCACCTATTGGTCAGAAGTAATACATTCATTAATCATTAACAATGAAATTTCCAAGAATTTCTGTTTGCATTAGCCTATAGTAATAAAACTGGTCTCAAAATATTCCTTGTGGCATGCCGACAACATACATATCAATTATACCACACTTCGCTTAGCTTTCTTTTCCGCCATTTTGATTAATGTACAAAACCTACTTTTTCGAACTCCTCCTAGACCGTTAGTCCGATCTTCACCAAATTTAACTCAGATCATCTTCAGACTATGCGGGTAAAAAGATATGAATTTCGTGTCGATACACGAAACGGTTTTCGTTTAGCGCATCAACGAATTTGCTGGAAAGATGCCAAACTACATCTGAGGCTGTATCTCTGCAAAGCCTTGACATATTGACACCAAATTTTATATGTGCTATTGTCACCACACCCTGACCATGCCACAGCAATTCGGTAACAGAAGTAATACACCATCAAATTGAAGTCAGAAGTAATACACCATTCATTAAACATTAATAATGAAATTTTCAAAAATGCTAATAACTTGTGATTGCATTAGCCTACTGTAATAAAACTGGTCTCAAAATATTCCTTGGGTCATGCCGACAACATACATACCAATTGTACCATACTTGGATGAACTTCCTTTCCGCCATTTTTATTAATGTATAAAACCTACTTGTTCGTACTCCTCCTAGACCGTTGATCGGATTTTCACCAAAATTGAGTCAGATCATCTTCGGACTGTCCTGACTAAAAGTTATGGATTTCGTGTCGATAGAGTAAACCATTTTCGTACAGCGCCACTACAGATTTTAGGCTTGATGCCAAAATGATTCTGAGGCTGTATCTCTGTAAAGCTTTGGCATAATGACACCAAAATTTGTGTGTGTCATTGTCACCTCACACAGAATTTGCTGGAAAGATGCCAAACTACATCTGAGGCTGTATCTCTGCAAAGCCTTGACATATTGACACCAAATTTTATATGTGCTATTGTCACCACACCCTGACCACGCCACAGCAATTCGGTAACAGAAGTAATACACCATCAAATTGAAGTCAGAAGTAATACACCATTCATTAAACATTAATAATAAAATTTCAAAAATGCTAATAACTTGTGATTGCATTAGCCTACTGTATTAAAACTGGTCTCAAAATATTCCTTGGGTCATGCTGACAAAATAGATACCAATTATACCACACTTCGCTGAACTTTCTTTTCCGCCATTTTGATTAATGTACAAAACATACTTTTTCAAACTCCTCCTAGACCGTTGGTCTGATTTTCACCAAATTTGATTCAAATCATCTTCAGACTGTGCTTACTAAAAGTTATGGATTTCGTGTCGATAGACAAAACCATTTTCATACAGCGCCACTACAGATTTTAGGCTTGATGCCAAGATGATTCTGAGGCTGTATCTCTGTAAAGCTTTGGCATAATGACACCAAAATTTGTTTGTGTGTCATTGTCACCTCACACAGAACGCATCACATCAATTTGAAAACAGCACCACCTATTGGTCAAAAGTGATAAGCCATTCAATTATATTATTGGTTGTATTTATGATTTTTCAGCCATTTCAACTGATATCATCCTAAAATGACTTTAGTTACTCATTGTTACAGTCGGTCTGTTGCTCCTTGCCATGCTTAGCTCCTCATTCTGCCTCTGTTGTGCTTGGCCCCGCAATTGCTGCTTGCAGCTATATTTAGGGGCCAAGCACCGAAGGTGCGGTGGCACCTATTGTATCCGTTGGCGTTCCTATTATTAGGGGCCAAGCACCAGAGGTGCGGTGGCACCTATTGTATCCGTTGGCGTTATTATTATTCCGCTTCTTCTTCTTCTTCTTCTTCTTCTTCTTCGCCGCAAGTCTATGGCAGCCCATAGAACCGCTTGCGGGAAAGTTGTATAATTTTGCACACTGATAGAGGACAGTCCCAACATTAACCATAGCAAGTTTGGAGTCTCTAACTCAAACTCTCTAGCGCCACCACCTGTCCAAACTTTCAATAATTTCATGCTAATAACTTTTGAACCGTAAGGCACAGAATCAAAATTCTTTTTTCCTCTGAATGCTTGGCTCATGCCGAGTCGAATGAAGTCCAAAATTCAAAAATTGTAAGGTTTAGTTTTTTTTCTATAAATTTTTATTTGTAAAACCTACTTTTTCGAACTCGTCCTAGACGGTTTGTCTGATTTTCACCAAAATTGGCTCAGATCATCTTCAGACCATGCTGGCAAAAAGTTATGGAATTCAAGTTGATTAGTCAAAACGTTTTCGAATGACGCGCGAATAAATTCTACGAAAAGCACGCAAAAATGGTTGTAAGGCTATATCTCCGCAACGGTTTGTCATATTGAGGCCAAACTTGGTGTGTTTTATAACAAGCATGACCTGAGATTACCTGCAGTGTTTCAGCACAGTGCCACCTAGTGGTCAGGAGATATGAAAAATGGGTCTTTTTGCTTATAACTTCTGAATAGTTGGGCCAAAAATCATGAAACCAGTCTCTTTAGATTCGGTGAATCATGCCGAGTCGAACCATATCCAATTTTCCCATGTCAGCCATTTTGGGTGTCGGCCATTTTTAATTTAGCTTTAAAATGCTGTATCTTGAGAACGGATTAGCGTATCGTTTCGACATTAATTACAAAAATGTTCGGCACCATGCCCTGAATGTACATAAAAATTTTGGGGCCAGCGCCACCTTGTGGTCAAAAGTTATAACGAAATTTCAAAAAATGCTAATAACTTTTGCGTACATTAGCCTATTGAAATGAAACTGATTTTGATAGATTCCTTCGGTCATGCTGAGAACACCGATACCAATTTTGCCAATTTTGGCTGAACTTCCTGTCCGCCATTTTGATTCATGTTGAAAACCTACTTTTTCGAACTCCTCCTAGACCGTTAGTCCAATTTTCACCAAATTTGACTCAGATCATCTTCAGACCATGCTGACAAAAAGTTATGGATTTCGTGTCGATACACGAAACCGTTTTCGTTTAGCGCATCAACAAATTTACTGGAAAGATGCCAAATTGCATCCGAGTCTGTATCTCTGCAAAGCTTTGACATATTGACACCAAATTTTATATGTGCTATTGTCACCACACTCTGACCAAGCCACATCAATTTGGTAACAGTGCCACCTATGGGTCAGAAGTAATATGCCCTTCACTAAACATTAATAATGAAATTTACAAAAATGCTAATAACTTCTGTTTACATTAGCCTATTGGAATGAAACTGATGCCAATAGATTCCTTGGGGCAAGTCGAGAACATTGATACCCATTATGCCGAAATTGGCCAAACTTCCTGTCCGCCATTTTGATTAATGTACAAAACCTACTTTTTCGAACTCCTCCTAGACCGTTAGTCCGATCTTCACCAAATTTGACTCAGATCATCTTCAGACTATGCTGGCAAAAAGTTATGAATTTCGTGTCGATATATGAAACGGTTTTCGTACAGCGCATCAGTGAATTTGCTGGAAAGATGCCAAACTACATCTGAGGCTGTATCTCTGCAAAGCTTTGACATATTGACACCAAATTTTATATGTGCCATTGTCACCTCACACTGACCACGCCACATCAATTCAGTAACAGCGCCACCTACTGGTCAGAAGTAATACACCATTTAATAAACATTAATAATGAAATATTCAAAAATGCTAATAACTTGTGATTGCATTAGCCTACTGTAATAAAGCTGGTCTCAAATTATTCCTTGGGTGATGCCGACAACATACATACCAATTATACCATACTTGGCTGAACTTCCTTTCCGCCATTTTGATTAATGTACGAAACCTACTTGTTTGTACTCCTCCTAGACCGTTGATCGGATTTTCACCAAAATTGAGTCAGATCATCTTCGGACTGTCCTGACTCAAAGTTATGGATTTCGTGTCGATAGAGTAAACTGTTTTCGTACAGCGCCACTACAGATTTTAGGCTTGATGCCAAAATGATTCTGAGGCTGTATCTCTGTAAAGCTTTGGCATAATGACACCAAAATTTGTGTGTGCCATTGTCACCTCACACAGAACGCATCACATCAATTTGAAAACAGCACCACCTATTGGTCAAAAGTGATAAGCCATTAAATTATATTATTGGTTGTATTTATGATTTTTCAGCTGATATCATCCTAAAACGACTTTAGTTACTCACTGTTACAGTCGGTCTGTTGCTCCTTGCCGTGCTTAGCTCCTCATTCTGCCTCTGTTGTGCTTGGCCCCGCAATTGCTGCTTGCAGCTATATTTAGGGGCCAAGCACCGAAGGTGCGGTGGCACCTATTGTATCCGTTAGCGTATTCTTCCGTTTTTTCCCTATTCTCAATTGTTCGTAAAACCTACTTTTTCGAACTCGTCCTAGGCCGTTGCACCGATTGTCACAAAAATTGATCCAAATCATCTTCAGACGACGCTGGCAAAAAGTTATGGAATTCAAGTCGATTCGTCCAGCCGTTCACGAATAACATGCGAAAGAATTCTACGAAAAGCTAGCAAAAATCAATGTGAGGCTATATCTCCGTAACAGTTTGGCATATTGACACCAAACTTGGTGTGTGTTATAACAAGCATGACCTGAGCCTACCTGCAGTGTTTCGGTGCAGTGCCCCCTAGTGGTCAGGAGATACGAAAAATGGCTATTTTTCTTTATAACGTCTGAATGATTTGTCCAAAAATCACAAAACTGGACTCTTTAGATTCGGTGTGTCAAACCGAGTCGAACCATATCCAATTTTCCCATGTCAGCCATTTTGGGTGTCGGCCATTTTGAATTTAGCTTTAAAATGCTGTATCTTGAGAACAGATTAGCGTATCATTTCGACATTAATTACAAAAATGTTCGGCACCATGCCCTGAATGTACATAAAAATTTTTGGGCCAGCGCCACCTTGTGGTCAAAAGTTATAAAGAAATTTACAAAAATGCTAATAACTTCAGCTTACATTAGCCTGTTGTAATGAAAGTGATCTCAATAGATTCCTTGGGTCAAGCCAAAAACATTGATACCCATTATTCCAATATTGGCCAAACATCCTGTCCGCCATTTTAATTAATATTGAAAACCTACTTTTTCGAACTCCTCCTAGACCGTTAGTCCGATTTTCACCAAATTTGACTCAGATCATCTTCAGACCTTGCTGACAAAAAGTTATGGATTTCGTGTCGATATACGAAACGGTTTTCGTTAAGCACATCAACGAATTTGCTGGAAAGATGCCAAGCTACTTCTGAGGCTGTATCTCTGCAAATCTTTGAAATATTGACACCAAATTTTATATGTGCCATTGTCACATCACACTGACCACGCCACATCAATTTGGTAACAGTGCCACCTATTGGTCAGAAGTAATACATTCATTAAACATTAACAATGAAATTTCCAAGAATTTCTGTTTGCATTAGCCTATAGTAATAAAACTGGTCTCAAAATATTCCTTGTGACATGCCGACAACATACATATCAATTATACCACACTTCGCTTAGCTTTCTTTTCCGCCATTTTGACTAATGTACTAAACCTACTTTTTCGAACTCCTCCTAGACCGTTGGTCCGATCTTCACCAAATTTGACTCAGATCATCTTCAGACTATGCGGGCAAAAAGATATGAATTTCGTGTCGATACACGAAACGGTTTTCGTTTAGCGCATCAACGAATTTGCTGGAAAGATGCCAAACTACATCTGAGGCTGTATCTCTGCAAAGCTTTGACATATTGACACCAAATTTTATATGTGCTATTGTCACCACACCCTGACCACGCCACATCAATTCGGTAACAGCGCCACCTGCTGGTCAGAAGTAATAATTAAACATTAATAATGAAATTTTCAAAAATGCTAATAACTTGTGATTACATTAGCCTAATGTAATAAAACTGGTCTCAAAATATTCCTTGGGTCATGCCAACAACATACATACCAATTATACCATACTTGGCCGAACTTCCTTTCCGCCATTTTGATTAATGTACAAAACTTACTTGTTCGTACTCCTCCTAGACCGTTGATCTGATTTTCACCAAAATTGAGTCAGATCATCTTCGGACTGTCCTGACTCAAAGTTATGGATTTCATGTCGATAGAGTAAACCATTTTCGTACAGGGCCACTACAGATTTTAGGCTTGATGCCAAAATGATTCTGAGGCTGTATATCTGTAAAGCTTTGGCATAATGACACCAAAATTTGTGTGTGTCATTGTCACCTCACACAGAACGCATCACATCAATTTGAAAACAGCACCACCTATTGGTCAAAAGTGATAAGCCATTAAATTATATTATTGGTTGTAATTATGGTTTTTCAGCCATTTCAACTGATATCATCCTAAAATGACTTTGGTTACTCATTGTTACAGTCGGTCTGTTGCTCCTTGCCATGCTTAGCTCCTCATTCTACCTCTGTTGTGCTTGGCCCCGCAATTGCTGCTTGCAGCTATATTTCTTCTTCCATTTCTTCTGCTCGAGTCTATGGCAGCCCAAAGTTGTGAAATTTGGCACACAGATAGAGGACAGTCCCAACATTAACCACAACAAGTTTGGAGTCTCTAACTCAAACTCTCTAGCGCCTCCACTTGTCCAAATTTTCAATCATTTTATGCTAATAACTTTTGAACCATAAGGCACAGAATCAAAATTCTTTTTTTCTCTGAATCCTTGGCTCATGCCGAGTCGAATGAAGTCCAAAATTTAAAAATCGTAAGGTTTAGTTTTTTTTCTATAAATTTTTGTTCATAAAACGTACTTTTTCGAACTCCTCCTAGACAGTTTGTTTGATTTTCACCAAAATTGGCTCAGATCATCTTCAGACTATGCTGGCAAAAAGTTATGGAATTCAAGTTGATTAGTCAAACCGTTTTCGAATAACGTGCGAAGGATTTCTACGAAAAGCAAACAAAAATGGTTGTCAGGCTATATCTCCGCAACGGTTTGGCATATTGAGGCCAAACTTGGTGTGTGTTATAACAAGCATGACCTGAGACTACCTGCAGTGTTTCGGCACAGTGCCACCTAGTGGCCAGGAGATATGAAAAATGGCTATTTTTGCTTATAACTTCTGAATAGCTAGGCCAAAAATCATGAAACCAGTCTCTTTAGATTCGGTGCATCATGCCGAGTCGAGCCATATCCAATTTTCCCATGTCAGCCAATTTGGGTGTCGGCCATATTGAATTTTGTCCAAAAATGCTATATTTTACAAACGCATTGACGTATCGTTACAAAACTCGGTATGTATCTTCGGCACCATGCCCTGACAGTACTCAAAAAGTTTGGGGGCAGCGCCACCTTGTGGTCAAAAGTTATAAAGAAATGTACAAAAATGCTAATAACTTCTGCTTAGATTAGCCTATTGTAATGAAACTGATGTCAATAGATTCCTTGGGTCAAGCCGAGAACATTGATATTCATTATGCCGAAATTGGCCAAACTTCCTGTCCGCCATTTTGATTAATGTACAAAACCTACTTTTTCGAACTCCTCCTAGACCGTTAGTCCGATCTTCACCAAATTTGACTCAGATCATCTTCAGACCATGCTGGCAAAAAGTTATGAATTTCGTGTCGATACACAAAACCGTTTTCGTTTAGCGCATCAACGAATTTGCTGGAAAGATGCCAAACTACATCTGAGGCTGTATCTCTGCAAAGCTTTGACATATTGACACCAAATTTTATATGTGCCATTGTCACCTCACACTGACCACACCACATCAATTCGGTAACAGCGCCACCTACTGGTCAGAAGTAATACACCATTTAATAAACATTAATAATGAAATATTCAAAAATGCTAATAACTTGTGATTGCATTAGCCTACTGTAATAAAGCTGGTCTCAAATTATTCCTTGGGTGATGCCGACAACATACATACCAATTATACCATACTTGGCTGAACTTCCTTTCCGCCATTTTGATCAATGTACGAAACCTACTTGTTTGTACTCCTCCTAGACCGTTGATCGGATTTTCACCAAAATTGAGTCAGATCATCTTCGGACTGTCCTGACTCAAACTTATGGATTTCGTGTCGATAGAGTAAACTGTTTTCGTACAGCGCCACTACAGATTTTAGGCTTGATGCCAAAATGATTCTGAGGCTGTATCTCTGTAAAGCTTTGGCATAATGACACCAAAATTTGTGTGTGTCATTGTCACCTCACACAGAACGCATCACATCAGTTTGAAAACAGCACCACCTATTGGTCAAAAGTGATAAGCCATTAAATTATACTATTGGTTGTATTTATGATTTTTCAGCTGATATCATCCTAAAATGACTTTAGTTACTCATTGTTACAGTCGGTCTGTTGCTCCTTGCCGTGCTTAGCTCCTCATTCTGCCTCTGTTGTGCTTGGCCCCGCAATTGCTGCTTGCAGCTATATTTAGGGGCCAAGCACCGAAGGTGCGGTGGCACCTATTGTATCCGTTAGCGTATTCTTCCGTTTTTTCCCTATTCTCAATTGTTCGTAAAACCTACTTTTTCGAACTCGTCCTAGGCCGTTGCACCGATTGTCACAAAAATTGATCCAAATCATCTTCAGACGACGCTGGCAAAAAGTTATGGAATTCAAGTCGATTCGTCCAGCCGTTCACGAATAACATGCGAAAGAATTCTACGAAAAGCTAGCAAAAATCAATGTGAGGCTATATCTCCGTAACAGTTTGGCATATTGACACCAAACTTGGTGTGTGTTATAACAAGCATGACCTGAGGCTGACTGCAGTGTTTCGGTCCAGTGCCCCCTAGTGGTCAGGAGATACGAAAAATGGCTATTTTTCTTTATAACGTCTGAATGATTTGTCCAAAAATCACAAAACTGGTCTCTTTAGATTCAGTGTGTCATACCGAGTCGAACCATATCCAATTTTCCCATGTCAGCCATTTTGGGTGTGGGCCATTTTGAATTTAGCTTTAAAATGCTGTATCTTGAGAACAGATTAGCGTATCGTTTCGACATTAATTACAAAAATGTTCGGCACCATGCCCTGAATGTACATAAAAATTTTTGGGCCAGCGCCACCTTGTGGTCAAAAGTTATAAAGAATTTTACAAAAATGCTAATAACTTCAGCTTACATTAGCCTGTTGTAATGAAAGTGATCTCAATAGATTCCTTGGGTCAAGCCAAAAACATTGATACCCATTATTCCAATATTGGCCAAACATCCTGTCCGCCATTTTAATTAATATTGAAAACCTGCTTTTTCGAACTCCTCCTAGACCGTTGGTCCGATTTTCACCAAATTTGACTCAGATCATCTTCAGACCTTGCTGACAAAAAGTTATGGATTTCGTGTCGATATACGAAACGGTTTTCGTTAAGCACATCAACGAATTTGCTGGAAAGATGCCAAGCTACTTCTGAGGCTGTATCTCTGCAAATCTTTGAAATATTGACACCAAATTTTATATGTGCCATTGTCACATCACACTGACCACGCCACATCAATTTGGTAACAGTGCCACCTATTGGTCAGAAGTAATACATTCATTAAACATTAACAATGAAATTTCCAAGAATTTCTGTTTTCATTAGCCTATAGTAATAAAACTGGTCTCAAAATATTCCTTGTGGCATGCCGACAACATACATATCAATTATACCACACTTCGCTTAGCTTTCTTTTCCGCCATTTTGATTAATGTACAAAACCTACTTTTTCGAACTCCTCCTAGACCGTTAGTCCGATCTTCACCAAATTTGACTCAGATCATCTTCAGACTATGCTGGCAAAAAGTTATGAATTTCGTGTCGATACACGAAACCGTTTTCATTTAGCGCATCAATGAATTTGCTGGAAACATGCCAAACTACATCTGAGGCTGTATCTCTGCAAAGCCTTGACATATTGACACCAAATTTTATATGTGCTATTGTCACCACACCCTGACCACGCCACATCAATTCGGTAACAGCGCCACCTGCTGGTCAGAAGTAATACACCATTAATTAAACATTAGTAATGAAATTTTCAAAAATGCTAATAACTTGTGATTGCATTAGCCTAATGTAATAAAACTGGTCTCAAAATATTCCTTGGGTCATGCCGACAACATACATACCAATTATACCATACTTGGCCGAACTTCCTTTCCGCCATTTTGATTAATGTACAAAACCTACTTGGTCGTACTCCTCCTAGACCGTTGATCGGATTTTCACCAAAATTGAGTCAGATCATCTTCGGACTGGCCTGACTCAAAGTTATGGATTTCGTGTCGATAGAGTAAACGATTTTTGTACAGCGCCACTACAGATTTTAGGCTTGATGCCAAAATGATTCTGAGGCTGTATCTCTGTAAAGCTTTGGCATAATGACACCAAAATTTGTGTGTGTCATTGTCACCTCACACAGAACGCATCACATTAATTTGAAAACAGCACCACCTATTGGTCAAAAGTGATAAGCCATTAAATTATATTATTGGTTGTAATTATGGTTTTTCAGCCATTTCAACTGATATCATCCTAAAATGACTTTGGTTACTCATTGTTACAGTCGGTCTGTTGCTCCTTGCCATGCTTAGCTCCTCATTCTGCCTCTGTTGTGCTTGGCCCCGCAATTGCTGCTTGCAGCTATATTTATTATTCTGCTTCTTCTTCTTCCGCTCTGGAAGTCTATGGCAGCCCATAGAACCGATTGCGGGAAAGTTGTGAAATTTGGCACACTGATAGAGGACAGCCTCATCATTGACCACAGCAAATTTGGAGTCTCTAACTCAAACTCTCTAGCGCCACCACCTGTCCAAAATTTCAATAATTTTATGCTAATAACTTTTGAACCGTAAGGCACAGAATCAAAATTCTTTTTTTCTCTGAATCCTTGGCTCATGTCGAGTCGAATGAAGTCCAAAATTTAAAAATCGTAAGGTTTAGTTTTTTTTCTATAAATTTTTGTTCATAAAACGTACTTTTTCGAACTCGTCCTAGACGGTTTGTCTGATTTTCACCAAAATTGGCTCAGATCATCTTCAGACCATCCTGGCAAAAAGTTATGGAATTCAAGTTGATTAGTCAAACCGTTTTCGAATAACGCGCGAATGATTTCTACGAAAAGCACGCAAAAATGGTTGTGAGGCTATATCTCCGCAACGGTTTGGCATATTGAGGCCAAACTTGGTGTGTGTTATAACAAGCATGACCTGAGATTACCTGCAGTGTTTCGGCACAGTGCCACCTAGTGGTCAGGAGATATGAAAAATGGGTATTTTTGCTTATAACTTCTGAATAGTTAGGCCAAAAATCATGAAACAGGTCTCTTTAGATTTGGTGCATCATGCCGAGTCGAACCATATCCAATTTTCCCATGTCAGCCAATTTGGGTGTCGGCCATATTGAATTTTGTCCAAAAATGCTATATTTTACAAACGCATTGACGTATCGTTACAAAACTCGGTATGTGTCTTCAGCACCATGCCCTGACAGTATTCAAAAAGTTTGGGGGCAGCGCCACCTTGTGGTCAAAAGTTATAAAGAAATTTACAAAAATGCTAATAACTTCTGCTTACATGAGCCTATTGTAATGAAACTGATGTCAATAGATTCCTTGGGTGAAGCTGACAACATTGATATCCATTATGCCGAAATTGGCCAAACTTCCTGTCCGCCATTTTGATTAATGTACAAAACCTACTTTTTCGAACTCCTCCTAGACCGTTAGTCCGATCTTCACCAAATTTGACTCAGATCATCTTCAGACCATGCTGGCAAAAAGTTATGAATTTTGTGTCGATACACAAAACCGTTTTCGTTTAGCGCATCAACGAATTTGCTGGAAAGATGCCAAACTACATCTGAGGCTGTATCTCTGCAAAGCCTTGACATATTGACACCAAATTTTATATGTGCTATTGTCACCTAACACTGACCACGCCACATCAATTCGGTAACAGCGCCACCTGCTGGTCAGAAGTAATACACCATTCATTAAACATTAATAATGAAATTTTCAAAAATGCTAATAACTTGTGATTGCATTAGCCTATCGTAATAAAACTGGTCTCAAAATATTCCTTGGGTCATGCCGACAACATACATACCAATTATACCATACTTGGCGGAACTTCCTTTCCGCCAATTTGATTAATGTGCAAAACCTACTTGTTGGTACTTCTCCTAGACCGTTGATTGGATTTTCACCAAAATGGAGTCAGATCATCTTTGGACTGTCCTGACTCAAAGTTATGGATTTCGTGTCGATAGAGTAAACCGTTTTCGTACAGCGCCACTACAGATTTTAGGCTTGATACCAAAATGATTCTGAGGCTGTATCTCTGTAAAGCTTTGGCATAATGACACCAAAATTTGTGTGTGTCATTGTCACCTCACACAGAACGCATCACATCAATTTGAAAACAGCACCACCTATTGGTCAAAAGTGATAAGCCATTAAATGATATTATTGGTTGTATTTATGATTTTTCAGCCATTTCAACTGATATCATCCTAAAATGACTTTAGTTAGGGGCCAAGCACCAGAGGTGCGGTGGCACCTATTGTATCCGTTGGCGTTATTATTATTCCGCTTCTTCTTCTTCTTCTTCTTCTTCTTCCGCCGCAAGTCTATGGCAGCCCATAGAACCGCTTGCGGGAAAGTTGTATAATTTTGCACACTGATAGAGGACAGTCCCAACATTAACCATAGCAAGTTTGGAGTCTCTAACTCAAACTCTCTAGCGCCACCACCTGTCCAAACTTTCAATAATTTCATGCTAATAACTTTTGAACCGTAAGGCACAGAATCAAAATTCTTTTTTCCTCTGAATCCTTGGCTCATGCCGATGCCGAGTCGAATGAAGTCCAAAATTCAAAAATTGTAAGGTTTAGTTTTTTTTCTATAAATTTTTATTTGTAAAACCTAGTTTTTCGAACTCGTCCTAGACGGTTTGTCTGATTTTCACCAAAATTGGCTCAGATCATCTTCAGACCATGCTGGCAAAAAGTTATGGAATTCAAGTTGATTAGTCAAAACGTTTTCGAATGACGCGCGAATAAATTCTACGAAAAGCACGCAAAAATGGTTGTAAGGCTATATCTCCGCAACGGTTTGTCATATTGAGGCCAAACTTGGTGTGTTTTATAACAAGCATGACCTGAGATTACCTGTAGTGTTTCAGCACAGTGCCACCTAGTGGTCAGGAGATATGAAAAATGGGTCTTTTTGCTTATAACTTCTGAATAGTTGGGCCAAAAATCATGAAACCGGTCTCTTTAGATTCGGTGAATCATGCCGAGTCGAACCATATCCAATTTTCCCATGTCAGCCATTTTGGGTGTCGGCCATTTTTAATTTAGCTTTAACATGCTGTATCTTGAGAACGGATTAGCGTATCGTTTCGACATTAATTACAAAAATGTTCGGCACCATGCCCGGAATGTACATAAAAATTTTGGGGCCAGCGCCACCTTGTGGTCAAAAGTTATAACGAAATTTCAAAAAATGCTAATAACTTTTGCGTACATTAGCCTATTGAAATGAAACTGATTTTGATAGATTCCTTCGGTCATGCTGAGAACACCAATTTTGGCTGAACTTCCTGTCCGCCATTTTGATTCATGTTGAAAACCTACTTTTTCGAACTCCTCCTAGACCGTTAGTCCAATTTTCACCAAATTTGACTCAGATCATCTTCAGACCATGCTGACCAAAAGTTATGGATTTCGTGTCGATACACGAAACCGTTTTCGTTTAGCGCATCAACTAATTTACTGGAAAGATGCCAAATTGCATCCGAGTCTGTATCTCTGCAAAGCTTTGACATATTGACACCAAATTTTATATGTGCTATTGTCACCACACTCTGACCAAGCCACATCAATTTGGTAACAGTTCCACCTATGGGTCAGAAGTAATATGCCCTTCACTAAACATTAATAATGAAATTTACAAAAATGCTAATAACTTCTGTTTACATTAGCCTATTGGAATGAAACTGATGCCAATAGATTCCTTGGGCCAAGTCGAGAACATTGATACCCATTATGCCGAAATTGGCCAAACTTCCTGTCCGCCATTTTGATTAATGTACAAAACCTACTTTTTCGAACTCCTCCCAGACTGTTAGTCCGATCTTCACCAAATTTGACTCAGATCATCTTCAGACTATGCTGGCAAAAAGTTATGAATTTCGTGTCGATATACGAAACCGTTCTCGTTTAGCGCATCAACAAATTTGCTGGAAAGATGCCAAACTACATCTGAGGCTGTATCTCTGCAAAGCTTTGACATAATGACGGCAAACTTTGTGTGTGTCATTGTCATTTCACACAGAACACGTCACATCAATTTGAAAACAGCACCACCTGTTGGTCAAAAGTGATAAGCCATTAAATTTTATTACGATTGGTTGTATTTATGATTTTTCAGCCATTTCAACTGATATTATCCTAAAATGGCTTAAGTTACTCACTGTTGTAGTCGGTCTGCTGCTCCTTGCCGTGCTTAACTCCTCATTCTGCCTCTTTTGTGCTTGGCCCCGCAATTGCTGCTTGCAGCTATATTTATTCTTCTTCTTCTTCTTCTTCTTCTTCTTCCTCTTCCGCCGCAAGTCTATGGCAGCCCATAGAACCGCTTGCGGGAAAGTTGTATAATTTTGCACACTGATAGAGGACAGTCCCAACATTAACCATAGCAAGTTTGGAGTCTCTAACTCAAACTCTCTAGCGCCACCACTTGTCCAAACTTTCAAAAGATTTATGCTAATAACTTTGAACCGTAAGCCACACAACAAAAATTCTTTTTTCCTCTGATTCCTTGGCTTATGCCGAGTCGAATGGACACCAAAATTCAAAAATCGTAAGGTTTAGTTTTTTCGCTATTCTCAATTGTTCGTAAAACCTACTTTTTCGAACTCGTCCTAGGCCGTTGCACCGATTGTCACAAAAATTGATCCAGATCATCTTCAGACCACGCTGGCAAAAAGTTATGGAATTCAAGTCGATTCGTCCAGCCGTTCACGAATAACACGCGAAAGAATTCTACGAAAAGCTAGCAAAAATCAATGTGAGGCTATATCTCCGTAATAGTTTGTCATATTGACACCAAACTTGGTGTGTGTTATAACAAGCATGACCTGAGCCTACCTGCAGTGTTTCGGTGCAGTGCCCCCTAGTGGTCAGGAGATACGAAAAATGGCTATTTTTCTTTATAACGTCTGAATGATTTGTCCAAAAATCACAAAACTGGTCTCTTTAGATTCGGTGTGTCATACCGAGTCGAACCATATCCAATTTTCCCATGTCAGCCATTTTGGGTGTCGGCCATTTTGAATTTAGCTTTAAAATGCTGTATCTTGAGAACGGATTAGCGTATCGTTTCGACATTAATTACAAAAATGTTCGGCACCATGCCCTGAATGTACATAAAAATTTTGGGGCCAGCGCCACCTTGTGGTCAAAAGTTATAACGAAATTTCAAAAAATGCTAATAACTTTTGCGTACATTAGCCTATTGAAATGAAACTGATTTTGATAGATTCCTTCGGTCATGCTGAGAACACCGATACCAATTTTGCCAATTTTGGCTGAACTTCCTGTCCGCCATTTTGATTCATGTTGAAAACCTACTTTTTCGAACTCCTCCTAGACCGTTAGTCCAATTTTCACCAAATTTGACTCAGATCATCTTCAGACCATGCTGGCAAAAAGTTATGGATTTTGTGTCGATACACGAAACCGTTTTCGTTTAGCGCATCAACGAATTTACTGGAAAGATGCCAAATTGCATCCGAGTCTGTATCTCTGCAAAGCTTTGACATATTGACACCAAATTTTATATGTGCTATTGTCACCACACTTTGACCAAGCCACATCAATTTGGTAACAGTGCCACCTATGGGTCAGAAGTAATACGCCATTCACTAAACATTAATAATGAAATTTACAAAAATGCTAATAACTTCTGTTTACATTAGCCTATTGGAATGAAACTGATGCCAATAGATTCCGTGGGTCAAGTCGAGAACATTGATACCCATTATGCCGAAATTGGCCAAACTTCCTGTCCGCCATTTTGATTAATGTACAAAACCTACTTTTTCGAACTCCTCCCAGACTGTTAGTCCGATCTTCACCAAATTTGACTCAGATCGTCTTCAGACTATGCTGGCAAAAAGTTATGAATTTCGTGTCGATATACGAAACCGTTTTCGTTTAGCGCATCAACAAATTTGCTGGAAAGATGCCAAACTACATCTGAGGCTGCATCTCTGCAAAGCTTTGACATAATGACGGCAAACTTTGTGTGTGTCATTGTCATTTCACACAGAACACGTCACATCAATTTGAAAACAGCACCACCTGTTGGTCAAAAGTGATAAGCCATTAAATTTTATTACGATTGGTTGTATTTATGATTTTTCAGCCATTTCAACTGATATTATCCTAAAATGGCTTAAGTTACTCACTGTTGTAGTCGGTCTGCTGCTCCTTGCCGTGCTTAACTCCTCATTCTGCCTCTTTTGTGCTTGGCCCCGCAATTGCTGCTTGCAGCTATATTTATTATTCCGCTTCTTCTTCTTCTTCTTCTTCTTCTTCCTCTTCCGCCGCAAGTGTATGGCAGCCCATAGAACCGCTTGCGGGAAAGTTGTATAATTTTGCACACTGATAGAGGACAGTCCCAACATTAACCATAGCAAGTTTGGAGTCTCTAACTCAAACTCTCTAGCGCCACCACCTGTACAAACTTTCAATAATTTCATGCTAATAACTTTTGAACCGTAAGGCACAGAATCAAAATTCTTTTTTCCTCTGAATCCTTGGCTCATGCCGAGTCGAATGAAGTCCAAAATTCAAAAATTGTAAGGTTTAGTTTTTTTTCTATAAATTTTTATTTGTAAAACCTACTTTTTCGAACTCGTCCTAGACGGTTTGTCTGATTTTCACCAAAATTGGCTCAGATCATCTTCACACCATGCTGGCAAAAAGTTATGGAATTCAAGTTGATTAGTCAAAACGTTTTCGAATGACGCGCGAATAAATTCTACGAAAAGCACGCAAAAATGGTTGTAAGGCTATATCTCTGCAACGGTTTGTCATATTGAGGCCAAACTTGGTGTGTGTTATGACAAGCATGACCTGAGATTACCTGCAGTGTTTCAGCACAGTGCCACCTAGTGGTCAGGAGATATGAAAAATGGGTCTTTTTGCTTATAACGTCTGAATAGTTTGGCCAAAAATCATGAAACCGGTCTCTTTAGATTCGGTGAATCATGCCGAGTCGAACCATATCCAATTTTCCCATGTCAGCCATTTTGGGTGTCGGCCATTTTGAATTTAGCTTTAAAATGCTGTATCTTGAGAACGGATTAGCGTATCGTTTCGACATTAATTACAAAAATGTTCGGCACCATGCCCGGAATGTACATACAAATTTTGGGGCCAGCGCCACCTTGTGGTCAAAAGTTATAACGAAATTTCAAAAAATGCTAATAACTTTTGCGTACATTAGCCTATTGAAATGAAACTGATTTTGATAGATTCCTTCGGTCATGCTGAGAACACCGATACCAATTTTGCCAATTTTGGCTGAACTTCCTGTCCGCCATTTTGATTCATGTTGAAAACCTACTTTTTCGAACTCCTCCCAGACTGTTAGTCCGATCTTCACCAAATTTGACTCAGATCATCTTCAGACTATGCTGGCAAAAAGTTATGAATTTCGTGTCGATATACGAAACCGTTTTCGTTTAGCGCATCAACAAATTTGCTGGAAAGATGCCAAACTACATCTGAGGCTGTATCTCTGTAAAGCTTTGACATAATGACGGCAAACTTTGTGTGTGTCATTGTCATTTCACACAGAACACGTCACATCAATTTGAAAACAGCACCACCTGTTGGTCAAAAGTGATAAGCCATTAAATTTTATTACGATTGGTTGTATTTATGATTTTTCAGCCATTTCAACTGATATTATCCTAAAATGGCTTAAGTTACTGTTGTAGTCGGTCTGCTGCTCCTTGCCGTGCTTAACTCCTCATTCTGCCTCTTTTGTGCTTGGCCCCGCAATTGCTGCTTGCAGCTATATTTATTATTCTGCTTCTTCTTCTGCTCTGGAAGTCTATGGCAGCCCATAGAACCGATTGCGGGAAAGCTGTGAAATTTGGCACACTGATAGAGGACAGTCCCATCATTGACCATAGCAAATTTGGAATCTCTAACTCAAACTCTGTAGCGCCACCACCTGTCCAAAATTTCAATAAATTTATGCTAATAACTTTTGAACCGTAAGGCACAGAATCAAAATTCTTTTTTTCTCTGAATCCTTGGCTCATGCCGAGTCGAATGAACTCCAAAATTCAAAAATCGTAAGGTTTAGTTTTTTTTCTATAAATTTTTGTTCATAAAACGTACTTTTTCAAACTCGTCCTAGACGGTTTGTCTGATTTTCACCAAAATTGGCTCAGATCATCTTTAGACCATGCTGGCAAAAAGTTATGGAATTCGAGTTGATTAGTCAAACCGTTTTCGAATGACGCGCGAACGATTTCTACGAAAAGCATGCAAAAATGGTTGTAAGGCTATATCTCCGCAACGGTTTGGCATATTGAGGCCAAACTTGGTGTCTGTTATAACAAGCATGACCTGAGACTACCTGCAGTGTTTCGGAACAGTGCCACCTAGTGGTCAGGAGATATGAAAAATGGCTATTTTTGCTTATAACTTCTGCATAGTTAGGCCAAAACTCATGAAACTGGTCTCTTTAGATTCGGTGCATCATGGTGAGTCGAACCATATCCAATTTTCCCATGTTAGCCAATTTGGGTGTCGGCCATATTGAATTTTGTCCAAAAATGCTATATTTTACAAACGCATTGACGTATCGTTACAAAATTCGGTATGTGTCTTCGGCACCATGCCCTGAGAGTACTCAAAAAGTTTGGGGGCAGCGCCACCTTGTGGTCAAAAGTTATAAAGAAATTTACAAAAATGCTAATAACTTCAGCTTACATTAGCCTATTGTAATAAAACTGACGTCAATAGATTCCTTGGGTCAAGCCGAGAACATTGATATCCATTATGCCGAAATTGGCCAAACTTCCTGTACGCCATTTTGATTAATGTACAAAACCTACTTTTTCGAACTCCTCCTAGACCGTTAGTCCGATCTTCACCAAATTTGACTCAGATCATCTTCAGACCATGCTGGCAAAAAGTTATGAATTTCGTGTCAATACACGAAACCGTTTTCGTTTAGCGCATCAACGAATTTGCTGGAAAGATGCTAAACCTCATCCGAGTCTGTATCTCTGCAAAGCCTTGACATATTGACACCAAATTTTATATGTGCTATTGTCACCACACCCTGACCATGCCACATAAATTTGGTAACAGCGCCACCTACTGGTCAGAAGTAATACACCATTCCTTAAACATTAATAATGAAATTTCCAAAAATGCAAATAACTTGTGATTGCATTAGCCTCATGTAATAAAGCTGGTCTCAAAATATTCCTTGGGTCATGCCGACAACATACATACCAATTATACCATACTTGGCCGAACTTCCTTTCCACCATTTTGATTAATGTACAAAACCTACTTGTTCGTACTCCTCCTAGACTGTTGATCGGATTTTCACCAAAATTGAGTCAGATCGTCTTCGGACTGTCCTGACTCAAAGTTATGGATTTCGTGTTGATAGAGTAAACCGTTTTCGTACAGCGCCACTACAGATTTTAGGCTTGATGCCAAAATGATTCTGAAGCTGTATCTCTGTAAAGCTTTGGTATAATGACACCAAAATTTGTGTGTGTCATTGTCACCTCACACAGAACGCATCACATCAATTTGAAAACAGCACCACCTATTGGTCAAATGTGATAAGCCATTAAATTATATTATTGGTTGTATTTATGATTTTTCAGCCATTTCAAATGATATCATCCTAAAATGACTTTAGTTGCTTAGCTCCTCATTCTGCCTCTGTTGTGCTTGGCCCCGCAATTGCTGCTTGCAGCTATATTTATTATTCTGCTTCTTCTTGCGCTCTGGAAGTCTATGGCAGCCGATAGAACCGATTGCGGGAAAGCTGTGAAATTTGGCACACTGATAGAGGACAGTCCCATCATTGACCATAGCAAATTTGGAATCTCTAACTCAAACTCTGTAGCGCCACCACCTGTCCAAAATTTCAATATTTTTATGCTAATAACTTTTGAACCGTAAGGCACAGAATCAAAATTCTTTTTTTCTCTGAATCCTTGGCTCATGCCGAGTCGAATGAAGTCCAAAATTAAAAAATCATAAGGTTTAGTTTTTTTTTCTATAAATTTTTGTTCATAAAACGTACTTTTTCGAACTCGTCCTAGACGGTTTGTCTGATTTTCACCAAAATTGGCTCAGATCATCTTCAGACCATGCTGGCAAAAAGTTATGGAATTCAAGTTGATTAGTCAAACCGTTTTTGAATGACGCGTGAACGATTTCTACGAAAAGCACGCAAAAATGGTTGTAAGGCTATATCTCTGCAACGGTTTGGCGTATTGAGGCCAAACTTGGTGTGTGTTATAACAAGCATGACCTGAGATTACCTGCAGTGTTTCGGCACAGTGCCACCTAGTGATCAGGAGATATGAAAAATGGGTATTTTTGCTTATAACTTCTGAATAGTTAAGCCAAAAATCATGAAACTGGTCTCTTTAGATTTGGTGCATCATGCCGAGTCAAACCATATCCAATTTTCCCATGTCAGCCAATTTGGGTGTCGGCCATATTGAATTTTGTCCAAAAATGCTATATTTTACAAACGCATTGACGTATCGTTACGAAACTCAGTATGTGTCTTCGGCACCGTGCCCTGACAGTACTCAAAAAGTTAGGGGCAGCGCCACCTTGTGGTCAAAAGTTATAAAGAAATTTACAAAAATGCTAATAACTTATGCTTACATTAGCCTATTGTAATGAAAATGATCTCAATAGATTCAATGGGTCAAGCCGAGAACATTGATACCCATTATGATTAGTCCGCCATTTTGATTAATGTTGAAAACCTACTTTTTCGAACTCCTCCTAGACCGTTTGTCAGATTTCCACCAAATTTGACTAAGATCATCTTCAGACCATGCTGACAAAAAGTTATGGATTTCGTGTCGATATATGAAACCGTTTTCGTTTAGCGCATCAACGAATTTGCTGGAAAGATGCCAAACTACATCTGAGGCTGTATCTCTGCAAAGCTTTGACATATTGACACCAAATTTTATATGTGCCATTGTCACATCACACTGACCACGCCACATCAATTTGGTAACAGCGCCACCTATTGGTCAGAAGTAATACACCATTCATTAAACATTAATAATGAAATTTCCAAAAATGCTAATAAGTTCTGATTGCATTAGCCTATTGTAATAAAACTGGGTCAACAAAATATTCCTTGGGTCAAGCCGACAACATGCATACCAAATATACCACACTTCGCTGAACTTTCTTTTCCGCCATTTTGATTAATGTACAAAACCTACTTTTTCGAACTCCTTCTAGACCGCTTGTCCAATTTTCACTAAATTTGGCTCAAATCATCTTCAGGTGTTGACTCAAAGTTATGGATTTCGTGTCGATAGACAAAACCGTTTTCGTACAGCGTCACTACACATTTGAGGCATAATGGCAAAATGACTCTAAGGCTGTATCTCCGGAAATATTTGACATTATAACACCAAACTTTGTGTGTGTCATTGTCATCTCACACAGAACACATTGAAAACAGCACCACCTATTGGTCAAAAGTGATAAGCCATTAAATTGTATTACTACTGGTTGTATTTACGATTTTTCAGCCATTTCAACTGATATCATCCTAAAATGACTTTAATTACTCGTTGTAGTCAGTCTGCTGCTCCTTGCCGTGCTTAGATCCTCATTCTGCCTCTGTTGTGCTTGGCCCCGCAATTGCTGCTTGCAGCTATATTTATTATTATTATTATTATTATTATACAGAGATAAAACACATTTTAGTTCAAAAAGCACATTTAGTGTCTCAAAATAGCAAAATTGAGTACACTATAGATGTTCTTAAGATTATCTTAAGAAGTACTAAATCATTTTTAGTATATTAAGTGCAAAATTAGTGTGTGAAAATAAAGGAAGTATTTGATTACATTATGGAAGTGCACATTTTTTCCATTTGGGGTAGTTGGTGTTACATTGTGTTTGGTTATACGCTGATTACATTACTTGACCACCGCTGCAGCACCTTCACTGTCATTTTGCATTTTTATAGAAATAAAAATAATTTACTGCAGTTGGAAAATGTAAGCTACAATTCTAAACTGAAAGCATCTGACAACATGGTTACCAGGTCTATATGACATAACTAGCCCAATGGCCAGTCAAGAACAATCCAAAATAGCGCACTGACCATATCCCCAATATCAAAATGTATACAGTATATACGTCCTTTCCATATCTGAAATACATATTTTACAGTTGTGCACATTGATCATAAACTAAGCTCAAATTAAGCTCCTACCAGTAGCCTTCACAAAACCTAACATCCAGCACCGTTTTATCGTAGGTAGAATGCAAAATATTTAAATACAGGCATTTTATTGAAATTCAATTTCTGCAATATTTCAAACCTTTAAACCACGGGGGGATATCAACCCATGGCAACAGTTTAAAAGTAGACCAATTCCATGGGGAAAAAACGTGGACTTGGCAACCCTGCATCCAACACGAGCTGTAGGCGTTAAGGTCATTGTGCACATGAATACGAAATTTTCGTCCGAATTTTTTGCACGTTAAAAAATAAATACTACCTCACGTTATGTCAGTCGAGTTTACAGACTGCCTGCAAAACTTTAGGCCGTCAAAAAAAAATCTGGATCAGGTTCGATTTTCTTTGTTTTCGCATCCGTAATAAGCATTTTGATAGGAAAGGATGACAAATATGAAAAAAAAAACAAAAAAAAAAACGAAAAAACGCATACAAAATTTCGGACTCAGTGTGCAATGACCTTTAGACTGATCACGGGTCTAGAGTAAGGGGAGATGACTGACAGACCTAACCCTAACCCTAACCTAACCTGACCATTTGCTGCTCAATCTTGCTCTCTTTACACATAGTGCGCGTTATCGCAAAATTGAAAGTAAAAGTAAACAGCACGAGCACTCATTTAAAAGCGATTTCAATACCCTGCATATTGATATATACAGTATTATAATGTTTGCGGGTGCGGCCGGTAAGAAAAAAAATAAATATGGAGCGCAACTGAATATCGCACCAATTTTGTGATTGGCTGTTAGGCTATGTAGTGTGGGGCTCGGGTGCGCCAAGCTTCTGATTGGGTGGGCCAGGCCCACCCTGGCCCCCCCGTGGAGCTGGGCCTGCCTCCCGTGTAGTTCTAGGCTGATCCATCACCTTTCTCAGGATCACTATTACTCCATGAGGCAAGATCTTGCATGGAGCCCCAGTCTGAGGTCTCTCCATTCTTTGTGAGTGGGAAAACTTGAAAAATCGGCACTGTATCAAATATTTATTTGCCCCACTGTAGTATGGGATGTCCCATATGTAACAAGATCAGATCATAAAAGGGACATTGACTTACAAGCAGTGACAGAATCAGAAACTCATATAATTGGTGCACACAACTTTTAACTAAACACTAACACAGACTAGTCTAACAAACACTTATATGTGGGGGAAGGGCAAATGTGACTGAATGAATTAAACTGTTAGAGAAACAATGAAGCTATGAAAAGGAGTCAGTTAACCACCTGAGTGAAACCATCAGCACCGCTTTACAATGAGGTCTACAGCTTATACTAAACTTGTTTCATATAGTTAAATGTGCAATACTTGCATTGCCTTGGCCATTGAAAGGGTGTCTGAATGCAGTCTTGGATTAAATTCTTGATGGTTTGAAGGTTTAGTGGTGTTGGAATTGTGATCATGTTCTTCTGGGTCTGAAGGGTGATGAACTCCAAAGATATTATTCTAACTCATTGTTGGTTGGGAGAGTTTTCCCCTAGATGGAAAGTGAACACATGGCTATAGCTGAGGCCTGAGTGGCGTGTCACTAATGTGAGACCTGTTAATTTCTGTGGAAGTCACACCTCTGGGGGATCAAAGAACCAGTGCTCACATACACTTTTGAAAGTTTATAACTCTTTGTCTTCTAGATTGGTATTTTGTATATGTAACTGGACTGGGTGCTGATGCAAAAATTATTAAAGCTTCTTATGATACTAATATGTTGCATAAGTATCAACATACAGTGTACACTTTCATTTAGACCATCAAAATATGAATACATAGATAACAAATATGGTATAGGTGAGGTTACATTAACTAGTGGTTCTATCATAAGCATACATAAAACAATATACAATACATGGAACAATATACAAGAACAGTAATATTATACACAATGACCTGGGGATATGCATGATAGGAAGATCATAGGTTTGTCTATGAATTAATAGGGAAGGGTCAATTTCTATGCATTATGTGTCTTTCCTATTAACAAATTGCCAAGTTAAAATATTATAAGGGAAAGAAGTTGATTTTAATTTAGAATGATCTGATGTCTGTAAAGAGACCAATTCAAATTCATTACACTGAGTAATAGATAAAATAGGGTCAGGAACAAGATTCCCCATAACAGATAATTGTGCTTAAGATGTATTAAATTTATCAGAAAAAAAATATTTGACAAAGTTTTTATACAGTGAAGGAGAAATCTCTGAAAATGTCTGCACATGAGTAAAACAGAATTAATGTTTGAAAAGAGACCAGTGTGATATATTTATTTTGCACTAATTTGGGTTAATATTTTACCATATCAGCCTTTTGAAAGTTATGTAAACAGTCATTCAGCATTTCATTAGATACTCATAGCTTGTCTTTCAGATGCCCTTGGTGCAGTTTGGGGTTCGGTGCCTTGCTCAAGGGCTCCTCAGTAATTGGTATTGACACTACATTCACTCCCCTCATCTACAAATTCTGCCAGTCGTAAGACTTGAACCTGCAACCTTTGGGCTACAAGTCTGTCTTCAATCCTCCTACGAGTGGACGTCCCAGCAAATTCAGCCCAAGATCACACCGTGTAAAGCTCAGAAAAATGGCAGACAACCCAAGGACTTCACCACAGACTCTACAAGCCTCATTTAACATGGTAAATGATAAAGTTCATGACAGTACAATCAGAAAAAAGTATGTGACAAGTATGGCACATTTGGAAGGCTTGCCAGAAGAAACCCTTTTCTATCTAAAAAAAAAAAAAGCATGACAGCATGGAGCTGTGCATAAACAAATGCCCAAAAACCTCAATAAACTACAGTAACATTGTAAAGAAGAGTGGGCCAAAATTCCTCAAGAATGACTTGAGAGACTGATAAAGTCATACAGAATACGATTACTTAAAGCAAAGACTATAGAATACCCAAGACATGTATAGTTTTGAATGGGGAAAAATGCAACGTTCATTATGGCTGCAAAGCCCCACCTTCTTAGTGAAAGAGCCAATCGTTGATTAGTAAAGTCAGCGCGTCACTGCAGCTGCCGTTAGAAGTCCCGGTTGCTATAGAAACAATTGGCGCTTTAAGACGTGTGCTCAGTACTGCGCATGTGCACTGGCTCATTTAGCCGGAAAAATAAGTGTTTTTTTTTAATGCAATTGGAGCTCACGGAACCATATTTATGGGGCAGTTCTTGTCGGATTTCTTTGAAGATTTAAAATATTAAATTTAATCGTAAGCTTGGTGAACAGTCTTGCAGAATTTGATGTTTCCCCATTTAAAGAGATAGGAGCTGCACTTGCCTGCCCTAGTAGCGTTTCAAAGATGGCCGCCTAGTGACATGACTTGCCTTAAAGGGACTTTGCTTAAAGTGAGGACACCATATGTTTTCCATCTTGGCTTTATTTTTGCTAAATAAATAATGACATGGTGCAATATGCCATGTGATGTTGTTCATCTGACATTTTTTTTTAGGACCAGCCAGATAAGACCAGATAAATTTTTATTATGTCCTGATACAGAAAACAATGGAATTCACTAGGGTGTCCTAACTTATTCC
This sequence comes from Labeo catla, assembly GCA_012976165.1. Taxonomy (NCBI): domain Eukaryota; kingdom Metazoa; phylum Chordata; class Actinopteri; order Cypriniformes; family Cyprinidae; genus Labeo; species Labeo catla. The sequence continues at coordinate 1,499,668 of VONZ01000117.1, forward strand.
ACATGACTGTGTGTCAATTATATATATATATATATATATATATATATGATTTTTGTATGTTTGCCTACTGACAAAAAATGGTTAATCATAGGTTAATGGTAGGTTTATTTTAACAGTGAGAGAATAACCACAAAAAAATCCAGAAAAACACATTTCAAAAAAGTTATAAATTGATTTGCATTTTAATGAATGAAATAAGTGTTTGATCCCCTATCAATCAGCAAGATTTCTGGCTTCCAAGTGCCTTTTATACAGGTAACAACCTGAGATTAGAAGCACTCTCTAAAAGATCGAGCTCCTGATCTCACTTTGCTACCTGTATAAAAGACATCTGTCCACAAAAGCAATCAACCAGATTCCAAACTCTCCACCATGGCAAAGACCAAAGAGCTGTCCGGTGATGTCAGGGACAAGAGTGTAGACTGACACAAGGCTGGAATGGGCTACAAGACCATTGCCAAGCAGCTTGGTGAGAAGGTGACAACAGTTGGTGCGATTATTTGCAAATGGAAGAAACACAAAATAACTGTCAATCTCCCTCGGTCTGAGGCTCCATGCAAGATCTCACCTCATGGTCATGAGAACAGTGAGGAATCAGCCCAAAACTACACAGGAGGATCTTGTCAATGATCTCAAGGCAGCTGGGACCACAGTCACCAAGAAAACAATTAGTAACACACTATGCTTTAAAGAACTGAAATCCTGCAGCACCCTAAAGGTCCCCCTGCTCAAGAAAGCACATGTACAGGCCCATCTGAAGTTTGACAATTAACATCTAAATGATTCAGAGGAGAACTAGGTGAAAGTGTTGTGGTCAGATGACACCAAAATCAAGTTATTTGGCATCAACTCAACTTGCCGTGTTTGGAGGATGAGGAATGCTACCTATGACCCCAAGAACACCATCCCCACCATCAAACATGGAGGTGGAAACATTATGCTTTGGGGGTGTTTTTCTGCTAAGGGGACAGGACAACTGCACTGCATCAAAGTGACGATGGACGGGGTCATCTACCATCAAATCTTGGATGAGGACCCTTCTTCCCTCAATGAAAAAGGGTCGTGGATGGGTATTCCAGCATGACAATGACCTAAAACACACGGCCAAGGCAACAAAGGAGTGGCTCTAAAAGAAGCACATTAAGGTCCTGGAGTGGTCTAGTCAGTCTCCAGACCTTAATCCCATAAAAAATCTGTGGAGAGATCTTAAGGTTCGAGTTGCCAACAATCAACCTCAAAACCTTAATGACTTGGGGAGGATCTGCAAAAAGGAGTGGGACAAAATCCCTCCTGAGATGTGTGCAAACCTGGTTATTGCCAAGAAGGGTTTTGCCACCAAGTACTAAGTCATGTTTTGTGAAGGGGCCAAATACTTATTTCACTCATTAAAATGCAAATCAATTTATAACTTTTTTTGAAATGTGTTTTTCTGGATTTTTTTGTTGTTGTTCTGTCTTTCACTGTTAAAATAAACCTACCATTAAATTATAGACTGACCATTTCTTTGCCAGTGGGCGACTGTACAAAATCAGCAAGGGATCAAATAATTATGTGTTCCCCACTGTGTGTATGTGTATGTGTATATACATACACACACACACACACACACATACACATACACATACACACACATACATGTTGGGTTTACATGTTTTATGGGGACATTCCATAGGCGTAATGGTTTTTATACTGTACAAACCATATTTTCTATCGCCCTACACCTACCCTACACCTAAACCTAGCCCTCACAGGAGACTGTGCACACTTTTACTTTCTCAAAAAAACTCATTCTGCATGATTTATAAGCCTGTTTCCTCATGGGGACCTAAAAGATGTCCCCACAAGGTCAAAATGTACTGCTTTTATTATCCTTGTGGGGACATTTGGTCCCATAATGTGATAAATACCAGGTGCACACACACACACACACACACACACACACACACACACACACACACACACAAACAGACTAACGTCTGTTTTCCATTGTTTATCATGGGTATAGTCTCTTATTATGCTCCACCATCTTACGGTATTAAAAATAAATAAATAAATAAAAGTTTACACAGCGTGGCGGGGAATGTACATTTATACACTCTTATTAAATATGTTACGTGGTTTATTTTGATAGGTTCACTGTTTTGTGGTGTTCAGAGAAAGCACCTTCACAGTGTATTCTTTACATGAGAGAAAGACAGTAATTTCTGCTTGCTGCAATGAATAGCTGTTTTTAAGCACTACAATTTTTTGCTATAATATTTTCAAATATGATAGACAAGATGTTATAGAATAATAATTGAATGAAAACCTAATTTTGACAAAAAAGTGACTTTCGACCTATTTTTCGAATTTCCTGAGAACGTCCCAGCGTGACATCCGATGGGTTTTCCCAGATCGCATCTCTCTCTCTCTCTCTCTCTCTCTCTCTATATATATATATATATACACACACACATACACACAGGGTGATCAAAAGTTAAGAGATTATGCCCATGATAAACAACGGAAAACAGACGTTCGTCTGTTTGTGTAATGATGCAGTATAGCGCTCCTGACTTGACAGCCAAAGGTAAAATTTCACCATTTGTTGGGTTTTTATCGATCGCACACACACACATAATTTTCACTATTATTCAGAATCTGTTTTGCTTTTCCATTTTTTCATATCATTTTTTACCAGTTACACAAGTCTTAACTGTATTCCATTTTTGCCCAGTGATACCCATTATGTAACATAGAGCTCCCTTATTTTTCTTCTCTTCTCCAGTTTTCCTCAGATCCTCCAGCTTCTTCACCCATTCATCTTTTCCCTCCTCCTTCAGTCTGGGAATCAAGTAATCCAGATGCTGAAGAGTGAAAGCGCTGTCTACTTTTAATGCGATCTTGGACAGATTCGTAATGGTCACATAAGCTTCAGTCAGCAGTTTGGACTTTTCTTTTTTAATCTTCTCCAGTTCTCTCTTCAGTTTTGCTTCTATTTCTGTTTTATTCTCAGACACTCTGATGCTCTTGTCATGTTCCTTTTTAGTTTTTTCATATTTCTCTTGGTCAAACCTGGCTTCATTCTGGTCATCGATGTGTTCTAACTCCCTTTCAAGGTCAGCAAATGACATTTTAACTTCTTCTGTCCTGGTCACATATTTTTTGTTTTCTTTGACATGTTTGCTAGACTCACACTTCCCTGTACACACAATGCAGTGGTTATTTTTCATGACATAACACTTTGACAGTGTCATGGGAGAGACCCACCAGCAACTGTACTCATCATGACAATTTTGCTTACAAACATTGCAGCAGGTTGCACTTTTGTTCCACCATGGATTTGTAATGGGGACTTTTTCTTTGAAAACTCTGTTGACTTTAAACTCAAAGTTTACACATTTCTGAATTAGATCTCTATTCTGTCTGAGGGCTTCCTGAATCTTAATCAGTTCTTCAGTTTTTAACTCCTTCTCATTGATTTGCTCCATCAGATTAGAGACACAGGCCTCAAGTTGTCCTCGTTCTTTCAGAACATCTAATGTCATCTGAACACTTTTTCTGTTATATTCTTCCAGAACTGTGAAGAACTCATTCATGCTTTTCTCTCCCATTTCCCAGGCTAATCTGTCAAGATGATCATAATGTTTGTCTCTTTTCTCTTTCTGCCGGTTGTTGAATAAGAAGTAAACAGGTTCATTGTCTTCATCTCTTCTGCAAGGTATTTCTGCTTTCTTAATGCCACTAATGGCATTTTTTGGACATCGTCCATCTGAATGTGTGAGTAGAAACACAATGTTGTCCTCTACATCTCTACCAAACAAAGACAGAACTGAGTGATATATGTAATGCTCTTTTCCAGTGAGTCGATTCTGAGATGCCTTCATCACAAAACACACTGCATCAATATAATGAATCCCATCCTCATCTGAAAATAATTTGGCCAGATACTTAGCAATCTCTAAGTCTTTCTCATATCCATCAGTGTGTCCGTATCCTGGAGTGTCAATGATGGTCAGAGATGTTGGGTTTTCTTCAACAAACACCTCATAAACAATGACTGCAGATGTCAGTGATTGTGATTGATCTTCATCTTCTTCTTCTGCATTTTTTTCTTCCTCTGTAATTTGATAAAACTCTTCATCCTCAAATTTTACTCCCAGTAAGTAGTTGGTCATGGTGTTAATGATGGTGGTTTTCCCAGAACCAGTTTCTCCCAACATCAGTATGACTTTGTTCTGCTTGTTTCTGTTTCTTCTTCCATATGTCCTCTGTTTGACCTTTTTCTGATTCCCATCAATATATTTTCTTTCTGTGTTTAGTTGGTAAAGTGCTGGAGGACCTTCTTTCTTTATTGTTGCATCATGGTGTGATCTGCAAAAGATAATTGACTTAGATAATGTGATCTGCAAAAGATACTTGACAAAAGATACTTGATCGCTACCTCTTTGTCATCGCAATTATCACCAGTTAAGTATGGAGTGTCACAAGGGTCTGTCCTATATCCTTTGCTATTTTCAATACACATGTTGCCCCTTGGTGATATTATTAGAAAATGTAAATTAGTTTCCATTGTTATGCTGATTATACTCAGCTATATATCTCAACAAGACCAGATAAAACTGTGTTTAAAAATGTGAAAAATTGGATGACCAATAATTTTCTCATATTCAATTATATAACCGAGATATTACTTTTTGGACCAAAAAACAGTACACAGAATCTCTTAGATTATAATTTGCATCTTGATGGATGTACTGTTACTTCCTCTACAGTCAAGCATTTGGATGTTATATTAGACAGCAACCTGTCTTTTGAAAATCATATTTCCTATGTTACGAAATCAGTATTCTTCCATCTTATAAACACTGCTAAGCTACGGATCATGTTACCTGTTGCTAATGCAGAAAAGTTAGTTCATGCATTCATGACGTCTAGACTGGACTATTGTAATGCACTACAAGGTGGTTGTCCTGCATCTTCAATTAACAAGCTACAGATAGTCCAAAATGAGTCCTTACCAGGTCAAGAAAATATGATCATATTACCCCAATTTTACAGTCTCTGCACTGGCTACCTATTAGGTTCTGTATCACTTACAAAATATCACTTCTTACCTATAAGGCCCTTAATGGTTTAGCTCCTGCATACCTAACTAGTCTCCTACCATGCTACAATCCATCATGTTCTTAAGGTTGCAAAGCTCTGGAATTTTGGTAGTACCTAGGATAGCAAAGTCCACTAAAGGAGGTAGAGCTTTTTCGCATTTGGCTCTTAAACTCTGGAACAGCCTTCCTGATAACTGTTTTGACACCATTTATCTGTTTAAATCTAGATTAAAGACAACTCTTTAGCCAAGCATTCACAAAATGCATCTCATAATCTTGTACTTTAGCTATATCTGATCTAATGCACATTATCATTCTTTTGCTTGGGTAAATCAAATAAATTTTGCTTGGTTGGAACAGCAGCTAAGCTAATTTCTTCTCTATTTAACTCTATTTCTAAGCTTCATTCTGGATCAAACACTTACAAACAGTGCTGGCCCGTCCAACAGGCCGATACAGCCGGTCACCTAGGGCCCCGCCTTAAGAAGAGAGCCCTGTGGCCACAAGGTTGTCATTTGGATTTTTAGGTGCATTTGACTTGAAGCGGAAGAAAGATCGTGTTCAAAATCAAAGCTATAGAGCGCAGACAGCTCTGCAAACTTTCAAAACGTTCTTGCGGTCATACACTGATCAGTGTGCGCAGCGATACTTCAAGCCACACGCACCTTCTGTCTACATAACTCAGGTGACGCACCAGAGCTATACAGTGCAGCATGTGTGTCGAACACATGAAAAAAATCAGTATGTGCTTTCAAATTTACCTCAATAGAACACATGCATGGGTTTAAGTCTGTTTACAAACCTGTTGTCTAAAGAGAACATTTTAATTACATGTTTTGCTCCAAATTCATTTAATAACATCTGTCCAGTGTTTGAAATAACTTTCTTTTGTGATCTAATGTGATTTGACATCACAGAATGAGGCAAAATCATTATTTTATATAGTTGCCTGTTCTATAAAGTGATAAAGGATGTTGATTAGCATTTTGTTGCATTAATAGTTTATTTATATATAAATACCCGATATGGCTTGAAGAACAGAGATAAATCGTAAAGATATGTCTCTGATTCACCAGTTAAAACGTCTCTATCTGAGTTTTATTCAGCTATGCAAAATCATATCTATCTTTATCCATATTAGGGATTTCTTGTATTGTGTCGCCCTGGCAATGGACTCAACACGCCTGCACGTCCTCGTCATGGGCTGATCGGTCACAGTTGTCGGCAATCAGCCCACAGCCTTAAAGGTCCACTGAAGTGCCTTGAAACACGCAGAGTTATTCTATGTGGTGACGTAATTTTAACTGAAACAAAAACATATCGCGCAGCCCCTCCCACTTCTTTTGAATAGCCAGTAGCGTTCCATTTATATCTGCTCGGGCCAGAGGAGCTCGGTAAAGCCACATTTGTAAGCTTATGACAGCCACAGTCTAATAAATTAGCCCATAGACTCAATATGAATCTCTTGCTAAAACAAACTAGTGATCATAATCATGCTGAGGCTGTGTAGTTTAATACATGCACTTGCGCATATGATGCGTCTCTGGACCAGAACCAAAGTCCGGAGTAGACTGTGTGCTCTGCCGCGTTTTGCGTGACACAACGTGATACCAGACGTCATTTACCCCAATGGAAAGCAAATTCACACTGTCTGAATCATTTTCTATCACCTACATTGCGCACTACATGCCATTCATCATACAGAAAACTCTAACACTGTAAACAAGTGAACAATCTCAGCCGCAGATTCAGCATCTATTTATAGTATAGGGGCGGGACACTACGGACTCTAGAGAGCATTTGATTGGACAGAACCTTTGATGAGAAGCTGAAGTGGATGGTGATATCATCAAAATCGTTGATTCATATTGGCGGAAGTGACGAGAAGTTTTAAATGCCCATATCCTTGTTTTAAAGCACACTAGCTTATAGATAACCTTAAGGCTAATATATTCATACTAAAAACCAAAAAACTTTAATTTTGATTTCATGGGGACTTTAAAAGTTGCAAACGCCAAGCATTACTCAGACCCCGTTTACACTGTTAGTTAAATGCAACCCAATTCAGATTTTTTGCTCATATGTGACACAGATCGGATCTGTTCTATAACAGTGTAAATGGGTAAAAAACGCATGCATTCAGATATTTCGAGATCGGTTTCAGGCATCATTCATATGTGGAAATAAATCGGATATAAATCGGATATGTGCCAATGCGGCTGCCATGTAAACAGGCAGATAGGATCTTCTGAGGCATTGCGTTCTGTACCTCATTAAAATTGCTATAATTTTTTTTCCTGCATGTTTTGTATTGTCAGGAACAACAGTCTCTGGTTGGTGGGTCGTTCCATGGTCCCTCCGCAGATGTCTCCTGTTTCTTCTTATAACACCTCCAGAATCCAACTAGACACTATAGGACCTCGGGTCGATGGGCTCCACCACCATTCCCTTTCTCCAGATCTTATGAGGCTCAAATGGTTGTATCCTCACAGGGTCACCTTGTTTTAGTGTGTCTAAGTCTTTGGCTGATCTGTTGTAATATGTTTGCTGCCGTTGTTAATTTGTTGTCAGTTCTCTCATAGAATCCTGAATCTTTGGTTGCAGGAGGCTGGTTTTCGTGGGCAGAAGCGTCTTTGTGTGATGACTTAGCAGCCTCTGTGCTGGGCTGGTTGACAATCCGTGTGTTGGTATTTTCCTGTGATCTAGGATTGCTAAATATGGATCCTGTCTTGACATCTGTGCTTTAAGCATCAGCCTCTTGGCAGTTTTGACTGCTGATTCTGCCTTGCCATTAATCTGAGGATAGCCAGGTGATGAGGTTTTGTGCAAGAATGCCCAGTGGTGACTTAACTTCTAGAACTCCTGTGATGAAAACTGTGGGCCATTATCCAAGATGACGATGTCTGGAATACCCTAATGTGCGAAGTGACCTTTCAGTTTTCTTATAACAGTTGTAGATTTGGTGTCTGTCAGATAATCGATTTCCCAAAAATTGGTAATAGTAGTCTACCGTAATTAGGTAGTCCTTGTTGTCAAAAGTAAACAGGTCCATGCCTACCTTTGCCCAAGGTCTGTCTGGCATATAATGTGGATGTAGTGTCTCCTTTTGCAGGTGTCACACTGCTGTACATATGTTTTGATCTGCTCATTCATTCCTTGCCAATACACACACTCTCTGGCCCTCCTCAGGCATCCTTCCACACCTAAATGAGAAGAGTGTATACACTGCATTATTCCCCTCCAAAGCTGCTTGGGGATAACAGCTTGTTCACCCCTGAAAACAATGCCATCTTGGTAGCTCAACTCATCTTGAAATAGGTAATAATTACCTATTTCTTGTGGTATGTCAGCCTTGTTCTTTGGCCAACCTTGTAATATGGCTTTAATCAGTGTCCGCAAAGTTTTGTCCTCTTTTGTTGTAGAATGGATTAACCCAAGTCTGTCCACTGCTAGCCACATCTCTGGCCCTGGGACATACACAACCTCCACATTATATTTTTGAAGTCTCAGCATCATTCGTTGGAGTCTTTTGGGTGCGCTCAGTAGTGGCTTAAGCAGGATGTTTTCCAAGGGTTTGTGATCACTTTGTGCTGCTACTTTCCGTCCATATGTACAATGGTGAAACTTTTCCATCCCGTACAGTAGGGCTAATAATGCTTTCTCTATCTGTGCGTAGCCCTGTTCTGTGCATGTTAGTGCTCTGCTTCTGAATGCTACTGGCTTACCTCCTTGCATGAGTGCAACACCAAGGCCTCCCTCCTTGGCATCACATTGGATGGTAAGTTGTTCATCAGGGTTTTAATACTTTAACACTGGAACATTTGTGATTGTTTCTTTTATTCTACTGAATGCCTCTTCATGCTGCACAGTCCATCTCCATTCGCAGTCTTTGTGCGTCAGCTGCAGAGGTGTCAAGTAACGAAGTACAAATATTTCATGACATAAATCAAGTCACACTCTAGCAAGGACCAGAGCCATTGAGAATTCTGTGTGTCTCTGTGTTACTGAATGCCGCAGACGCATGGTTTGGTTTACTACTCGTACGGAAGCGCGCGTGACACTTACGGTGCATTTCCACTGGCACGTAGCGAGCGCAGGGGAGCGAGCGTTTTCAATTCATTCATATGGAAGTTGAGCGTAAACGGTCGTGTGGTGCATTTTGGGACTGGAAGCGGCGCAGAGAAAACGTTGAGAGCGGCTGAGAGCGTCAAAAAGTTGGGCATTCCTCAACTTCATGCAAATCTCGAGCGCAAAACGCCGGGCGACAACCAATCGCTGTGAGAAGTAAGCAAGGCAAGACTATGAGGCGTGTTTCCGAAACTGGTGGATTACTGAGCTGAAATCACATATTATTGGAAAAGTCACGCAAAAGTAAATGTACTTTGCATGTTTTCATTATATGGTACAGTTTAGTTTGCGAACCGCCGTTAAAAAAGACAAACGAAGCGCAAACAGGGTGTAAACATTGTTTTTCAGAGGCGTGCTCTGCCCTAAATTTGACACACCCCAAAGCAGTCGTGTTGTAGCGTTGTCAGCGGCACTGAGCGCGGATTTGACGCTGTAGTGGAAACGCACCGTTAGGGCAGAGCACGCCTCTGAATAACAATGTTTACACCCTGTTTGCGCTTCGTTTGTCTTTTTTAACGGCGGTTCGCAAGTTGAGGAATGCCCAACCTTTTGACGCTCTCAGCCACTCTCAACGCTTTCTCCGCGCTGCTTCCAATCCCTAAATGCACCACGCGACCGTTTACGCTCAACTTACATATGAATGAATTGAAAACGCTCGCTCCACCGCGCTCGCTACGTATGTTAATGCTCAGTAGTACACATATATGTTTTCTTAATGTATTTGCATTGTACTAAATGCATTTATTTTCAAGGGGCATATATGCGGCTGAAACAGGTAGCCTAGTTCATCCCACAGCAGTGATTTTACATCTCATCTTTTTTTTTTAAAAATTAACATTTTAATATAACATTATAGTCATTATGACCTCTAGAAAAAAGTTTTTTAAGGAGGTGGGGTAGTGCACAATAGGCCCCTGTGGCACGGCCAAACTTTTGTCTTTTTCCTCTTATATTACATTTACTTTTATACTTTAAGTAGTTATGAAACCAGTACTTTTATACTTTTACTTAAGTAAAAAGCTTGAGTTGATACTTCAACTTCTACAGAAGTCTTTTTAAACCCTAGTATCTATACTTCTACCTGAGTAATGAATGTGAATACTTTTGACACCACTGGTCAGCTGTCTCAGGGCTTCACACTGGTCTGAAAGATTTACACATTTAAATGCAGACTCAAAACTCATCTGTTTAGTTGTGCATTTATGGAATAAGCACTGTGCTATGTCTGAACAGATTGCATTATTTTATGTATAATCATTTTTACTGTTTTAATTCATTTTAAATAATTTTAAATGTTCTTAAATTCTGTTTTTATTGTTGTGATTATTATTATTTTTTTTTATGATTTTTATGATATTATGATTTTAATTCCTCTCATGTACCACACTTTGAATTACCATTGTGTATGAAATATGCTATATAAATAAACTTGCCTTGCCTTGCCTTGCCTGAAAGATGTGCACAAAACTTTGAGAGGTGATTTACCATCCATAGTAGCCTCTGAACTGCTTTTATGTCTGTTGGTTTCTGCATTTGTGTTATTGCCCGGACTTTTCTGGGTCTATCTTTAATCCATTCCGTGTCAGGAGGTGTCTGATGTAAGAGACTTCCCTTTGTCTCAGTTTGAACTTTTCAGCATTTAGCTTGATACCTTTCTCTCTGCATCGCGCTAGAAATGCTTTTAGTTTTTCATCATGGTCTCTCTCAGCCAATTCTTGTGTGTCTCCTTGTCCTGTTATGAGCACATCATCAGCAATGATGTATATTCCAGGCAGGCCCTCTAATGCAAGTGTGAGCTTCCTCTGAAAAATTTCAGGGGCTGGACTTATGCCCATGGGCATACACAGCCATCGATACCTGCTGAATGGGGAGGAGAACGTGGTGATATAGCTGGATTCTTCCTCCAGCTTGACATGCCAGAATACACATTTAACATCACACACAGTAAACACTTTGGCTTTTGACAGTTCAGGGAGTATGTCATCAATAGTGGGTAGTGGGAAATGACTGCGCTTTAAAGCTCTGTTTAATGGTCTCGGATCTATACATACTTTGAGTTTGCCATTGGGCTTCTGTACGACCACCATACTACTGATCCAATCCGTACTCCTCGCTACTGGTGCAATGATTCCTCTCCTCTGAAGATCGTGCAGCTCTTCCTTCAAAGGTTTCATCATAGCCACTGGAACCCTTCTTTTTGGAAGCTGTACAGGTTTTACAGTGTTCTCAATCTCAATTTTGTACTCTCCCTCCAGACAGCCATCGCCCGTGAATACATCAGCATATTCAGTCTTTATCTGCTGTAGTGACCACTGGCTGGTTGCAGGCCTTTCTGTGGTGACTATACTGTCTATTGCAAGAATGTTCTCGTAATGCACTTTGATGAGCTTCATAGCTTCACTGGCTCTCTTCCCTATTAGGGGGAAAGTGCAGTTGTTATCCACCACCTGGAATTCCAGCCTGTACACAGTTTGTGGTTTCTTGGGTTTCTGACTTTCAGTTTGCACTTTCCTAGTGGCCTCACTTGGCTTTGGTAGTATATTATTAGCACAGTCTTTGTATCCTCCAGTTTTATATCTGGGCTCAGCAGACTGATGGGAATCACATTATGTGATATACGTGTGTGTGGGTTTTTCCTGTTTCCTGTTTGCCTTGGTGCAGAGTGGTCTGTGTTTGTAGCTCCCTGGAGCTTCGTTTTTCTGTTGGATCTTATTGCCACTTCTGCTGTTTAAACTGATAGATATCCCACCAAATTTCTGATATTATCTGTCAAACTAATCTGACTGATCTGATCGTTCGCGTTATTCTATAACCGTGAGTGCAGTGCGTTAGCATTCCATTAGCCGGTTAGCTTTCCATTCACGTTCCATTCACGTTTTTATCTCGTGTTTACTACCACTAGCATTGCGTTAGCTTGCCATTTGCGTTCCATTAGTTTGTTAGTACTCCGCTGGCCAGTTCCGTTGTTTCTCCCCCTGATCTGTTCTTCAGGAATTCATCAAACAACAGTGGTAAGTTCTACAATCACAGTGAATAATGGTTTCTTCTCCTGCTATTGTTGTTTGTACCACTTGCTACATGTATCCCACCCAGCACCAGACGTCATTTAGACGTAATTTTTTGGGCTAAATGAAGTCGGCCCGTCATGGACTTCTTTTAGCCCAAAAATCGACGTTGAAAATTGGTCTTTGTTTGGTCTGTCTAAATTTAGTCCAAATTTGGCCCAAAAATCTACGTTTAAAAATGGGTTTTCTTTGGGCCATCTGATTTGATCCAAATTTACTCCAAAAATAGACGTTGAAACCGGGCTTTGTTTGTTCCGTTTAATTCACTCCAAATTTAGCATGAACACGTTTATTTTGTATAGCCCTAATATAGCCACATAAATGAAGCAAGTATAGAAATAGATTATAGAAATCATTTTAAATTCTGTCACCGCACAACCTGCACTTAAATTATTTGTTATTAACCCTTTAAATGTCACCCCCCATTTTTTAAAATAGGCTTGAAAGTGCACTATCCAAACTTAATTTGTTGTAATTCATGAACACATTGAAATACAGATCTAAGGTTGGTCTCTTTTTAAAGAAGACAGTCAGCAGATTATGCCAGATGTGGAATTTAAAAAAAATATTAATAAGTTATAGAAGTTTAAATTTACTAAAAAGAAAATGCACTGTACCATTTTTATTATATTTTATATATAATATATATTTTACATAACAGGTTTTACCCTAAATTTGATATCAAATTGAAGCCTTATGTCAAAATAAGTTATGTTCCAAATTTGAAGTTAATATGAAAAAAAATTGAGGTTCCTGTAAAAGTTTGTTTAGGGCGTTATACCACAAACAGCCACCGGGTGCCATACAAACTCTATAGAATTTTTTAAAATGCATTTTTCTGTCACAAACCTCTAAATTTCTCTGTCAATTTTACCTCTATCACAAAATCACCACCAAAAATGAAATCCTGAGACTCAGATCTTTCCAATGACATGTTTTTTGTCAAGATTATAAAAAGTTTGGATTCTAAAAGACCATAATGCATTTTGTAATATGACACTTGACACCGCTGCTAAGGGGAAGGAGACCGCCATAAGATTTACAGTATCATTTCCATGGTAACACAATGTCCGATTTCAAAATGGTTTTCATAGGATCATTCTTGGGCTTCTAAGCTTTCAAATGATATATAATTTGACTAAAATTACTAAAATATTTGATATATTTCATCACTCTTCAAGAGGAATGAAGCATGTTTTATTGAACTGTAAGAGTACAACAAATTTGTCTACATCTATTTGTGTATGTGTTAAGTCACCCAAGTCCAAACTGGACTGGATTTGTATATTTGTTATTAATCTTTGCCTTTCTTTTAGATAGTGCTACCAGGTGTTGTGCAGAGACCAGCGTATTCTGCCATCAGGACTGCCTGTTCTAGGCCCTACTCCGTCCTGAACACAATCAGTGACTGGGGTCCAGTCATCAAAAGGCATTCCAGTTAAGCTGTCCATCCCAAGAAATGCTTGGGAAATAACAAGTAAGAGTCCATATAAACTAATTAAGACACATAAAGGTGCATTTACCAGTAATAAATTAACGTGTGTGTGTGTTTTCAGGGGCTTCTAAGCCAGACTCCTATTTCCGCTTGACGGCAATGTTAGGCAAAAGTTAAACAATGCAGCCAAGAACTAAAATAAAAAACAAATGACTTCATAGGATGTTGTTTTGTGTTGTTTATTTTAAGGAATTTGCATGTGTTATATTAGTATATGTTTTGCCCTGACCTGTACTGAAGTGTTAGAAAATTGACTACAGTAATGACTAAGGTAATTTGTCTATATTACTATAGTAAAATTACCACAGCAAACTGTCATTCAATTTACTGTAGTACCTTTACTATAGTATGATTCAAAAAACTCTAGTATTTACTAGAGTAATTTTACATTTACTATAAATTACTACAGCATTTTCACAATTTACTGTAGAACCTTTACTATAGTATGGTTCAAAAACACTGTAGTATTTACTACGGAAATTTACTATAAATTACTACAGGATTTTTCCCCACACTTTACTATAGTACCTTTACTATAGTATGGCTCAAAAACACTATAGTATTTACTACAGAAATTTTACTACATTTTTTGTGGTAGATTTACTATAGATTATTATAGTACAGTGGTGTGAAAAAGTGTTTTCACTTTAAAACATAACTGTGGTTTATCACACCTGAGTTCAGTTTCTCTAGCCACAGCCAGGCCTGATTACTGCCACACCTGTTCGCAATCAAGAAACTTATCACTTAAATAGGACCAGTCTGACAAAGTGAAGTAGGCTAAAAGGTCCTCAAAAGCTACACATCATGTTAAGATCCAAAGAAATTCAGGAACAAATGAGAAAGAAAGTAATTGAGATCCACCTCTGAATGATTGAAGAAAAACAAAATGAAGACTTTGGAGTGGCCTAGTCAAAGTCCTGACCTGAATCCTATTGAGATGCTGTGGCATGACCTTAAAAAGGCGGTTCATGCTCGAAAACCCTCCAATGCGGCTGAATTACAACAATTCTGCCAAGATGAGTGGGCCAAAATTCCTGCACAGCGCTGTAACCGATTCATTGCAAGTTATCGCAAACGCATGATTGCAGTTGTTGCTGCTAAGGGTGGGCCAACCAGTTATTAAGTTTAGGGGGAAAACACTTTTTCACACATGACCATGTGGGTTTGGATTTTGTTTTCCCTTCATAATAAAAAACTTAATTTAAAAACTGCATGTTGTATGTACTTGTGCTATCTTTGATTAATATTTAAATTTGTTTGATCTGAAACATTAAAGTGTGACAAACATGCAAAAAAATAAAAAAAATCAGGAAGGGGCCAACACTTTTTCACACCACTGTATGTGTTTATTGAAATTCATAATATTAAAGTAAGGCAAATATAACAGAAATGATATTTCATGTGTACTAATGAGTTCAAATATATTACGTGACTAAGAATTCACAGAAACACAAACATCTATATATGGTATTGTCCTGACCACATCCCCTTTAAGAAACGTGCATCATTTGGGAAAAAAAAAAAAAGGTCAAAAAGGAAAAGCAGCTAGTGATTTAACTTGTTAAATTTGGATTTAAAGACTCTAAAAATGATGAAATAGTAATACTTATCCGGTCTGCATCCTAAAACCAACAATTTTGGGTGGTCTTGGTGAGTTGTTAAATTCACGTTTGATTGTATCTGCTGATTAGCACAGAAGTCTGTGGCTTGCATTATTTGAAAATTAACGGTCAAAGAGGAAAAGCAGCGAGTGATTAAGTAAGGATTAATTGGTGGCGGGCCGCTAAATTTTTAGAAAATAATGCACACCCGAGTTGGTGATGCATTATTTTCATAGAATTCAACGGACCAAAGTCAATATTCTGCTACTACGGTTACCCCACCTCAAGACATTGATCAGATGATATATTTCGAGACATTCTTCCGGTTTTTGTCCTTAAAACACTATTGTAAGTAGGATTCATTTCTTACGCAGCTCATCCAACCCTTCGTTGCTATCCAAAACGTCATTTTAGACCTTGCAAACTAATGCAGTTAATAATAATGTTTAGACAGACAGAAAAAGAGAGGGAGGGAGAGATTAAGCTTGTGAGTTACCCCCCTCAAGTCTGTGCTCTCTCAAAAGTGATTGGAAGCATTGTCTCTAAGAGTGAAACTAAGTTCATTTTCTTCAAGACCATGCTGTTGTTACCTTGTGAAAAATGTCATGTAGTTTTTAAATTGTTTATCGTCAGAGCAGTGCTAACAACATTAGCGCGTATGCTAACGTCTGTGCATCTGTAATGGAGAGAGAGTGGGAGAAATGGTGTGTGCTTTCCGTACATAACTTGAAAAAAAAACATGAAAATAATCTGTCTTTTTTTATCCTGTTGTCTACTGTGTTTATTTGTTTGGCCAGTGTCCTTGTAAGTCTTGGTTATTTTGCTGTTTTGGGCTGTAAGGACCTTTGAAATAACTGAAATCATGTGGTGAAGTGATATAGATATGAAATGCGGTCAAGTGCTGCCTGGAACTACTTTCATTGTGTGTTTCCCTGTAAATAATGCACACCATTAGAACGTTCGTCAGCTAATCAGATTCAGGCATTCAGCGGCCCCGTATTATAATGGTTTTTTAACTTGGTACAATTTTATTTAAAGATGCTAAAAATGACGAACTAACAATTGTAAGTAAAAATTAATTTACATACACGTATGCTAAAAACTAATCCTGTGTGAATGATGCACTTCAAATTGGGTAATTTTAGGTCAGTGATTTGCATGTGACTCAGTGGTGATCTCTGAAAGTAGGGAATAGTAAGAAGATAAGTAGATCATATGCAGTAACATGTCAAAAGCTATGAATCTGTATAACTGATATTAATAATGATATTCATGTATGCTCATGTATGTTTATAATAATAATTTTCAGTGTATAAAACATTGGATTAAAACGTGCCTGTTCTGCCACCATTTTGAGCTGTTTTAATTAACGTTGTTCTTTACGGCTTTGTGTAGAGCTTTTTTTTTTTTTTAATTACGGACTCTATTTACACTAAGTGCAAATAGCACACCTTTTTGGCAGAGGCTATTTACACTAACTCCATCCACCAATGTGAGATTAGTCTAGTGAACACTATAAGAGACAACAGTCTACATTTCTCCCTTTTCAAATATCATTACATTGAAAGGCATATTTCAATAAAAATGAAGGAAATAATGTTGTAATATGAATGTATTTGCTTTGCCTTGAGAACAACAAAGTTGTTAGTTTGCTTGTAAAGGGAAAAAAAGGGTTACTACAGAAAAAAAAAAAAACATTTAGATTTAAGATGTAATTTTTATTTTTATTTTTTAGATTTAATCCTAACTATTATTAACTACTACTAATTTAGAAAACACTGTGTTTTACCTTTTTTTTTTTTTTTTTGGTTGCGTTATTTATTTATTGTCACAGTAAAGTGTTTTCTGTTCAACTTCTGGTGTCCTGTATAAGTTTTATATCTTTCTCCCTCACTCAAGTGGTCCAGAGTAGTATTTGCATTGGAGGACGCAAGTGCAACATACTGTGTGTGTGTGTGTGTCATAAATGTATTATTAGTGCAAGTCAAATGTTTTGCACTAATTCTGTGTGCTGCACAAATCACCTCACATGTTGTTTACAATGTTACTGCGCTAACATACAACAAACAATGTCATCAAGATGATGTAAACAGCAAACTGCAAGTATATTTGTTAGTAAAACTAAAACATTGGAAAAGTGCACCTTTTTACAAAAAGAAAAGAAAATAAGACATGAACAGACATCCAATTTGATCCTATAAAAGGATCAGGATTCTTATTGGAATTTCTATCCTATTTTGGAAACTTTTTTTCTATAGGATTTTGAAAGAAATAGTCTTAGGATTCTTTAAAATTCTTGAAAGATGCTTTCAATAAAATAAAAAAAATTAAATAAGTGTAATTGACAGTAGTCTAACAATCCAGTTAGAAAGCGTTTTAATCTACAAATCACCAACATTTACCATGGTTTTACTGTAGTAACATTGACAGTAACCATGGTATTGTGGCTGAAAA
>VONZ01000117.1:1522500-1537500 GCA_012976165.1 Labeo catla
TGAGTTTGCTGGCCAGTCAAGCACACCAACACCATGGTCATTTAACCAACTTTTGGCAGTGTGGGCAGGTGCCAAATCCTGCTGGAAAATGAAATCAGCATCTTTAAAAAGCTGGTAAGCAGAATGAAGCATGAAGTGCTCTAAAGTTTCTTGGTAAACGGGTGCAGTGACTTTGGTTTTCAAAAAACACTGTGGACCAACACCAGCAGATGACATTGCACCCCAAATCATCACAAACTGCATTGGGATCAGCATTTATAGACATTCTGAACTCTATTGGGGTTAGACAACATGTGTCAGAACCTACTCATTGCCTAAATCATACTCTAGATTTAATATTGTCACATGGAATTGATGTTAATGGTGTTGAAATTCTGCAGCAAAGTGATGACATCTCAGATCATTATCTAGTCTCTTGTATAATCCAGATAAATAAAACTGTAAAATTAACTCCTCGCTACAAGTACGGTAGAATCATTACTTACTACTACCACAAGAGACTGCTTTGTAAGTAATCTTCCTGACTTATCTGAATTCCTCAGCATATCCAATAGCTCAGAAAAACTTGATGATGCAACAGAAACTATAGACTCTCTTTTTTCTAGCACTTTAGATACAGTTGCTCCTCTGCGGTTAAGAAAGATTAAGGAAAACAGTCCGACACCTTGGTATAATGAGCACACTCGCACACTGAAGAGAGCAGGACGGAAAATGGAACGCAGCTGGAAGAAAACAAAACTAGAGGTTTTCCATACAGCCTGGCGTGAATGTAACATATCCTATAGAAAAGCATTAAAACTGCTAGATCTGATTATTTTTCTTCTTTCTTAGAAGAAAACAAACATAACCCTAGGTATTTATTTAATACAGTGGCTAAATTAATGAAGAATAAAGCACCAACAGGGGCTGAATTTTCCCAAAAGCACAGCAGTAATGACTTTATGAACTATTTTACTACCAAGATAGATACTATTAGAGATAACATTGTAACTATGCAGCCATCTGCTACAGTATCGCATCAGATACGCTATAGATCTTCTGAGGAACAATTCCATGCATTTTCTACTATAGGAGAGGAAGAGTTGTATAAACTTGTTAAATCATCTAAACCGACAACATGTATGTTAGACCCAATTCCATCTAAGCTACTAAAAGAGGTGCTTCCAGAAGTCATGGATCCTCTTCTGAATATTATCAATTCATCACTATCGTTAGGATATGTCCCCAAAACCTTCAAACTGGCTGTCTATTAAACTTGATCCCAATGAATTATACAATTACAGACCAATCTCAAATCTCCCTTTTCTGTCAAAGATACTAGAAAAGGTAGTATCCTCACAATTGTGTTCCTTCTTAGAGAAAAATGGTATCTGTGAGGATTTCCAGTCAGGTTTTAGACCATATCATAGCGCGAAGACTGCTCTTATTAGAGTTACAAATGACCTTCTCCTGTCATCCGATCGTGGTTGCATCTCTCTATTAGTGCTACTGGATCTTAGTGCTGCGTTTGATACTATTGACCACAATATTCTTTTAAATCGACTTGAAAATTATGTTGGCATTAGTGGTAGTGCACTGGCATGGTTCGAATCGTACTTATCTGACCGGCATCAATTCGTAGCAGTGAATGATGAGGTATCATATCAATCACAAGTGCAGTATGGAGTACCTCAAGGCTCAGTAAAAAGGGCCATTACTTTTTACACTTTATATGTTACCCTTGGGAGATATTCAGGAAACATGGTGTTAGCTTTCACTGTTATGCTGATGATACGCAGCTCTATATTTCTTCACGGCCCGGCGAAAAATACCAATTTGAAAAACTAACAAAATGCATAGTTGATATAAAAAATTGGATGACGAGTAATTTCTTTCTTCTAAATTCTGAAAAAAACAGAGGTGTTAATTATTGGACCAAAAACCTCCACATGTAATAACCTAAAACACTGTCTAATACTCGATGACTGCTCTGTCAATTCTTCGTCATCAGTCAGGAACCTAGGTGTCCTATTCGATAGCAATCTTTCCTTCGAAAGCCACATTTCTAGCATTTGCAAGGAGGGAACGGAGATGTTACATATGGGAACTCGCTTGAGTGACCAATCACCTCTGAGCTTTATAGAAAAGGCCAATGAGAATTGGCGAGTGGAATTTGCATGCAACGCCACTCCCCCGTACATACGGGTATATAAGATGGTGGCGTGCATCCACTCATTCAGGTTTTTGCTGAGGAGCCGAGCCGCAGCCTGGCGTCAGCGCAACCTAGGGTTGTGGCAAGGGGATGTAACGTCTCCGTTCCCTCTTTCAGGGAACGAGGGTTATGTGCGTAACCTAGATGTTCCCATTCAGTCGTTTCACTACGAAGTTACATATGGGAACAGACCCATGGAAAAGGCCACAACCCTAAGGCCGCGTTACGCAAGAGACCAAATGCTGACAGGTGGACGTGTCAGACAGTGGAGTCAATACGTAACCTTCCCAACACCCTGGGGGCCAATAAGGGGGCCCCACAGGGGTGCCAGTTGTACTGAAGCATGGGTTGGGGGGGCGGAGCACATGTGGTTTAGGCATGTGGAATAAAGAAACTGAATATATCTATTCTGGTTATAGATATATGAGGGGAAACACAGCCTTCTGGCTGACTGTGGAAAAATACTGAGACATGTTGCCACAACCTTCTGGGTGAAGGAGACCCAGTCGGAGCACAGTCGCGGACTACTCCGCATCTAGTCCTGACTGCGGGGCATGGAGGACCCAGGGTTCACCGGAGGGAACATTCTGGGAAAAATAACGCACGGATCCCATGGGAATGGCGCAGCAAGCCGATACCTGCCAGCCTCCCGCAGATTACCTGATGTTTACCTTAACACACGGGAGGACACGGGCTCGACGCGGAGATTATAAAATCTTGCGAAGGTGTTAGGTGTCGCCCAGCCCGCAGCTCTGCAGATGTCTGCTAGCGAGGCGCCGTGCGCCAGCGCATAGGAGAAGGCAACACTCCGAGTGGAGTGAGCTCGAACTCCTAGGGGGCACGGCTCCCCCTGGCCTTCATATGCCAGGGAGATGGCATCTACCACCCAATGGGCCAACCTCTGCTTGGAGACAGCGTTCCCCTTCTGCTGTCCTCCATAGCAAACAAAGAGCTGCTCGGAGCATCTGAAGCTCCGGGTACGGTCCACGTAATTTCGCAAAGCGCGAACGGGACACAGCAACGCTAAGGCCGGGTCTGCCTCCAGGTTCACCACCTGGTCCCGAAAGGGTCCAGGTGTGGCGCAGCCAACAGGACCTGCTCCCCGTCCTCCCTGACCTTGCACAAGTTCTGTGCAAGGAGGCTTACTGGGGGAAAGGCATACTTAGGCCCCGGAGGCCAGCTGTGTGCCAGTATGTCCCTGCCAAGGGAAGCCTCACTGAGGGAGTGATAACGCTGGCAATGGGAGGATTCTGGGGAGGCCAACAGATCTGTCTGGGCCTCCAAAAAGACTCCGATCAGCTGGACTGTCCGGGGGTGGAGTCGCCATTCTCCAGGAAGGAAAGGCTGCTGTGAGACTAATTGGCTGCACGGTTGAGTTCTCCTGGAATGTGAACGGCGCGCAGCGATTTGAGCTGCGTCTGACTCCACAGGAGCAGATGGCGGGCAAGTTGCGACATACGACCGGAGCGTAGATCACCCTGTTGGTTGATGTACGCTACGGTTGCAGTGTGGTCCGTACGGACAAGCACGTACTTGTGGCGCTGCATCGGTTAAGAAATTGTCGCAGCACAAGAAGCACGGCCAGCAACTAAAGGCAATTGATGCCATAGCAGTCAAGGTCCTTTCTAGGAGCCCGAGACTGCTAGCCCGTTGCATACAGCACCGCAACCCGTGGAGGAGGCATCTGCGTGCAGCACGACATGCCTGGACACCTGTCCTAAGGGAACTCCGGCCCGTAGGAAGGCAGGGTCTGACCATGGGCTGAATAGGCGGCAATACTCCGGGAAAACGCCAATCCGAAGCGTGCCGCGATGCCATGCCCATCTCGGGACTCGATTGCGTAGCCAGCGCTGAAGCGGTCTCATATGAAGCAAGTCGAGCGGCGTTACGTGGCTGCGGCTGTCATATGCCCCAGAAGCCTTCTGAAAGGAACCGCTATAGACAGTTAAGCACTGACTGCGCGCACTCGCTAGTGAGGCGCGGCCTTGCCGTGTTGACCGAGTCCGGCTCCGTGCCGAGAAAAGATCTGTCTCTTTTCTCAGTAGACCCGAAGGCCCAGATGGCTGAGGTGCTGGAGCACCAGGTCCCTGTGGACACAGATCTCGCAAGTGGGCTAAGATGAGCCAGTCACAGAGATAGTTGAGAAAGCGGACGCCCTTTCCACCGAAGGTGGTTTAGGGCGCCCTCCGCGACCTCCGTGAGGGCGCGGGGGGACAGGAACAGGCCAAATGGGAGGACCTTGTACTGATCCGCTCGACCCTCGAAGGCAAACCGTAGAAAGGGTTTGAGTCAAGGTAAAATTGAGACATGGAAGTACGCGACCTTCGGGTCAAGGACTGCAAACCAATCCTGACGAAGTCATGAACGGCAGCCTAAAAGGGACCATTCAGAACTCAACGTAGGATTGGTCAAACCCACCATATTTAATGGGCACGACGAAGTCAGGACTTCATCTCGGCTGGAGGGAAGGCTTGATTGTGTCTTTCGCCAGGAGAACGACAATCTCTGCACACAGGACAAGAATACATTGTCAGCTTTTAAGGTAAAAGAACGTCCTGAGTGTGGGCAGACGCCTTGCGAGTTTGTTTTTTTTATTTTTTTATTTTTTTACTCACACAGCCGAGTCGTACCGCCTGGATCAACCAACGAGATGGGCTAGAAGCTGAAAGGACGAGCTTTAGCCTGCGTGCAAATGGGATCGACAGAGCGTTAACCGACTTGACCACAGTGGGGCAGTCCAGAAGGAAAAGGGAAAAGAGGAAGAGGTGGACTAAACCCAGAAGGATGAACGTCCTGGAGAAAAGTCAGGCTGCTAAGGCAACGCTTACCTCTTCCCGGTTCCCGCGTTGGCGAATTCAGGCTCAGAGTCCGAGGAAGCAGCAGCATCACTCAGGAACAGACACGGCCTGGAAACCTAGAAACAGATGAAAATTGCTCTTTCTGTGAGAGGGTGGTACCACCGACCAGTAGGTCGGCGGCAGCTGAGCACACAGAAGCTCCCGGCCCTCCCCCGGGAGTGGGGCGTAGATGTCGTCGTCCCCCGAAGAGCAATCTCCACCATTCCAGGCTGCCCGAGTAGGGGGCTATCTCATAGCTTGCTTCGAGTTCTGCAGGACCCTGAGCAGCGGGCGGCGCCGCACCACTGCGATTAGCTCGACGCCGGAGGGGCTGCCTGTTTTTTCTTCTGGAGGCAGCGGGGGAGGAGCTGGAAGGCCGCAGGAGGGTGCCCTGGGTGACGAGCAGGCTAAGGCTGAGCACCCAGCTGCCTATTGTGGTCTTACACCAGGGCGAGATTTTCTTTTGTTTTACAGCCTCCATCTGCTTCGTACTGCCAAGAACTGCTGACACAGTCCCCGGCAGTGTCACCGGAAAGGCCGGCCTGGGAGACGGGTGCGTCAAAAAAAGCGTACTTTGTCGACTTTAGCCATCTGAGGATCCCAGACTCAGCCAAATGGGGCTCTGGACCCACCGAGGTGGACATCACCTGACCAAAGGGCCGCGCTGTGGCCTCCGTCGCCCAGGAGACGATATCAGCCAGGCGCAGCTCCTGCATCAACCTTGGTCAACACTACCCTTGTGCAGCTATGGTGCCTCGGTATGGTGAGTCTGCAGGATAACCATGGCACAGCTGATGGCGGCCAAATCCGCAGCGCTGCAAGCCTTTATAGCCTACAGGCTATGGGCGAGAGACGTGGTTGACTCCATGGTTACAGCATCCATGTAACCGTTTGGCCGCGAACGAGGGTAATGAGGGGTGAGGAGCAAGGACGAAAGCGAGTCGTGTGAGGGGCTGCCACATCCTAGATAGCTCCTCATGTGTCTCCGAGGAAAAAGGTCTCAGGAGGGACGCGGCAGTGCGGCGTTCGACCCCCTAAAAACCAATCATCCAGCCTGAGCAAAAATGGGAGAAGATGCCTTAACATGTCCAACCCAAATTCCCAGGTGGCCCGGAGAAATAGGCCGACTGTTTAGCTTTCGCCCCCGATGGAGCGGCAGCCGCGAAGGGGTGTCGCTCAGCAGGAACGTTCGCCTCAACAGCCGATCGCCCCCCTCTGATGTTGTGATAAACATTCTGTCCTCCTCTGGAGCATCAAAGGGACGCCTGCCACGCCAACGAGGGAGCGTCTTTGATAGCTCTACGAGACTGCGTGACGATCCGGAAGTCCACGGGGGGTTGCCCGGCGGAGAGTCCCCGAAACATCACGAGATCGCCCAAGGACTCTCGTCGAACGGCTTTGAAGCCGTACGGCTTGCCGCACTCCCAAGAAGAGGATGAAGGTTACCATCTCGCGAACGAGCAGCGGGATCTCTCACAGCAATGAACGCGCAAACCATCCACAAAAGCCGGCTAAGTGTGCGCTTGCGGCAACACACGAGCCAGCGATCGTGTTCGTAACAGAGAAGTGAGAAAGTCACCACTACCCAGAGACACACGGCCGGAAAGACGTCCCGAGGGAATACTCTCGACAGCCGTGTGAGAGAAATGTGCTCTTTTAGAATCCCGGTTTGCCCAGGGAGGACCGCGGCACAACCGTGCACTCAGTATCAACTCGCTGGAAAGCAAGAATGCCGGTCTAGCCGGCTCACAGGATCAGCTGGTGATGACAGTGGCAGCGGTTCAGCATAAACTTCTTTCCGACCGGCAGCAGCGATAACAGCAACAGCGTAGAGCAGCGTTCTCTTGTAGTACTATTTTTCTTTTTATGAATGAAAGCTCGTGAGGCGAGGCTCCGAAGCAAAAATCTGAACGAGTGGATGCACGGCGCCATCTTATATACCCGTATGTACGGGGGAGTGGCGTTGCATGCAAATTCCACTCGCCAATTCTCATTGGCCTTTTCTATAAAGCTCAGAGGTGATTGGTCACTCAAGGGAGTTCCCATATGTAACGTCGTAGTGAAACGACTGAAGAGGAACCACATTTTTTCATCTAAAAATATATCGAAATTACGACCTATGCTTTCGATGTCAAATGCAGAAACGTTAATCCATGCATTCATGACCTCAAGGATAGATTATTGTAATGCTTTTTTGGGCGGTTGTTCTGCACGCTTAGTAAACAAACTCCAGCTGGTCCAAAATGCAGCAGCTAGAGTTCTTACTAGAACCAGAAAGTATGACCATATTAGCCCGGTTCTGTCAACACTGCATTGGCTCCCTATTAAACATCGTATAGATTTTAAAATCTTGCTAATTACTAATAAAGCCCTGAACGGTTTAGCTCCTCAGTACTCGAGCAAGCTCTTATCACATTATAGTCCCTTACGTCCGCTGCGTTCTCAAAACTCCAGCAATTTGATAATACCTAGAATATCAAAATCAGCTGCGGGCGGCAGATCTTTTTCATATTTAGTGCCAAAACTCTGGAACAATCTACCTAACACTGTTCAGGAGGCAGACACACTCTGTCAGTTTAAATCTAGATTAAAGACCCATCTCTTTAACCTGGCCTACACATTTTTATAATCCATTATAGAAATCCATTAAAGAAATCCATTAAAGGATTGTTAGGCTGCATTAATTAGGTCAACCGGAACTGGGAACACTTCCCATAACACCTGATGTACTCGTTGCATCAGAAGAATGGCATCTACGCTAATATTAGTATCTTTCCTTACTATTCCGAAGTCACCGTAGCCACCTGTATCCAGATCAGACGGTCAGTGCAGTCCCCCGGATCCAGTCCATACCCATCAGCACACAGAGATAACCTCTACAGCCCTGAAAGTCAGCAGAATCCATGTCAACTAGATGAGCCCCAGAGACAGATCATCAGTGAAGACCTCATCACCTACCTGAAACGGCCACTGGCACAAGGCCATGGGAACCAGATGAGTCCTCTCCAATTTGACTTTGATGCAATATGAAACTTTTGCATTATTATTAACACTTAATTGTCTTATTTTAATACTGTAAGGTTGCTTTGACACAACTTGTATTGTAAAAAGCGCTGTATAAATAATCTTGATTTGACTTGAAAAACTTTGGAAACTTAACTTCAAGCAATTTGGGCTATGAGCTTCTCCACCCTTCCTCCAGACTCTAGGACCTAGGTTTCCAAATGAAATACAAAACTTGCTCTCATCTGAAAAGAGGACTTTGGACCACTGGACATAAGTGCATTTCTTCTTCCCCTTAGCCCAGGTAAGATGTCTCTGACGTTCTCTGTGGTTCAGGAGTGGCTTAACGAGGAATACAACAACTATAGCCAAATTCCTTGACACATCTGTGTGTGGTGGCTCTTGATGCCTTGACCCCAGCCTCAGTCTATTCCTTGTGAAGTTTACCCAAATTCTTGAATCGATTTTGCTTGACAAGCCTCTCAAGGCTGCAGTTCTCTCGGTTAGTTGTGCATCTTTTTCTTCCACACTTTTTCCTTACATTTAACTTTCTGTTAACATGCTTGGATACAGCACTCTGTGAACAGCCAGCTTCTTTGGCAATGAATGTTTGTGGCTTTCCACTCTGTCAGATCAGCAGTCTTCCCCATGACTGTGTAGTAAACCAAACTGAG
This sequence comes from Labeo catla, assembly GCA_012976165.1. NCBI lineage: Eukaryota > Metazoa > Chordata > Actinopteri > Cypriniformes > Cyprinidae > Labeo > Labeo catla. Next base: position 1,531,206 of record VONZ01000117.1, read on the forward strand.
AGACCATTTTGAAGGCTCAACACATTCGGAAGTGTTTTGAGTTGATCAGCCGATTGACATGTCACCATATTCTAATTTGTTGAGATGGTGAATTGGTGGGTTTTTGTTGATGTGAGCCATCATAATTAAAAGAACCAAAGACTTAAACTACTTCAGTCTGTGTGAATTGAATTTATTTAATACACAAGTTTCACAATTTGAGCTGAATTACTGAAATAAAATGAACTTTTCCACAACATTCTAATTTATTGAGGTGCACCTGTATATACAGTATCTCATAAAAGTGAGTGTGTACACCCCTCACATTTCAGCATTGTATAGCAGTGTAAATTTACTCTCCTTTGAAAATAACTCAACATACAGCCATTATTGTCAAAATAGCTGGCAACAAAAGTGAGTACACTCTAAGTGATAATAGCAGTATGTTGTGTAGCCATGCAAAGCCACATGTCCTATCTTGTATTAAAGCAGTTCAAATTTGGTGCTTTAATACAATTTTCTCATACTGACCACTGGATGTTCAACATTGCATCTCATGAAAAAGAACTCTCTGAGGATTTGAGAATTAGAATTGTTGCTCTCCACAAAGATGACCAAGGCTATTAGAGGTTCAGTAACACCCTGAAACCAAGTAACACTACAGTAGTCAGGGTCATACAGAGGTTTTCCAAGATGGGTTCCATTCAGAACAGGCTCAGCAAGGGTCGATCAATGAAGTTGAGTACTCGTTCTGTGTATCAGGTGCAGAACCTGGCTTCAAAAAATAGAGCCCACACTGCAACAAGTCGGTGTGCATAGGCATCATCCCAGATAGAAGCCTCTTCTAAAGCTGGCTCACAAGAAAGCAAAAAAAGTTTGCTAAAAACAACCTGTCCAAGAGCATGAATTACTGGAACCATGTCCTGTGGTCTGATGAGACTAAGACAAACTTGTTTGGCTCAGATGGTGTCCAGCATGTGTAACGACGCCCTGGTGAGGAAGAAAATTATGTCTTGCCTACAGTCAAGCATGGTGGTGGTAGCATCATGGTCTGGGGCTGCATGAGTGCTGCTGGTACTGGGGAGCTGCAGTTCATTGAGGGAAACATGGATTCCATTATGTACTGTACATTCTGAAGCAGAACATGATGCCTTCCCTGCAGAAACTAGGCTGAACGGCAGTTTTCCAACATGATAACAATCCCAAACACACCACCAAGATGACAACTGCCTTACTGAGGAAGATGAAGGTGATGGGGTGGCCAAGTATGTCTCCAGACCGAAACCCTCTTAAGCACCAGTGGGGCATCCTTAAGCGGAAGCTGGATAAGCACCATGTGTCTAACGTCCAGCAGTTCTGCTGTTAGCAGTTAGGCTTCTATCTGGGATGATGCCTATGCACACCGACTTGTTGCAGTGTGGGCTGTATGGTCTGAGCATTGATAAGTTGACCTTTTACTTCTGCAACCTTTAAAGCAATGCTGGCAGCACTCATGCATCTGTTTTTTGAAGCCAGGTTCTGCACCTGATACACAGAACGAGTACTCAACTTCATTGATCGACCCTTGCTTCTGTGATGTCATTATAAAGGTGTGGAAGAGGATCCCAGCAACAACGTGTGCAGCTCTGGTCAATTCCATGCTCAGAATGATTAAGGCAGTGCCATATAACAATGGTGCTAACACAAAATATTGACACTTTGGTGAAGTTCACTTAGGTGTGTACACACTTTTGTTGCCAGCTAATAATGGCTGTGTGTTGACAATAATGGCTGTATGTTGAGTAATTTTTAGGGGACAGTAAATCTATACTGCTATGAAAGTTGCACATTGACTACTCTAAAATATATCCAAGTTTCATGTCTATAGTTTTGTCCCTTGAGAAGATATACTAAAATGGTTGCTGAAATGTAAGGGGTGGATATATATATATATATATATATGTATATATTAGGGGTGTGACGAGACACTTATCTCACGAGATGAGACGAGACACAAGATTGGGTCCACGAGAATGAGACGAGACGAGATTTTTAAACTTTTTTAAAGAAATCCTCAATGATGAAATATATTTAAAAAAATTGTATTTTATTCAACAAAAAACAAAATAAAAAAATAAAATAAAATGAAGGAGCCAGTGTCTCAGTTAATAAAGACTTGTTTCACTGTTGGAATCTCTTGAATGTATAATTCAATGACAAATACGTTTTTTAAACGTGCAGTTGTCGCCACCTCCTGGCGGAAGAGGACACTACATACGTGTTAGAAGATACTTTCGTTTTGATTGCTACTGTAGACAATAAATGTTTATACCCAAACTATAAGCTTTTATCCCAGTACTTATATTATTTAAATGTCTGTGACAAAGAAATCATGATGATTATGTGGTTAAAAAGACTGTGTTGCTTTCTGAAACAGCAGCAGTAAGAATGCAGATTTGAATGTCTTCAATAACTTTCACATCGTAAACGTCAGTGGAGCGTGTGAAACAGTTGTAATAGCATTGCTGAATCGTTGTCATTCATGAATAAGATCGCGTGGGTGTTTGAATAGAGATCTTGTTATTTTAACTATTAGTCATGCAGCTCTAATGTAAACACTGCAAAATGTTTTGCCATGATATCGTCACGTTCTCGCGAGACCAGTCAGATTTCGCGGGACACATCTGAATATCGCGAGATCTCGTACCACAAGATCTCGTCACACCCCTAGTATATATATATATATATATATACTTGTTTTTGTCACAGGCTTATATCGGACAACATTATAAAAGGGATCTCTGGAGAGATATACAATTGTTTTAACGTGATGTACATCACTTTTGTTTAAACTTAAACTGCCGTTTATCGATCTCCTAGCAAATCTAGCAGACTCCATTTACAAACACGGTCATTTTACTTTGCATACCATAGTTAGGCAAGCTTGGTTCAAACTCGACAGAAACTAAATAAAACTCACCAAAACGGTCTTGGTTTGTTTTTTTTGCAATTCCAACAATCATCGAGTCTAGTTTTGGTCAACATAAACCCTAAGTTAATTCACTAGATGTCAAAATGTCAGGAGAGCAGCTGGTGAAACAACACGTAACTCACAGAGTTTAGACTACAGATTTGAGTAACGTTCGCGGCTAAACTTGCAGCTTCATTTCACACTAAAAACCATGTACAAAATATAATAAAAGCATAAAAATCAAATGAACTTACCAGACTTGCTGAAATCCTCCGTTCTGCTTTTCTGCTTCAGCAGTTGTGTTCTGTCTGTGTGATCTGATGACAGATGCCGTGCTATTTACAGCAGTCCTGAATTATTGCCTGCCACATCACAGTCAGGCTACAGCAAGGTTACAGCAACACTAAAATATACTGTAAAATATTCCTGCCAGGTCAAAATGACCCGGAATGCAATATATATTATAGTATTTTACTGTAATGTAAAAATGTGGTATTGTACTGTAGGTTTTTACAGTACTGTGCTGCTAAATCTACAGTGATTTCAAACAGAGTATGAATTGACTGCTGAGGTAAGGAAAGTCATTTCCCGTGGTCTTTTACCTGACATGCAACCCCGTTTTATAAATGAGTTGGGAAATTTGATTGTTTTCTTTAGACAGTCCTCTTTATACATTTCATTTGAACGGCACAAGAAAAAGGTTCCAGCATCATCTTCGTGTCCATTGCAGATTCATGATTCATCACTGAATATCACTTTCATCCAATCATCCACACTCTATGACTTCTTCTCTTTAGCCCACTCTAATCTTGTTTTCTTTTGTTTATGTGTTAATGCTGGTTTTCATTTGGCCTTTCTATATGTAAATCTCATTTCATTCAGCCAGTTTCTTACAGATCTGTCACACACATTGACTCCTGTTTCTGCGCATTTGTTCTTCATTTGTTTTGTTGTACATTTTCTATTTTAAAGCTTTGATGTGCTTGTTTCGTTTTATAATCTTTCCATTTTGTTTATACTTGCACCAAATTTTAGAAACAACTTCCAACTTAGATCCAACTTCTTTTGCCGCACTCCATGATGGATAATTCTTAAAGGAGTTTTATAATCCTTTCCATCATTTCAATTGACAGCTTTCTTGTTGGGGACATGCTTCCTTACAATTAGCCAAGTTCAACAGCTCATTGAAGTCTGTAAGTACTCTCTTTTAACTGCTGGCTAATTAGCATTTTAGATATGTTTAGATATTTATTTCAGAAATACAAATTACAAGCTGATTGCATCTTTTTTTTCTCAACATTGAATGATTCCATCATTTTTTCTTATACTTGATATGGAAGATAATTTTCCATTAATTCAACTATTTTAATTTCATTTGTTTGAGGTATGTTTAGCATAACCATTGTGTTGAATAATTAAAAAAATTGTTTTGTGTCACATCTGTGATTGGTTTATTTGTTATAAAGTAAAACATTTGGGTTAACATCTGCTAAGTGTAGTGATTCCATAATTTTGCCAGGGGTTGTAGAACCCAAAACCTCCTACATGCCTAATGCAAATTCTACCACTAGACTGTATAGGAATACAAATGTTTATTGCATATCTATGCATTTATTCACTGACGTGAAGAATTTCAGGTGTCCTATAATAATAAAGGCAAAAACACCAAAAATAAATAAACACACAAAAAAAGAAAAGAAAGAAAGTGTTCCACCCACTTTTAAAAAAACAAAAACAAATTTACACCACTAATTACATATGACCTTTAGAGAATATTTGCCATCCTGCTCTCTAGGATTAAAAAAAAAAAAAAGAGAGAGAAAAAAAAAATTAAATCAATATTGGTGGACCACTAGTATTGCAACACTAACCTGATGTCATTTGCATGTTGCTCTTCAGTCTGATCAGATGCAAAGCTGCTGTTCTCTCTGCTATTGTTTGACATTGTAGCATATGAATCTGTAAAAAAAATGACATTAATGCATCAAAATTAAGAAGTTATAATTTAAATAAACCACTTATCCCATGTTTTAAACATTAGTTTGTAAATTGTTCCGCTGTCTACTAATTTGAGTATGCGGCCAATAATTATAAGCAACTGTTGCCTGTTGTTTTCATGATGATCCTCACTTTACACTTACAATTAAACACAATCTTTAAAATGCATGTGAGAGAGTATTTTACCATCTAAAAACATGTAAAAGGCTGGAGTTTTTCTTTATAGATATAGCTGCATTAAAATAAAAACAGACAAAGGCATGTTTTCTGATTATTATCTCTTCAGACTTTAACTTTGAAATATGGTTGAAATAATAATGTAATTTCTTGTTTCAACGTTGAAACACTAGTGATATGTTTAATGCTTTCAATGTTGAAGTATGGTTAAAAAAGTCAGCTGTTTCAATTTTGAAACAATGTTGAAATAATGTTTAATGCTAAATGGTTGAAAAGTCAACAAAAACACTTAAATCAACATAAGATCTTTAAGTTCAATCATATTTTCAACATACAAAGAAACTTCTGCCTTTTAAATTAGCCTATTATTATGATCATTATTATTATTTCATGAAACCTATTCTGAAATATAAATGCATATGTTAAAATATTATTAACAACAATACAACTATATACATTTCACTACCATGCTGAAAAAAATTTCTATTGGCTATTAAGTGGTCAAAATGTATTTACATCTATTTATATACTCCGTGGAAGGCGTAGGACAAAGAAATGTTTGTCCAATCAAAATGTCTGAACATTACGATAGGTTGTTGTACCTTCCAGTCAACATATGTATTTGCATACCTCTGTGCACTGTGTTCACACAGACAGGATACATCATCAGCGCATTCACATACACTATGCATAGGGCTGGGAATCGATTCCAAAAAGAATCGATTCCGAGGCATTGGGAATCAAGAGTCGATTCCAACGTTTGGAATCGATCCCATTAAGGGGAATAGACTCCTCATTCAGAGCTGTTTTCAGTTCAACAAAACTTATAAATGGGTGCCTCTTAAACGGAAGGTTGCATCCCATGAAGGCTGCATATCTCGACTGCAAGTCATCAAACATCGCTAAACGTCGATTGAAGATGCATGCAATTTGCCTCTTGCTCGCTAATAATTATAAGTCTGATTCGTTTCCACAAAAAGATTCGTTCAGATAGATCATTTAAATGAACCAGTTCAAAAAACGATTGCGAAGTTATTTTACAGGGGAACTGGCTCATGTTGTCCACAATTTTGAGCGCTGCACGACAGAATAGATCATGATGTGACTGAGGGTCTTATTCTTATTTACATCTTAAATAAATGCTATTTTTAACCGTTCTATCAGCCAATGATAACTCTGAAAGAAAATGCA
>VONZ01000117.1:1542500-1627472 GCA_012976165.1 Labeo catla
TTATTTTGAGGGGACAGCAAATTTACACTGTTATACAAGCTGTACACTCACTACTTTACATTGTAGCAGAGTGTCATTTCTTCAGTGTTGGCACATGAATAGATATAGTAAAATATTTACAAAAATGTGAGGAGTGAACACACTACTGTGAGATACTGTATATACTGCATATACATGTAAATATATAGTGTATCATTTTTTTTTTTTTTTACTTTGTTGCTTTTGGAAATCTCAAATGAGCCTGGAAGGTGCTTAAAACAAATTCAAATTTGCACTCTTGAAAACTGTTTACCAAAGACTAAATTTCAGTCCGGCAGAACCTTACAAACATGACTCTGCGGGGGCCCATGCTGGCTTTTTACGGGCACAGTGGGCTAGGGCCAGACCACACCAAACCTAAACAGGTCCAGTGTAGGCTTGCCCAGGCGAGACACACAACTTTGGGCTCACCACAGGCTCTCTATAAGCAGCCCGCACTAGCAGACTGTTCACAGTTTAGATCTAACCTTAATCAATTACACCAAAGCATGCTAACCAGTGTCTTCAGGATCATTAGAAAATCACAGGTGGTGAGTTTGATCAAAGTTGGAGCTAAAATCTGCAGGAAAGTGAACCTCATTTTTGAGGTGTAACAAGCGTGTTAATACGAATTTTGTGGGCAGTTTTCTTCCTTACCACTAGGAGTGCTATGATGTTTAGGTTTCCTTAAGTAAAGCCATGTGGGCAGAGGGAGTTAGCAAATGCTGATAATTTTGGATATTTGGCTCAAGCAGAACCACTATTAGTATATATCTGTAACGGGGAGTGAATGACGAGAGGAGAGCGGATCCATTTCCGAGCTTTTATTATATGGACGAGACAGATACATAGTCGAGCAGGCAGGGTCAAACAGGAGCAACAGGTAAAACGCAGGCAAGACGAGAAGAATAATCCTTTAACAAGCGATAATCCACAAGGCAGGCGGCTAGGCAGAAGAAAACGAGAAAACCAGGCGAGAGATCAAAAACCAGGAACTAGGAACAGGGCACAAGAAACTAGGAAACGCTAACGATGGGGATAACAACAATACAACAATCCGTGGTTTGCAAGTGGAAAGACCGGGGCTTTTATAGCGCCGCTGATTGGTCGCGGGTGAAGTGCAATGGCTGATGGGGAATGTAGTCCGGGGTGTGGTGCAGCAGTCTGTGTGTGACAGGGCGAGAGTGACATCTGGCGGTGAGCGGACAGCGGGACACCGACCAGATTCGTGACAATATCAATATTCACTGATAGACCTAAAGATTCAGAAAATGATCATGTAGGAGTGTACATACCAGAGTTAGATGTAATCATATGCAAAAGAATTAATGACAAATGATTTTGATTGTGACAAGGAATTTGCTTGAATTTGCTTTGAATAGTTCTAGTTTAAAATACCACCTGAACTCAAAGCATGTTCATGTTGTGGAAGACAAGGTGCTTTTGGATGTATTTCGAATCGCTTCCTCCGACACAACCTACACACCCTACACACTACCGTCAAGAGGTAAGTTATAGGCAGGGGTGCACATGAGTGGTCTGCAGGCGCGACCAGAATAAGAAAATACGCTGTGTAAATAAGAGCACGCATTTGCGTGTTAATGTACAATTACCATTTTAGATGGACAAACTGTAATACTTCCTAGTATTTCTATTTGAACTCAAAGCATAATTATAGGCTATTCACTGTCGTTTTCAAAGAACAGTGCAAAAACGTGACATTTTATTTACTGATGCTCTTCACTGAACGTTCTTTAATCGGGAACGAGTATACTGAAGGCCGCGCACCTTTCGCATTACATACTTGCCGGCAACCCGCCAAAATAAAAGCTTGCTAATTTAGGTTTGAAAATGATGAAAATTCACATAAAAAAGTAAATACTATCATTTTATTTTTAAGTTTAATATAAAATAATTGTATTTAATTCTCCCTTTTTATTTTAAAACATAATACAACTACCACACTTTATTATTTTGTTTACTATTTTATTAAAAAATAATATTACTATCACTATTATTAATTTTATATTTAATGGGTCACACTATGTGTAGTGTGAGGACCAAACCAAATCTACAGTTACTATTATGAGAACCAGGCTAAAAAACTTATGTGCACCCCTGGTTATAGGCTTGTATTCAATAATAAATGGTAAAAAAAAAACTGCTTCTTGTAATGTCTGTATGTATGTGTGATTAAATGAGATTAATTAGATTAATTAATTGCCAAACCATGTAATTAATTAGATCAAAAATTTTAATCACTTGACAGCATAGTGCAAAAACCACTTCCAACTCCCAATTGATAATCTATTGGATATTTTCAAAAGAAAGATGAGAAACAGTCGATCCGACAATATACAGATGATCTGAAAGCTCAATAGTGCCTCAGCAGTGCCACAGGCTGATCGCGTCCATGCCACACTTCACTGATGCTGTAATTTGTGCTAGGAGCAAGTAATTTGCTGTAACATGCTGCTGACCAAGTATTGAGTGCATATATGAACATACTTCAAAGAACTTGAACTTTTCTGTTTTCCAAATCCATTTTTTGATTGATCTTAGAAAATTATTCTAATATTTTGAGATACTGATTTTTTTACTTTCATGAGCTGAAAGTCAAACTTTTTCAGCATAATTGGCTAATTTTCAGTGGTAAATAGATTTTTTTTTTTTTGGTGGTTTTATTATTAGAATTTTGACTACGTGAAGTACATGAAGCCCTAAAGTTGCACGCCCCGTTACAGTAGGTGGCAGTATACACCTGATTAAGTTAGTTGAAACCCCCCATTAAAACCAAAGAGAGAGAGAGACCCTGCGTCCCAATGTTCATACTTATACTATGCCCTTAAAGTATGTACTCTTTTAGTGAAGAAAAAATACACACTTTTGAGTGTGTAGTAGAAGAGTAGGCACGCTTTGGGACATACCAACACATCACACAACTGCGTCTTTACCCTGTCACAGTAAACTGGCCTGTTAATCATCTTGTCACAGTTAACATCCTCCATATCGGGACCGAATACTTTGCCAAAGAGCAATGGATTGTGGGCAATATTAGCCATTAGAGTGTGCACGGATTCACACTTAAAAAATCAACTTGAAATAGCAGACCATCCGGGGACTTTTGGCATACTCTTTTCAGCATACTATGCTTTGGGACACACTTATTGTAATCTCACATACTATTTAGGATAGATAGTTGTCACGAATCTGGTCGGTGTCCTGCTGTCCGCTCACCACCAGATGTCACTCTCACCCCATCATCACACTCCGACTGTTGTACCACACCCCGGACTACATCTCCCGTCATGTATCACGCTGATTGCGTCAGCTCATGTGACCAGTCAGCAGCATCATAAAAGCCCCGGTCTTTCCCCATGCAAGTCACGGATTGTTGATTGTGTTTCTCCCATTGTTTAGCGTTCTTTGTTCTTGTTCCTTGTGTTTTTGATCCCCTCGCCTGGCTCCCCATTTTTCGACTGTTCGCCACCTGCCTTCAGATTATCACTCGTTATTAAGGACTGTTCTCTCGTCTCGCCTCTGACACTCTTGTTACTGTTGTTAGACCCTGCCTGTACGACCATGTATCTGTCTCGTCCCTACAATAAATGCTCGCAAATGGATCCGCTCGCCTCTCGTCCTTCATTCTTTGTGACAGAACAATCCGTCAACAAGGATCCAGCAGCTCAGGACCCTGCGGTACAGATCATGCTCCTCAAGCAAGGTGAGCGATCGGTTGAGGAGTACGTTATGGACTTTCATACATTAACACATCAGACTTCTATGAGTGATCTGTGTTTAATGATATTTTTCCGTGGAGGGCTCTCTGAACCTTTCGCCTCCTTAATGCCAAGGCATCAGCCCCATTGGACTATAAGCCAGTATCTAAACATTGCACTCCAGATCAGCAGTTCCTCGCGGTTCCTCGCTCGCGGGGAGGCAACGCGACATCGCCGTAACGCCGGCCGTGCAACCCGCCCGTGTAATGGCGGCCGTGCTGGTACGCGTTCATAACATGGCGGCGACAACGGAGCCCGTGCACAAAATGGCGGCGGCTGCGGTGCCCGTTCACAAGATGGCGGCGACGGCGGAGCCCGTTCACAAGATGGCGGCGAGAACAGAGCTCCGTCACGTCACAGCTACCATACAAGAGCCATTTAAAGTTGCAGCTGTGTTTCCCGAGTCAAGTCAAGTTTCCAAGTCAAGTCAAGTTGCAGCTGTGTTTCCTGAGTCAAATCAATTTACAGCTGCATTTCCCGAGTCAAGTCAAGTTTCCAGGTCAAGTCAAGCTACGGTCGTCATTCCTGTGTCAAGTCAGGTTAAAGCTGTGTTTCCTGTGTCAAGTCAAGTCAGAGCTATCGCCCCTGTCTCAAGTCAAGTTACAGCCATCTTTCCTGAGCCAAGCACTGTCAAGATGGCTGCCACGCCAGAGCCACTGCACAAGATGGCTGCCACGCCAGAGCCACTGCACAAGATGGCTGCCACGCCAGAGCCACTGTACAGGATGGCTGCCACGCCAGAGCCACAGCACAAGATGGCCGCCGTCTTCAAGCCACTCCACAAGATGGCCGCCGTCTCCAAGTCACTCCACAAGATGGCCGCCTTTCCAGAACCTGTGGTCAGCACCCGGACGCCACCTGTGGTCATGATGGCCCACGTGCTGGACTCACCCCTAATGATGGTATGGGCAGCTAAAGTGGCGCTCCTTCACGCCGTGTCGGCTACCCCTGGGTCAAGTCAGGCTTCCAAGTCAAGTCAAGACACAGGGTCAAGTCAAGACACAGAGTCAAGCCAAGACATAGAGTCAAGCCAAGACACAGAGTCAAGACACAGCTGTTCCCCACAAGTCAAGCCATGTCACAGCTGTTGTTCCTGAGTCAAGTCCCGTTACAGCGGATTTCCATGAGCCAAGCCAGGTTACAGCAGATCCTCATGAGCCAAGTCAAGTTGCTGCTGTTATTCCAGAGCCAAGCCAAGCTTCAGCCGCTGCTCCAGAGTCAAGTCAGGCTACAGCTGTAGCTTCCAAGCCCAGTCCAGCTTCCAAGCCCAGTCCAGCTTCCAAGCCCAGTCAAGCTTCCAAGTCCAGCAACGTCAAAGCGGTCGTTCCTGCGTCAAGCAATGTCAGGGCCGTGGTTCCTGAGTCAAGCAAGGTAACAGCCATGGTTCCTGAGTCAAGTGAAGTCAATGATCTTCACAAGCCAGTCCAAGTCACCGCTGGTCTTCACATGTCAGATCAAGTCACTACTAATCTTCACGAGCCAAGTCAGGTCACTGCTGATCTGCAAGAGTCAAGCCAGTTCACTACTGATCTTCATGAATCAAGTCAAGTCACAGCCAATCTCCACGAACCAAGTCAAACCACAGCTGATCTTCATGAGCCAAATGAAGTTATTGCTGCTGCTCCAGAGCCAAGTCACGTCTCGTCTGACCTTACAGAGCCCCGTCAGGTCTCGTCTGACCTTACAGAGCCCCGTCACGTCCCGCCTGACGGCCCAGAGCCCAGTCACGTCCCGCCTGACGGCCCAGAGTCAAGTCACGCCCCGCCTGATGGCCCAGAGTCAAGTCACGCCCCGCCTGACGGCCCAGAGTCAAGTCACGTCCTGCCCGACGGCCCAGAGCTCCATCACGTCTCGTCTAAGCGCCCAGAGTCAAGTCACGCCTCGTCTGAGCACCCAGAGTCAAGTCACGTCTCGTCTGACCGCCCAGAGCCTTGTCACATCAGGTCCGCCCCGGAGGTCACGTCTGTCCACGAGTCCGCCCCGGAGGTCACGTCTGTTCATGAGTCAGCCTCTGAGGTCACGTCTGATCCCAAGTCAGCTCCTGAGGTCACGTTTGATCTCAAGCCTGCTCCAGAGCTCCCGTCTGGTCTCAAGCCTGCTCCAGAGCTCCCGTCTGGTCTCAAGCCTGCTCTAGAGCTCCCATCTGGTCTCACGTCTGCTTCGGAGGTCCCGTCTGGCTGGATCGGTTGAGGAGTACGTTATGGACTTTCATACATTAACACATCAGACTTCTATGAGTGATCTGTGTTTAATGATATTTTTCCGTGGAGGGCTCTCTGAACCTTTCGCCTCCTTAATGCCAAGGCATCAGCCCCATTGGACTATAAGCCAGTATCTAAACATTGCACTCCAGATCAGCAGTTCCTCGCGGTTCCTCGCTCGCGGGGAGGCAACGCGACATCGCGGTAACGCCGGCCGTGCAACCCGCCCGTGTAATGGCGGCCGTGCTGGTATGCGTTCATAACATGGCGGCGACAACGGAGCCCGTGCACAAAATGGCGGCGGCTGCGGTGCCCGTTCACAAGATGGCGGCGACGGCGGAGCCCGTTCACAAGATGGCGGCGAGAACAGAGCTCCGTCACGTCACAGCTACCATACAAGAGCCATTTAAAGTTGCAGCTGTGTTTCCCGAGTCAAGTCAAGTTTCCAAGTCAAGTCAAGTTGCAGCTGTGTTTCCTGAGTCAAATCAATTTACAGCTGCATTTCCCGAGTCAAGTCAAGTTTCCAGGTCAAGTCAAGCTACGGTCGTCATTCCTGTGTCAAGTCAGGTTAAAGCTGTGTTTCCTGTGTCAAGTCAAGTCAGAGCTATCGCCCCTGTCTCAAGTCAAGTTACAGCCATCTTTCCTGAGCCAAGCACTGTCAAGATGGCTGCCACGCCAGAGCCACTGCCCAAGATGGCTGCCACGCCAGAGCCACTGCACAAGATGGCTGCCACGCCAGAGCCACTGTACAGGATGGCCGCCACGCCAGAGCCACAGCACAAGATGGCCGCCGTCTTCAAGCCACTCCACAAGATGGCCGCCGTCTCCAAGTCACTCCACAAGATGGCCGCCTTTCCAGAACCTGTGGTCAGCACCCGGACGCCACCTGTGGTCATGATGGCCCACGTGCTGGACTCACCCCTAATGATGATATGGGCAGCTAAAGTGGCGCTCCTTCACGCCGTGGCGGCTACCCCTGGGTCAAGTCAGGCTTCCAAGTCAAGTCAAGACACAGGGTCAAGTCAAGACACAGAGTCAAGCCAAGACATAGAGTCAAGCCAAGACACAGAGTCAAGACACAGCTGTTCCCCACAAGTCAAGCCATGTCACAGCTGTTGTTCCTGAGTCAAGTCCCGTTACAGCGGATTTCCATGAGCCAAGCCAGGTTACAGCAGATCCTCATGAGCCAAGTCAAGTTGCTGCTGTTATTCCAGAGCCAAGCCAAGCTTCAGCCGCTGCTCCAGAGTCAAGTCAGGCTACAGCTGTAGCTTCCAAGCCCAGTCCAGCTTCCAAGCCCAGTCCAGCTTCCAAGCCCAGTCAAGCTTCCAAGTCCAGCAACGTCAAAGCGGTCGTTCCTGCGTCAAGCAATGTCAGGGCCGTGGTTCCTGAGTCAAGCAAGGTAACAGCCATGGTTCCTGAGTCAAGTGAAGTCAATGATCTTCACAAGCCAGTCCAAGTCACCGCTGGTCTTCACATGTCAGATCAAGTCACTACTAATCTTCACGAGCCAAGTCAGGTCACTGCTGATCTGCAAGAGTCAAGCCAGTTCACTACTGATCTTCATGAATCAAGTCAAGTCACAGCCAATCTCCACGAACCAAGTCAAACCACAGCTGATCTTCATGAGCCAAATGAAGTTATTGCTGCTGCTCCAGAGCCAAGTCACGTCTCGTCTGACCTTACAGAGCCCCGTCAGGTCTCGTCTGACCTTACAGAGCCCCGTCACGTCCCGCCTGACGGCCCAGAGCCCAGTCACGTCCCGCCTGACGGCCCAGAGTCAAGTCACGCCCCGCCTGATGGCCCAGAGTCAAGTCACGCCCCGCCTGACGGCCCAGAGTCAAGTCACGTCCTGCCCGACGGCCCAGAGCTCCATCACGTCTCGTCTAAGCGCCCAGAGTCAAGTCACGCCTCGTCTGACCGCCCAGAGCCTTGTCACATCAGGTCCGGTCCGCCTGTCCACGAGTCCGCCCCGGAGGTCACGTCTCTGTTCATGGAGTCAGCCTCTGAGGTCCGTCTGATCCCAAGTCAGCTCCTGAGGTCACGTTTTATCTCAAGCCTGCTCCAGAGCTCCCGTCTGGTCTCAAGCCTGCTCCAGAGCTCCCGTCTGGTCTCAAGCCTGCTCTAGAGCTCCCATCTGGTCTCACGTCTGCTTCGGAGGTCCCGCTGGTCTCAAGTCTGTTCCAGAGGTCCCGTCTGGTCTCAAGTCTGCTCCAGAGGCCTGCCCGTCTGAGAAGCTGCGTCAATGCCTCCAGAGGTGTCAGTGCCAGCTGTAGAACCTCTTATGGAGGGGGCATTTACCTCAAAACTCTCTGCTTCTCCCTTTCTGTTTGTCTCCTCTGTCCCTGTTCTCCCCAGGTCCCAGCCCATGATACGGGTTCCTGTTCCCCCTGGAGAGCTCCTGTGCTTCCGGCTCCGCCTCCTGCTCCGCCCTGGAGGACCCCTGTGCCTCCTGCTCGGCTCCGCCCTGGAGGCTCCTGCGCCTCCTGCTCCGCCCTGGAGGGCTCCTGCGCCTCTTGCTCTACCTCCTGCTCCGCCCTGGAAGCTTCCTCCCTACCGGTTCTGCCTCAGTCTCCTGGCCCTCCCACCGCTCCCCAGGACTGTTTTGCTGTTGGAGCGTCTGGAAGCCGCTGGAAGCCACTCCTTGGGGAGCTATGTCACGAATCTGGTCGGTGTCCCGCGGTCCGCTCACCACCAGATGTCACTCTCCCCCCATCATCACACTCTGACTGTTGTACCACACCCCGGACTACATCTCCCGTCATGTATCACGCTGATTGCATCAGCTCATGTGACCAATCAGCAGCACCATAAAAGCCCCGGTCTTTCCCCATGCAAGTCACGGATTGTTGATTGTGTTTCTCCCATTGTTTAGCGTTCTTTGTTCTTGTTCCTTGTGTTTTTGATCCCCTCGCCTGGCTCCCCATTTTTCAACTGTTCGCCGCCTGCCTTCAGATTATCGCTTGTTATTAAGGACTGTTCTCTCGTCTCGCCTCTGACACTCTTGTTACTGTTGTTAGACCCTGCCTGTATGACCATGTATCTGTCTCGTCCCTACAATAAATGCTCGCAAATGGATCCGCTCGCCTCTCGTCCTTCATTCTTTGTGACAGATAGTATTAACATTGGGACGCAGGGAGAAAGAGAGAGAGAAAGACTCTGCGTCCCAATGTTCATCCAAAAGAGTATGCCGAAAGTCCCCAGATGGTCTACTATTTTAGGTCGATTTTTTTTAAGTGTGGATCCGTGCACACTCTAATGGCTAATATTGCCCACAATCCATTGCACTGATTAGCTGTTTCACAGAGCGACTCAATTCAGTAGCTTGGACATGGAGAAAAATATAAATTTTAATCACAGAGCTCCAGCCACTATTATTATGCGGGTCACTAAAACTGCCGTTTTGAATGCACAATCATTTTACTTTCACTTTTCTGCCCTAAAAAGGCAAAAGACCTTAACTCACTAGAGTGTGGAACTGAGAAAAATGACTTTAAAGATTTATCTACATAAAAAAATCTTGAGCTCAAACTTGACTTTTGACCCCTATTTTTAAGTTACTGTCCTCTGCCTTTGAATTGTATGCAAAAAGTGAGACGTCGTCCCAAGGCAAAGAGCAGTAACTTCCACACTATCAGTATTCAGTTGCTGATCAACATTTACAAAATCATTAGTAACAACTGTATAAAATCTAGATATCATGGCATTTATTTTGGATGACTGATAATTACTTATAGCAATCTACTTATTGTTATCCTGTGTTTTGGTTGCATTCTGGTGCTGTTATTAATACATTAGACATGAAACAATACTTTGTGGTAAATAGTATTTTTAATTTGTGTTTGTAATAACACAGTAGATATCATAGGCGTGGGCTGGTAATCTATACTGTATATCAGTACGTCTCTTTCACACAATTTTGACCATTAAGGGACAAAATTTGCCATTTAAATAGATTTTCCAATGAATTGTTTTTACCTGTATGAATACATTTTAAAAATAAATAATATTTTAAATAAAAAGGCTCAAAAGAGAAATATGCTATGATTTTATTTGGTTACAAGAAAAGGTAGGATATGGATTTAATTGCGAAGTGTACTGATTTTATGTGATCATGCTACATGCTATGCTGTCATAGCATTCGTGTCGACTAATTTTAGTTGGTAGCCCTAGACCCTAGGTCGGCAATTAGCGGCCCCCGGGCCACATGTGGCCCGCAAGCAAAAACATCTGGCCCGTGAGATTGTTTGAACTAGAGAATGAAAAAAAAAAGATACTTTTTTAAAAATCGGACTGACAGTCTCAAAAAAGCTCTTTATTTGGAAACCTAATTTTTCAGAACAGAAACATTTCAATCGATCTGAATTCTTATTTGTTATATCTGGATACGAGGGTGAACAAGCGCATCAGCGAGGTGCAGAGTGAACGCTCAACATGCAAAATCAAATGACGTCAGCGGACAGCGTCTGGTGCTGAAATTCCAATAGTCTCTAAAACACAAGTTGTCACTCAAACAACGGACATAGGCGTCATATTATTGTGAAAATTAAAACACTTCTTTCAAACAGGCCAGACATCAAACATAGGTATATAGGAACAGAAATGTGAGTAGCACGAGTTTCAAACAGCGTGCGTGTTATTTAGGCTTTTATATGACTGTGATGGCACAACAAATATAAACCAATAATAATGCATTGCACTGTCGGAAGCAAATCGGAGCAAATCAGAGCAAAAAGGCTGAATCCACTCGACCATGGGCTGCCGGGCTCGGCCCCTGAAACGACAGAGCAGACGTGCTTACAGTAGCTCTGAATTATGTCCAGCCACATTCATTAAAAATACAGTTCAGATTTTAGACACAATAACTACCTAGTGTGAAAAGTGGCATCTCCCGCTGGTCACTATTTTCGTGCGTCTTTATTGCATTCATTGCTGAGAAGGACGACTCGCACACGTAGGTGGAAGGGAACATGGTCAGAATGAAAAGTGCCAGTTTTTTGAGGTTGCTGTATTCCTCAGAGCCTAGTAAGCCCACCCAAAAGGCACTAACAGTCTCCGCACTTCTGAGCGCATCTCGCACAACTGAGGTGGTTTGGAAGTCAACCATTTCCATCTCCAGCGCAGCCTGATCTAAAGAGGGGATCATTTCTTTCGCCAGGGAGGAGAAGTTGTCGGCTGGTTTTACTGCAGGGTCACGTATAAAGTCAATGATGTCTTTTGGGATGGAGTAGTCATCAAACCGAGAAATAAAGTTGGCTCGAAGGCCCTTGATGAAGTCAACCATCAGCTCCGTCACTTCTCCCGCTGTCTTCTTCAGTGTGCTGAAATGGAGGAGCCTGCCGGTAGATATGTCTGCCTCAAGCATCTCAAGTTTCCTCGTGAATGACTCCAGTTTTTCAACCATGTCCACGATGGTTTTGTCTCTCCCCTGTAGCTGAAGGTTAAGCAGGTTTAGGTGGCCAAATATGTCAGATAAAAACGCTACATTGGACATGAACTTTTCATCCTCCAGCAGGATAAGGTGGTCAGCTGCTGCCTTGCTCTTGCTCATTCCAAGGAATGCTTTGATCTCATTCAGTAGCGCACAGAAGCGATCCAGCGCTTTCCCCTTGCTTAACCAGCGCACATCATTGTGAAGCAGCAAGTCGTCGTGGGTGGCATCTGCTGACTCAGCCACAAGTTGTCGGAAAAGCCTATGCTGGGTGCTTGATGTACCTCTGACAAAATTAATGACTTTCATCACTTTGTCCATAACATCCTTGAGCTCACCATTCAGTCTGGCACAAAGGACACTTTGGTGGATGAGGCAGTGCAGCGCATGCATTTGGGGGGCGTGTTCTTTCAGCCTGCTCACCAGACCTCTGTGCTTTCCCACCATAGCAGGAGCCCCGTCTGTCACGATCAGGTTAACCCTCTCAAATGATACGGAATGCAATTTAAACAATTCTTCCAGTTTCGCATATATAGCTTCTCCAGTGGTGTGCCCTTCTAATGGAATTAGAAACAGCAGCTCTTCCTTGAAATCCTTCCCATCAAAATATCTCACATAGACGCACAACTGGGCTACATCTGTGTTGTCAGTGCTCTCATCAATGGCTAAGGAAAAGTAGTTTGCGTGACTGACACCGTCGATAATTACACCCTGCACCGCATCAGACAGCGCTTCTATGCGGCGTGCAGCTGACCTGGCAGAGAGCGACATCTGTTTCACTGACTCGATCACACCATCCATCGACTTGTTGGCATCAAGTTCCTCCAAAACTGTCACCATCATCTCCTTGAAGACCTCTGCGTCAGTGAATGGCTTGTTGTGCTTTGCGAGCACCCAGGACGCTTTTAGAGATGCGCTAGTTACCTTCTGTTGGGATGTGAGACCTCGCACCAAGATCCTGTTGCTGTGTGCATAAGCACCTTTCAGGGCTTCGATCTTGCGCTTTCGTGCCTCTGTCTTCTGAGGGAACGCAACCTTGAAGTTAGCATGCTTCGTTTCGTGGTGCCGTCTAATATTGTATTCTTTGCATAACGAGACAACTTCGTTACAGATCAGGCAGGTGGGCTTTGCATTAATAAAACTGGGCAGGATGAATGCATAGTTCTCTGTCCATTCATCATGAAAGATCCTGTTTTCACTGCTAACTTTTCTCTTTAGATTTTTTGATAGTGCCATTTTTTTGCAGCTAACAGCAACACGTGGAAATGTGTGTGTGGGTGGTTGTTGTTGTTGTTTTTAACAAACGTGCAGATAATTAATAGCGCCCCCAATGCCCAGTCAGCAAATTTAACCTACATCAGCCAGCTTGAATGTCTCAGTACGTCTGATCTGTCATTTCACGAGCGCCTACCATTTTCATCCTTCCCTATTAATTCAATAAATTAGCCATTGTTTTGGTTGTGGCCCGCCATGTAATGGCTTGAAAAAAATCAGGCCCGAGGCCAAACTTAATTGCCGACCCCTGCCCTAGACTGTTGAATGAAAATGAATCATGAAAAGAAAAAAAAAATTTGAGATTACGATTACTTATTGATGGCAATTTATCTAGTCTTTGTTTGTTTACAGTGCTTTATATGGTGGAGATTGGTAGCATATATTTATGCTATAGGTGGCTAGCTAGCTAAGTGAAGTTCATTGCAATCTAATTCTTCTTTTGTGTTATACAATTTTTTTTTACCTTGAGCTTGATGTATGCGTTTCAAAGCCATCTCAACCATCATTTTCCCTCGAGAGCAATAGGCCATCTTTAAACGTTATTAAAAACAATATGAACATAAATACACTAGACGTAGAAACAATTTTTTAAACCTATACATGTAACTATACATATACTATAAATAACTGACTATACATACACATAACCTAAGACAGACTATACAAGTAGTTTACATAATAACTGTGCATGATAATGTGTAGAAGAGGTATTTAAAGGTTAAGATGCAAAAAGTGCAAAAAGATTTGTGGTGCGTTGACAAATAGACTTTTGTGAGTCCTTATTAGGTCCTTGTAATGTTAGTGTAAGTGTTAACAAGAAAGTGTCCGGTGCAAAGAGAGAAGAGAGTGTTTCTACAGGTGGTTTGTCTAGCCCACTCACCTGTAGGTAGCACACTCAGAGGTGCACAGTGTTTTCTGTGTACATGTAGTGTTTATAGGAAAGAATGTGTTACTACAAGTGGTTTGTCCAGCCCACTCACCTGTGTGTAGCGCACTCAGAATTGCAAGAATTGTGTTTTGAGTTTTTCAACAGTTTACATTGTGGATAAGGTTTCAGAGGGGGGTGAGGTGGTTGGAATTGAGGGCTCTCACAGCCTGGGGGAAAAAGCTGTTGAGCAGTCTTGCAGAGCGGCTCTGATGCTCCTGTAGCGTCTTCCTGATGGCAGGAGCTGGAAGAGATGATGGGAGGGGTGGGTGGGGTCCTTCACGATACTAGTGGCTTTACCTGAGCATTGTGCAAGGAAAATGTCCAGAAGGGAGGGGAGAGGGGCACCGATGATTTTTGCAGCTGTGTTCACTGTCCGTTGTAGGGTCTTGCGGTCAGCAGCACTGCAGTTCCCGTACCAGACAGTGATGCAGCTGGTCAGCACACTCTCAATGGTTCCTCTGTAGAATGTGGTGAGGATGGGTGGAGGAAGACTTGCCCTTTTCAGCCGGCGGAGAAAGTGTAGGCACTGTTGTGCCTTCTTGGAGAGTGACATGGTTTTGGTGGTCCAGGTGAGATCCTCCGTAATGTGCACCCCCAGGAATTTGGTGCTGCTGACTCTCTCCACAGCCGAGCTGTCGATGGTCAGTGGGGGGTGGTCAACGGAGTTCCTCCGGAAGTCCATCACAACCTCCTTTGTCTTACTCACATTGAGGGACAGGTTGTTTGCACCACACCATTCAACCAGTTGTGCCACTTCCTCTCTGTAGTGTGTTTCATCGTTATTGCTGATGAGACCTACCACCGTTGTGTCATCAGCAAACTTGATGATGTGGTTGGAGCTGAACTTGGCAGTGCAGTCGTGGGTCAGCAGCGTGAAGAGCAGCGGGCTGAGAACACAGCCCTGTGGGGCACCTGTGCTCAGTGTGGTAGTGCTCGATGTGTTGTGGCTGACACGGACTGACTGAGGTCTTCCAGTTAAGAAGTCCAGGATCCAATTACAGAGGGAGGTGTTAAGGCCCAGAAGGTTTAGTTTGTTGATAAGCTGTTGTGGGATTATTGTATTGAATGCTGAGCTGAAGTCAATGAACAGCATTCTAACATAAGAGTCTTTGTTTTCTAAGTGAGTAAGAGCCAGGTCGAGGGTGGAGGAAATGGCATCGTCCGTGGAGCGGTTTGGACGGTATGCAAACTGGAGTGGATCGAGTGTGTTGGGGAGGCTGGTTTTGATATTGCACATAACTAACCTCTCAAAGCACTTCATCATGATTGGAGTCAGTGCTATGGGACGGTAGTCATTCAGACAAGACACAGGGGACTTCTTTGGAACTGGGATTATGGAGGTGGATTTGAGACATGTGGGGACGACTGCCTGGCTCAGCGAGGTGTTGAAGATATCTGTTAGGAAATCCGTCAGCTGTGCAGCACAGTCTCTCAGTACACGGCCAGGTATGTGGTCAGGACCCACAGCCTTGCGTGGGTTAACCCTGGATAGAGTCTTCCTTACATTGGCTGGAGACAGACAGAGTGCCTGGTTGTTGGGAGGTGTGGGTAGTTTTTGTGCAGGTGTGTCATTCTGCATTTCAAACCGTGCATAGAACTTGTTGAGTGCGTCTGGGAGGGTTGTGTCATCATCACAGGCCTGTGGCAGGGGCTTGTAATCAGTGATGGTCTGAATGGTTTGCCACAGGCTCCGTGTGTCTTTGCTGTCACTAAAGTGATTATTTATTTTTTGTGCATACAAGCGTTTTGCTTGCTTGATGCCACGGGACAGATTGGCTCTTGCTGTTTTTAAGGCTGCTTTGTCTCCTGATCTGAATGCATCATCTCTGGTCTTTAGCAGCCCTCGAACCTCTGCTGTCATCCACGGCTTCTGGTTTGCACGTGTGGTGATGGTTTTGGTGACTGTCACATCATCAATGCACTTTTTGATGTAAGCAGTCACAGTTTCAGTGTACTCGTGCAGGTCTGTGTGGTTGTTGTAGGTGGCCGCCTCTCTAAACATGTTCCAGTCTGTGCACTGAAAGCAGTCCTGTAGTGCTGAGGTGGCATCATCTGGCCATACTGTTATCTGTTTTTGAACCGGTTTGGAAAGTTTGAGAAGTGGTCTGTATGCTGGGATTAGCATAACAGAGATGTGGTCGGAGTATCCGAGGTGGGGGCGGGGTTCAGCTTTGTACGCATTTTTTACTGTTGTGTAAACCAAGTCCAGAGTGTTGTTTTCCCTTGTTGCAAAGTTCACATGTTGGTAGAACTTTGGCAAAACTGACTTTAAGTTTGCGTGATTAAAGTCACCGGCGATGATGAAAAAGCCGTCGGGGTTATTTGTTTGTTGTTCACTGATGGCACTGTACAGCTCGCGAAGCGCGTCCTTAGCGTTTGCACGCGGCGGGATGTAAACCGTGACAATAACAATGGCCGTGAACTCCCGCGGCAGATAAAACAGCCGACACTTCACAAACATAAGCTCCACCAGCGATGAACAGTGTTTTGTCACTACCACAGCATTGTTACACCATCCCTTGCTGATATAAACACACAGTCCTCCCCCGCGAGTCTTACCAGACAGTGCTGTATCTCTGTCCGCTCGGTAGCAGGTTAGCCCTTGCATCTGAATGTCGGGAATGTTGTCGTTTAGCCATGTTTCAGTGAAAACAAACACACAACAATCCCTTGTCTCATGCAGCATAGAGCGACTGAGTTGAAATGAGTCCAGTTTATTTTCCAGCGAACATTAGAGAGCATGAGTGTTGGAAGAGCTGGTCTGGTGGGGTTAGCCCTTAGCCTAGCTCGTATGCCTCTGCACTTACCGCGCTTCTGTCCCCTCTCACACCGCCGCCGCTTTGTGTGGGTAGCATCAGTGGACGAGGCCGTGGTCTCGGGGTTTGGCTTTAGCAGTAAGCAAAGGCCTTGGAGCTTCTCAGTTGTCGCCGGTGCGAGTTGGTGGTTGTATGTGTTGCCGATTTCCAAAAGGCTTTGGCGATCATAGATGTATTTTGGAGTGATTTCCTAATGGATTAGCGGTAAACTGAGACTATTTTGAGACGAACAGACGACATTAAAAGACATTAAAGCACCGTTTTTCGGACCCGGAGTAGCCGCTGCGTCTGACCGCGCCGCCATCATATCACGTTATATCTTGGTTGTTCACACATTTCGAAGACTGAAGGAAAAATTCAATGTCTCTCATGTAGGCGTGGACGTCATGGTCTCCTGCAAGTTCTGGTGTGAATGCAGGGATGTTTCTGGCCATTCGATTGAGTTCTTTGAGTGTCACTTCATGTGTCACTTCAGAGTTCGTCTGAATGAATTCTGTTCCTTCTGCGGTTGCAGAGGTTTTCTGGAAACTGACTTGTGAAGTGTCAAGCAGAAGGTTTTGACTCCCCCCTTTGTATCTGTGTACAGGGGCACGGGGGTTTGCACTGCTGGCTGTGTGACATGCAGCAGGGTGTCTTTTACTTGAGTCCATGCACAGTCTGTGAGACTGTTTCAGTTCTCTCTGAACCATGTCAAGCTCCTCTTTAATGTTGCCGAATTGCTGAGTCAGGGTTTGGACTTCAGCTCTGGCTGCATGCAGATGGCCTTCTAGGGCCTTAACTCTAGTGTCTCTCTCATTAAGTTCTACGTGTGCTGTTCTTAACAGCGACTTTGTGTGAAACAGTTCTCTTTCCAAATCTTGTCTGGTGGCCTCTTCAAGCTGCTCTCTGTGTCTGGCAGCTGTTAAAGCCTCCTGAAGACTGGTGATTTCCTTCTGTTGTGCCGTTCTGTCAGGTTCCTTGCGCCTGTCCTGTTCCTTCTCTTGCTGAGCAGGTGTCGGTTCCCTTTGGAACTCTTTGACTTGCAGTTTCAGTTCATTTACCTCCTGTCTGAGGCCCTTGAGGGTGTGGGCCAAGGAGAAAATGATGCTGGTCAGCTGCTGGTCGGCCAGGCTGGGTGTGAGGTGTCCCCTGGTGTCACAGTCCCGCTGTTCCTTTCTCTGCCATTGCAGGTTGTTGGCTGCTTTAGGCTGAAGGATGTACATCACAGTGCTCTGCAGGGTCTCCAGGTGTTCCTGGTGGGTGGCAGGGCTGGATGTCTGAGGCATGCTGGTTCACTTGTGGGAACACGAGAGAGAAATGCAGACAGCAAATGCAAGTACGTACAGAGGTGTTAGCTATCTGTATAGGGAACGGCCCTGTAAGCCGTGTAAGGTGTGAATAGCTGGTTAGGGCAGCTAGTGAGGTGGGGGTGCTAAGATTTTGTGTGGGTCAGCACAGAGAGAGATTTTGAGTAACTTTGATGGGCTGTAAGCAGGGGGTCAGCTAATGACCAGGCTTTACCTGTAGTCAAATTATTACTCAAAACACTGATGGTTCACAAGTTTGGTCACTATGAAGGTATCAAATAAAGCAAAACTGAAATAAAATCAGAAAGAGACAGAGGGAGAAGGAAGGGCTTTCCTTATTTAGTTTAAGATAGGAGATATGACTACGCAGTTGTCCCTTGTTCAAAGGCATGCTGCAGTAGGATCATAAATCTAGGGAGACTGTTAGCTAAGCTAGCAGGGACGCATCAAACATCTCAAGGTAAATAAGCAGAAACACAAGGAAGTGTTTCTAGTCTTCTCAGGGCCTATGGCTTGGTGAACGGTACTTGTACCTCATGTAGCAGGCCTGACTGCTAAGGAGTAAGGAGAGACAGGACTTAGTCTACTAATGACCTGTACGGTTCATTAAGGGGACATCAGTTGCTAGAACTGCTATAATTCTATACCGAGAGGGAAGATAGTGATGGTCAGATAAACTAAAATAAGGAAAGAAAAATGAAAATATCCTAATAGCTTTAGGAAACTAATGGAAAAGTAAATAACTTGATTTAATTAAATTGGTGACTTAATTAAAATCAATTTAGCTTAACTGGTACATTCAAGCTAAACAAAGGTTAAAAAAAATGAAATAAAATCAGAGAGAGGTAGAACAAAGTCAAAATAAATGAATACAGTTAAAACCCAAGTATGTGAGGAGGGCCAACCTAACTGAGTCTAAACAGGTTATAGCACAAACAGGAGGTGAAACCAAGAGAAAGGGGGAGAGAGAGAGAGAAGAGTGGCTTGAACATTACACTTTACACTCACACATGTCTAAATGTTAGTCGGAGGCTAGCAGTTAACAGTTGAGGTAAAGGGCTTATAGCTTACATGCCTGTACGGCTGCTAAAGAGTTAGCTTTGGCTACACTCAATTCTACTCAGTTTACACAAGGGTCTGTGATGTGTATGCTGTTATCAGATTGAACCGGAAGAGGCTGCTCTCAACTTCCGGGGTCAGACGTTGCTAAGAGACCAATGCATGTTCACAACAACGAACGTCTAAGGTTACGTATGTAACCCCGGTTCCCCGAAGGGAACGAGACGCCGCGTCGAAACGCTTTGGGAACGCCTTCAGCGTGACCGCGCTCTGAATCACGTGTGAAATCAAACCAATGGAAGAACGAAACGTCATAGGCGGGTGACGTCACTGACCAGGAAGCATAAAACCATGTGAGCCAGAACGAGCGTCAGCTTCCAGGAGAGAAGCAGCGCTCGCAGGGACGCAGGAGGATGGCTACGAGACGTGGCGTCTCGTTCCCTTCGGGGAACCGGGGTTACATACGTAACCTTAGACGTTTCCCTTCAGGAACTCGAGCCGCATCGAAACGCTTTGGGAACGAGATGCCCACGCCGCCAGACCCCTAGTCCCTGCCTAGGATGTGCTAGGACAAAGGACAGAGGCACCGGGCGAGACCCGCAGGTCAAGTCCATAAAACCTGACAAAGGTCAAAGGTGAGGACCATTCCGCAGCGTTACAGATATCTTGCATGGGAACCCCAGCAAGAAAAGCTTTGGAGGCAGCCATGCTCCGAGTAGAGTGGGCTCTGACCCCTAGAGGAGGAGGAAGGTCAGAGGCCTCATAAGCAGAAAGGATAGCGTCCACTACCCAGCGACTTAAAGTTTGCTTGGAAGCAGGGAGGCCCCTTTTAGGGGGGCCATAACAGACAAATAACTGGTCTGACTTTCTCCACCTGGCAGCCCTGTGGACGTATGCATCCAGTGCTCGCACCGGACACATACAATTAAGCTTCTGCTGGTCAGCATCCCGAAAGGGGGGAGGACAAAAGGCCTGAAGTACGACAGGCCGTGGTGTCGAGGAGGGGACCTTAGGGACATAACCCGTTTTTGGAAAGAGGAAAGCTTTAGACAGGCCTGGAGCAAAGTCCAGGAAGGAAGGGGCCACAGAGAGGGCCTGAAGATCCCCGACTCTCTTAAGGGAGGAAAGAGCTAAAAGAAGGACAGTTTTTAAAGTGAGGAATCTGTCCGAGATTTCCTCGACAGGCTCGAAGGGAGGCCTGCAGAGAGCCTCTAACACCACCGACAGGTCCCAAGAAGGGACACGAGGTCGTACCGGAGGCCTGAGCCTCAATGCACCACGGAGGAAACTTGTAACAAGAGGGTCCTTTCCCACGGAAAGACCACCAAGAGGGGCGTGGTAGGCTGCAATGGCCGCCACGTAGACCTTCAAGGTGGAGTGGGATAACCCTGCAGACAACTGGCTTTGCAGGAACTCCAGCACTGAACCAACTGGGCAGTTAACTGGGTCTTGCTGGCGGTGTCCGCACCAAGAAGTGAAAAGTTTCCACTTCAGGGCGTACAGTTTCCTCGTGGAGGGAGCTCTAGATTGGAGGATGGTCTCAACAACCTCAGTTGAGAGACCGGAAGCTAAGAGGTGTGCCCCCTCAGAGGCCACACCCAAAGCTTCCACAGCTCCGGCCGGGGGTGAAGAATGGTGCCCCTTGCCTGTGAGAGGAGATCTCCCCTGACGGGAATCTCCCAGGGAGAGCCATCGAGGAGAGAAATCAGGTCCGAGAACCATACTCGGCCCGGCCAGTACGGGGCTACTAGAAGAAGGGACACCCCGTCCCGGCGCACTCTCTCTAGAACTCCCAGAAGCAGAGCGATCGGGGGAAAAGCTGGATGAACTAGAGAGTACCAGAGGGGACATTGCGTGTTCTCCCTCGTGGCAAAAAGGTCCACCTGGGCTGGACCAAACACTCTCCAGATCTGCTTCACCACCTCGGGGTGAAGCATCCATTCCCCGGGCCTCGGCCCCTGTCTCGACAGGATGTCTGCTCCCAAGTTGAGATGCCCAGAAACATGAACTGCTCTCAGCGAGAGGAGTTTGCCCTGGGACCACACAAGGATCTGGTGCGCCAGCTTGTACAAGGGGCGCGAACGCAGACCTCCCTGGTGGTTGATGTAAGAGACCACCAAGGTGTTGTCGGTGCGGACCAACACATGGCGGTCTCTCAGGTCCGGGAGAAAGTGTTTCAGAGCCCGAAACACGGCCAGCATCTCCAGGCAATTTATGTGCCACGTGAGTTGGCGACCGCTCCACAGACCGCGGGCAGGGTGGCCACTCATGACCGCTCCCCAGCCGGTGAGGGACGCATCCGTCACTAGCGTTACGCGGCGACAAGGAGCTCCCAACACCGGGCCCTGAGACAAGAACCAAGGCTTCCTCCACATGTCCAGGGCACGTAGGCAGCGCCGCGTGACCCTGATCATGTGAAGTGGGTTTCCCCTCAGGGAGAACTCCTTGGTCTTGAGCCACCACTGTAGGGGTCTCATGTACAGCAGGCCAAAAGGTATCACGTTGGACGCTGCTGCCATCAAACCCAGCAGTTGCTGGAACTGCTTCACAGTGAGTGACCGGCATTCCTTCACTCTCTTGACTGCAGTGAGGATCGACTCGATCCGAGCAGGAGACAAACGTGCCTGCATCGTGGTCGAATCCCACACCACGCCCAGATAAGTGGTCCTCTGTAATGGAGAAAGCACACTTTTCTTGGCGTTCAGTCTCAACCCCAGCGCTTTCATGTAAGCAAGAACGACATCTCGATGCCGAACTGCCTCTATCTCCGACTAAGCTAGGATCAGCCAGTCGTCGATGTAATTGAGTATGCGGATGCCCTGGAGTCGCAGAGGAGCCAGAGCTGCATCCACACACTTCGTAAAAGTGCAGTCCTCGGACCTGATTTGAGACACGACTTGTTTGATGGTGAGCATCTTGAACTTCAGTTGCTTGACTGAGCGGTTCAAGAGACGCAGATCTAAAATGGGACGCAGGCCCCCATCCTTCTTCGGAACAATGAAGTACCGGCTGTAGAACCCGGACTCTCTTTCATGAGGAGGGACCACCTCGATGGCCTCCTTCCTCAGGAGAGTAGCTACTTCCTGTTCCATTACCAGACCCTGCTCGGGGCCCACCAGCGTGGGAGAGACCCCGTTGAACGGCGGAGGTGGTGCGCCGAACTGAATGCGATAACCTCGCTCTACAGTATGCAGGACCCAAGCAGACACATTGGGCAGTAGTTTCCACGCTGCCAAATGATCTACTAAGGGAACCAGCCTCTCGAGGCTGGCCTCTGGTGTTATGTGGGCCGCTGGAACGGTGTCCTGAAACGGTTGCCCGGCAGGAAGCACCTGAACCAGCGGACCCAGAGACCCCCACGGGGGTGGCGAGCTCCCCAGCCCCGCTACGTTGCCGGGCGGGAAAAACTGGGGTGGATGCTCGCTGGAGACCGCTGCGCCCTGAAGCACCGGCAGGGTTGGCAGAACGATCTCCCGAGGGCACAGGGGGGACCCGGACACCGAATACTGCGGTGCTACCCGTTTCCCCCCAGATGGGGCTGCCCCCGGCGGTCCCGACCCGTCAGGACCGCTTGGTCAAGGACCTCTTCGACTGAAGCACGACCCTCAGATCGGGCTTAGCCTGGGAGGTCCTCGACCTAGAGCGTTTGACCACTCGCTCTCGATGGGGAGGAGTGCGAGTGGCCACGCTCTGTCTTTGTGCTT
Organism: Labeo catla; assembly: GCA_012976165.1. Taxonomy (NCBI): domain Eukaryota; kingdom Metazoa; phylum Chordata; class Actinopteri; order Cypriniformes; family Cyprinidae; genus Labeo; species Labeo catla. The sequence goes on from VONZ01000117.1 coordinate 1,564,995, forward strand.
CCCGGTGTGAGGAGCTGGTAGACGGCCGGGGCTGCTCCGTCGCAGCAGCCCCATGAGCTGGATGGCGGCGAGGGAGGAACCGCTGAAACGCCGCCGCTTGCTTACGCGCCTCCTGGTATCTGTCGACGACGGCATTGACGGCGTCGCCGAACTGACCAGCAGGCGAAAGCGTGGCGTCTAAGAGGAAGACCCTGTCCTTTTCTTTCATGTCGGACAGGGTCAACCAGAGATGTCTCTCTGCAGCCACAAGGGCTGCCATAGACCGCCCAATGGCACGGGCGGTCTCCTTAGTGGCGCGGAGAGACAAATCAGCGGTCCTCCTAAGCTTGGAGATGTCACTATCCTTAATCTTCTCGCCTTCATCCAGCTCTTTTAGCAGGTCAGCCTGGTACGCCTGTAACACCGACATGGTGTGCAGACACGCACCAGCCTGACCCGCAGCCGTGTACCCCTTGCCCACCAGCGCTGAGGTGACTCGCAGCGGCTTGGAGGGCAAGACCGGAGCCTTCAGAGACGATGCGGACTCGGGGGACAGATAGCTCGCGAGCGTCTGTTCCACCCGAGGCATCGCTCTGTACCCTCGCTCATCCAACCGCGCCACATAACCGTAGTTATAAGAAGCAGAGATGAACAAGCGGGACGAGAAGGGTGCATTCCATGATCTCGACACCTCAGTGTGGAGATCAGGAAAGAATGGAAGGCTCCGGCGTGCTGGAGGTGGTCGAGACCGCAGAAATCTCTCGTCCAACTTGCTTTTCTGCGGCTCGACTAATGGCTCGGCGGGCCAAACGATGCTTAACTTGGCCACCGCCCGAGTCACCACCTCCAGCAGCTCCTCATACTGGGGAAACTGAGGTGCTGCAGCCTCATCCACACTCACCACATCAATCTCCTCGGAGGAAGATATGGGGAGCGTGGAGGCCGACCCCCGGGGGGAAGAAACCGCAGCGCGGGCTTCCGATCCCGAGGGCCGGGCAGCGGATCTGGTGGGTGAGGCAGGAGATAGGGGGTCACCCGTCTCCATACCCTCCACCAGATCCAGTTGCGAACCCCACGAGTGCAGCCGCCGCTCCGCCTCGGCGGAAGCGGGACCGGACCCGCGGGGAACGCTGATGAAGGATCCCTCCGAGGAGAAGAGATCCTTCCGGGAGCGGAGCAGATGCATAGGTAATGCGTCGCAATGCGGGCAATTGCGGGCAAATGCGGGCAATTGCCCCCCTCGAGGGCCGATGCCGCATGCTCCGCTCCCAAGCAAGCCACGCATAGAGCGTGTGTATCCCCGCTCGAGATGTAACGAGAGCAGGGAGGAACACACGCTCTAAAACCTGGCTTGCTAATGTTCTTAGTCTTTTTCTCACACTTTTTCGACATACTGTCTCAAAATAAAAGTGGTGCTAACTTGCGACCAAAAGAGACAGCACAGACAAAACACAGAGCGCTGCTGAAAGACAGAAGCTGACGCTCGTTCTGGCGCACGTGCTTTTATGCTTCCTGGTCAGTGACGTCACCCGCCTATGACGTTTCGTTCTTCCATTGGTTTGATTTCACACGTGATTCAGAGCGCGGTCACGCTGAAGGCGTTCCCAAAGCGTTTCGACGCGGCTCGAGTTCCTGAAGGGGAACAAGCTGAGCCGAACTTGCGCTGCTGTGAAACAGACATGGGAAACTTACACGCAGTCAGTTTTGACTTTTCGCATACAACTTCATTCACAAATCAAGACAGCACATTCACTTCACAGACAATGGCAAATTCCTAGTTAGCTAAAATAGAATTACACTATTAATTCGCTATTCATTTGCATAATCTTCATGATTACAATGATATGCAATAGTTACGAGAAGGCCTTAATTCAGAGAAATGAGGAACATTGCTCAAATCACCTTTAGAAATAACTATGCCGTAGCAAGATTTCTTGTCGCCCAGTATTAATATCAATGCAAGTGGGATTTTTTTTTTCGCCATGCAGATTATTTCATGCCTCTAATCTGAAATTTCCTTGTCAGACCAGATTTATGCATTTAAAGTGGGGATTTCTTCACCCAAAATCAGATGAATTTATTCATTTATGTGGGCTGCTAATCTGAAGTTTCTTTGTCAGAGAAGACTTGCACATTTAAAACTAAAAGTGGGGATTTCTCCACCCAAATTTAGATGAATTTATTGATTTATGTGAGCTGCTAATCTCAGATTTCTTTGTCAGAGAAGACTTGCACATTTAAACCTAAAAGTGGGGATTTCTTCGCCCAAATTTAGATGAATTTATTCATTTATGTGGGCTGCTAATCTGAAATTTCTTCATCAGAGAAGACTCGCACATTTAAAGCTAAAAGTGGGGATTTCTTCACCCAAATTTAGATACATTTATTCTGGTACCATTTATACGGGCTGCTAATTTGGGATTTCTTCGTCAGAGAAGGCTTACGCTCTACTAAGAACAGAAATTAGGATTTCTTCGCTAATGTCAGCATAGTTTCTTATCGTACGATTTAAAGATGTGTTGTAGCATTGAACAAGTTTCTATGGCTCGTGGTAGGGCACATTCAAGCTATAGTCTATCTGATGTTATCAAAAGCTGCATGTGTAAGACGTTAATAAAATTTATGAGACAAACACACAAGTTTGATATTGAATCTGCTTGCAAATAATGTTTAAACGACTGCCGTGTTCTCCACCATAATAATGTTGTGATTTAGCTCAAAGGGAAATGTGTATAAATAATTACAATTAATTATGATTAATTATAATTACTTATATCAACTGCCAGTAGTAACTGTAGCACAATTAATTTTTCCATCAACTAATCTGTTCGCCCAGCGAACCTTCAGCATCATTTTTATATCAACTCTAAGAAATTATATTTTCTTGGCCACAGAAAATAACTTTAAGTACCGTTGCATTAGAGCATGTAGCTCGAATCGGAATCGTAAAGGGACATTAATTTGCAAGGCAGAATCAGAATCAAAACTCATGTAATTTGTGCACAATAGTTTATTAACGAAGGACTAACACATAACTAATCTAAACAAACAAACATGAAATCACTCATACATGGGGGGATGGTCAGTGAGAAGCAGTTAGAGAGAGACAAGGAAATGAAGCTATGAAAAGAGTCAGTTAACCACCTGAGCAAAACCATCAGTGCTGTCTACAGCTTATACTAAACCTCTGTTTTGTTTAGTTAAATGTACGATACTTGCATTGCCTTGGTCGTTGAACAAGTGTCCGAATGCAGTCTCTGGTGAAAGTCTTGACGGTTTGGAGCAGTGGTGGTTTTGGAAATGCAATCACGTTCTTCCGGGTCTGAAGAGTGATGAATTCCAAAGATGTTCTGACTCAGTGGTGACTGGGAGTTTCTTCCCATGTGAAAAGTGAAGAAGAACCAAGAGCTGAGAGGGACCCAGCTGAAGTCCTGTGATCTTTGTGGAATGGAAAGACAAGGCCGCAAGGCCTGGCGCACACTTAGGGAAGTCCTGAAGAGTTCTAGCTCATCTTCTTAGGTTCTCCAAGAACCACTGACTGACTGAGGCAAGTCATGAAGATGAATTCCAGGTTTAAGTGGAACTGTCTGGCTCTTTGTGGTCGAGAGCCACAGCTCTGTATGTTGGGCCTGTCGGGCCCACCGGGCACGCCCTGTGCCGGCTCAGGCTCCCCGTGGGTTCCTCCACACGGGCAGCAATCGGAAGACGTTGCAGACGAAAAAGACAGTGAAGAGAGTAAAGAGTGGGGGAGGCGATCAATCGTTTGCCTTTAAGCTCTCTGGAGGCTGCGCCTCCAGGAGGTCCATGAACCAATGGTAACTTTCACCTTTGGGGGGAAAGTTTACGACTCTTTGTCTGTGAGCATGGTATTTTGCATATGTAATTCGATTGGGTGTTGATGCAAAAGCTACTAAGGTTTCTTAAAACACTAATATGTTGCATAGGTATCAACATCTAATTTACACCATCTTTTAGATCATCAACATACAAATTAAAAGAGTCCAAACATGGCATAGGTGGATTATACAACTAGTCATCTATCATAACGCATGCATAAAACAGTAGAAAGACAAATACAAATACAACAGACAAAATTAAAATACAATGCAGTAATACTGTACACAATGACCTGGGCTATGTGTGATAGGAAGGTCAAAGAAAGGTTTGTCTGTGAATAAATAGGAAAGAATCCATTTCTATAGGCAGTGTGTCTTTCCTATAGAGAAATGTAGTGTGCTCCGTTTGCATTCCTTGAAGCAATAAAACCTGTGATATCAGATGGTCACCATGGCAACTAAGCCCTTTTGGGGTGTTAGTTGCTTTGGGGGGTTGTCTCCAAAGCTCCAGCATATAGCTGGCTTGTTGTGTTTAAAGACTATTTGTTAAATGTAACAATTAATGTATGTCTGATTGGTCCAGATGCTCCAAACATTTGACCTTGAACACAACTGAATTTTCAAATGGCAGTTTTTCTAATAGACATGTATTTTTGTTCTGAATTCTAAGACTTCAAATATTTAGTTTTTAAAAATACAACTTCAACTTGGAACATCAAATTCAATGTTTAAAATTCAAAATGCAGAAATTCACATCGTACAGAAAGTAGGTCAGAGGTTATGCACAGGGAAGAGTAGATGATCTACAAAAAGTCGAACAAAGCATTTACTGTGACCAAGAGGGGACACTTCACTTAGGCTAGTTTGTCATGGCCACAACATATTAACTCGTGGGTACATGATAATACACCGTGGCCACAAGGTATGATTTCGTGGAAATGTCAGATTAACTCATGGGAGCATGATAATATGTCGTAGCCACAAGATAGCAGGGTATACATAGGTATACGGCATATACCCACTTCTTTATCAGTCGGCTTTGCGAATACCCACTTCTAAATCCACTCTAATGCGCATCATTCAGTAGTGTCCTGCATTAGCACTTGATGCGACCACTCCGTCAATTCCTCCACAGACGCTGTCTGTTCATATGGCGAGAGCATGTCAGGATGAGTGGTAAAATAATAATTATTATTGATTCAGGGCTCGAAATTGCGACCACTTTGGTCGCATATGGTCCCAAAATTTAATCTGTGCGAACTCAAAATATATTTGGGAGCATTTGTGCAAGTGCAAGAAATTGTTGTGTTGCAACTTGTTTTCATTTCTTTACAAAACTTTTGCTACCCTAACCACTGCACAGACTATCAACTGATACAGTGACAGCCTCGCCGTTGTCTCCAATATAACCAATTAAACTCAGTCTTTACATTCTTAACTTTAATGCAGGTTTTAGATATTAGCTGTCACTCCATCTCTGACACTGCACTCCGCACTGCTGAAACTGGCAGGTTTTTGCTCCAAAATTTTCTCTCTCTCTCTCTCTCTCTCTCTCTCTCTCTCTCTCAGCCAACCTCTGTTTTGGATTTGCACAAACTGCATTGCAATTAAGGTTATGTGATATGATGATTTTTGACTGTGGACAATTAAAATGTCTCCACAATCTGCTTTTGAAGAAATATATTCTGTCAGGTTGCAATTCTGCCGCCTCCATCTCAATATACTGTACAACGCGGCATACATTCACATCAGACTTTTCAAAATCCTGTTTGTGTCCCCCCCACTTTCAAATTATTTTGTTAAATTAATGTCTTGTATTGTAGAATGCACACTCAGCACCGCAGAGAGTTTCACGCAATTGTTAAAACGAAACCGAAAGCAAAACACGCACGTGCATTCAAAGGCAATTTTAATACCCCACGTTTAGAAAGCGCCTCCCCAATGTGCGCAAATTAGACTACATAACATATCTAGGCTGTTATTAGTATGTGGGCTATAATAGGTTGTGTAGTTGTCTATAGCTTTGTATCATGCTTGAGATCTCTTGACTTAAGGTTCTGAATAGTTTTGCAGACGAGGAATTTTTACTGGAAGTGTAGATTAAAGGTTGAATTTAACATATATTGAAATTCGGCTTATTTACATTGAATGAATCATTCGCGTAATGCACCCAAAATTCTGCGCGTCAGGCACCGCCAGAGATAAAAATGTTATGTCCTTTAACCGTAGTTTTGAAAACATGATGAAGATCATGTAATGGAATTTCCTTTGTATGATCAATCAAAACATTTTACAGAGATGTGTATGACTACGCTATAATCATAGTCCCATGAAATTATATATAGCAGATAACACATATAATAAATTTCTGTTATGTTTTGTTTATTTTTAATAAAATCAAATGTGACCTTGTTGTTTGCAACTATAGCAATGTCTTCCCCAAAACAGCACAAAACACTTCTGGCCTTTTCACACGGGACGCGGCTGTCGCAAGCGTCTAGTTAATTTTCAATGGGAGACATGCAAAAAGCGGTTTCGCTGGTGGCGCAGAGGCGAAGCGCAAGCGGTGCTCCTGCACCCAAAATCCTGCCGCTTTCACTAACACGGCACTTTGCGGCAATCACCGCTTCCACGAACACCAGAACGCCAAAGATATATTTTTTTTTTATCAACTGCACAAAACGCTTCCTCTACAAGAGAAGGCAGCATCCACGCGGCATTCCCACAAAATAATATCTTGTGACCACGACGTATTATCACATACTCACGAGTTAATATGTTGTGACCACAACAAAACTAGCCTAAGTGAACCGAACATGTCCCCTCTCGGTCACAGTAAATGCTTTGTTCGACTTTTTGTAGATCATCTACTCTTCCCTGTGGATAACCCTTTGACCTACATTCTGTACGATCTGAATTTCTGCGTTTTGAATTTTGAATATTGAATTTGATGTTCCGAATTTCATGTTCAGAACAAATAATCTGCTGTTTGGAAATACACTTTATTAAAATAAACTGCCATAAAAAATCAATTGTTAAATTTCGAATGTTCAATATTCAAGTAAAAAGAAATCTAATTCAGAACTATGTTAAATGCCATATAATATTCAGTTTTGATAAATGACACTTGTCAATAATTTAAATTTACACAATTCAAATTTAAATAGTTTTGTCATAATATAAGCTCCATATACTACCACTCCTAAACTACGCATCACACACTGTAGGCAGCGCAATCCTAACAACCTGCATACTTTGCCTATATCTGTTAACAGGCTATTTTCTTTTTCTATTGGTCTGGAATTGTCAGTGTTATGCATTTGCCAAAAAAGACCATACAATAACAATGTTCTTCTGAATTGATGCACTTTTATTTTACTGATTAGCTAAATGAAAATCCTACAAAATAAACAGAACTGTTCACTAACAATCACGTTATTCTCTATCTTAACTCCTGACGAGCTATACTAGAAATCCAACCGGATTCACCTGCCTTTTTGGTCTAACTGTACCTTCCTAAACAACAGTGGCTTCCGAACCCCTTGATTCAACCTGTTTCTCTTGTACAACATGGGTACAATCATCACCTCTTACATTTGCTGACACAATGCCATGAGCCCTCGTTTTCAGCACACTCATGTCAGTTACCTCATTCTGCCACAGTTCCTCATTTGCTTCTGTTTGTTGCAATTCTGAACCAATGAGCTTGTTTACATGTCTCTTACAGGAACCAGTACCTTAACCACACTTCCTGGTACCCATTTGACACCATCTCATCCCTGGTGGTTATGAACCAAGACCTGTTGCTTTGGCAGGAACTGTCTAACAGTTTTACTGTGGGACCGTTTCTCTTGCTGAGCTTCTTGTTTCTACTGCTTACTCACAGTAAAACTCGGTTTCAAGAGTGACATTCTGGTTTTGAATTTCCTCTTTATAAACAACTCTGCTGGAGTTTTCCCTGTAGTAGACTGAGGGGTGCTTCGGTGACAAAAAAGGAAATTGTGAATACAGTGCATAAAAGACATGTTGTCATACTTTCCCTTTTCCAAGCTCTTTTTAGATTTTGCACTAATCTCTCCGCAGTGCCATTCGAAGCTGGGTGGTACGGAGGACTCTTGATGTGTTTTACACCATTGTTTTTCAGAAACGTCTGAAATTCACTGGACACAAACTGCAGACTGTTATCCAAAATCAATTCATCAAGAAGACCCCAGGTAGAAAAGTAAACCCTTAGAACCTCAATGGTCTCTCCTGCAGTTGTGTTAGACATTAGTGCAATTTCTGGCCAGCGTGAAAAAATATCTGTTACCACCAGAAAATTGTCCTTTCCTTTTTGTGCAAAGTCTGCATGCATTCTTTGCCACAGCCTATTAGGCCAACTCCAATTATGCACAGGAGCCGTAACTGGCTGATTTCTCTCTCCCTGACAAATTTTACAGGTATGTACCAGTGCTTCTATATCCGCATCAAGGTTAGGCCACCAAAAATGGCTTCTAGCTACGGCCTTCATTTTAACTATGCCCTGGTGATTTTTATGTAATTCAGCCAGCATTTGTGACCTTAACACTTAAAGGGCACAATCACCCTTCCACAGTTAGTTTGGTACTTCTCAAAAAATATGGCTTTAGTTGTTCATCAGTAACGTGTTTCTGCCAGTCACTTAACGTGAAATGTTTCACTTTCTGCAGCACTGCGTCTTGTTTTGTCTGCTTTGCTATCTCGTGCAGATATTGGCACCCTATCCTACATTCCGCGCTGCTTATTTGCGGTGAGGAAAGCCTTACTTTCCTCATCCATTTTGATTTGAGTATACGCTTGTGTCAGATCTAATTTTGTGAAATGTTGATTCAATTTGCAGAATCAACACCTAATTTAACATTAATTCAACATCTACAGAACGACCTTAATTCACCCATGCCTTCTGAGGGTAAGACAGTGAAACATCATGATTTCAGTGGTGAAACAATGTTGTTTTAGGACTGTAATTTGAAGAGTGTACAAGTGTCACGAATCTGGTCGGTGTCCTGCTGTCCGCTCACCGCCAGATGTCACTCTTGCCCCTTGCAACCACGGATTGTTAGATTGTATTGTTGTGTTGTTAGCGTTCCCCAGTTTCCCGAGTTCCTAGTTTCCTCGTTCCCGTGTTTTGACTTCTCGCCTGGACTATCGTTTACTCTCTCTGGATTATCTGTATTGCTCCCGTTCGCTCCTGTTCGACCCACGCCTGACTCACGGACTCCGATTGTGCTTCGCCTACGATATCCCTGTCTGCTCTGTTGTTCGACCCTGCCAGTTCGACCATGTATCTGTCTCGTCCCTTTAATAAAAGCTTGCATGTGGATCCGCTCGTCTCTCGTCACTCACTCTCCGTTACAACAAGGTAAATCTCTTTAGCAGCAGTGTGACAGTGAATAGCACAGGCACAATTACTAGTGTAAACAGATATCTATTGGTACAATATGTGTCACATGACTAAATATGCGTCATCGTTTTCAAAAACCTCCGTTTTCACAGTCCACACGACAACGCGAAAACGGCGTTTTCAAATTTATCCACTTTGGAGAGCGTTTTCAAAAAGCTCCGTTTTCCTTGACAAAAACGCCGTCTCAGTATGGACAGAAGGCCAAAACGGAGAGAAAAAGATGCGTTTTCAAACGAAAAACGTATTAGTGTGGACATGGCCAAAGTCTCTGGTGTGGTCCTATATGACCTGCCTGTCTCCCAACCTGTGGTTTTATTAAAGACTTTGTTTTGATTTAAACTTCGTGTTGCACTCATCTATACGTGCACTATGACAGAAAGCCGGTCTGAAACAGCTATACAGCGATTTACCCTGTGTTTTTTTTCCCATTTTTCCCACTGTTTGTTTTGTCTGTTTGTTTTCTCAATGGATCACCTCTCAGTCCTCATCCTTCTCCTGGAGCAGGGGAATCGCTCTCTTGAAGACCACACAAAAGACTTTGTGTTTCTCGCCCCCATGACGCACTATCCAGAAAGCTGCCTTTGCTCGTTCTATCGAGCAGGACTGAAAACCTCCGTCAAAGTGCAGCTGTCTGGGGATGGTCCTCAAGACAGACCGATTATATTGAGTGGGTGCTGGTGTCCAGTAGATCTTCACTGACCGTGGACACCAGACCCAGAGCCCAGTCATCCATCACCCCGACACGCAGAGTACCCCGAGCCCACCGCAGATGGAGAGCCAGCTATCAACGCAACCAACGAGCCATCGGCAACAGGAGCGACAGAGCAAACAATCGCTGCAGAGCTTGAGGCTGTCACGTCCGATCAGGTGCGAGAGCCCGCTACAGCGCCCGCGATGCTGGGAGTCGATGCGGAGCGAGAGGAGGCTACTTGTCATGAATTACCTGCCTGCCTGGAACTATCTGTCTGCTCTGAATGCTGTTTGGAAAAAGATTTGATTGATTTCACTGAGGATATAGAAATGGAACTTCCTGTCTACCCTTAACTGCCTGCCTGCCTGCCTGCCTGGATTTCCCACCCACCCTCCCTCTTTTGCCTATTTCTGTCTGCCATGCTGTATCTGCCATGCCACTGCTGTCCCCTGGTCCCCTGACAGCCCCTCTGCTCACCCTCAGCGCACCATCTGTGCTGCGGGCTCACTGCGGGTCTGCCAGTCTCCATCGGCGTCATGGCTGGAGGATCCCTCATCTTCGCCTCCAGCCTCAGAGTCCTGGACTCCGCCTTCGCCCTCCGACCCTGCGGCTCCACCACGGCTTTCAGCTCCCTTGTCTCCATCGGCCCACCAGCTCCACCGGGCTCCCTCGTCCCTCCAGCTCCGCCTTGGTCGGTCGTCGTCCCGTCATCGCCTCAGGACTCTACTCCTCAGGCTGTGCCTCATCGCTTCATCCCACCGGCTCCGTTGAGCTCCTTCCTCCCTCCGGCTCTGCCTCAGTTCTATGTTGCCCCGGATCCTCGGTGTTGCCCAGGATCTTCGGCTCTCAGTCTCCACCTCAGGCTCCACCGCCACCTGCTCCGCCTCCATCGGTCGGCCCCCTGGAGTCGTCAGCCCTTCCTCCACCATGGCTCCTCCCTCCATCGGCTCCACTGTGGGTCACCATCATGGCTGCGGCCTGGGTCTCACCTGGCTCCTCCTGCTCCAGATTCCTCCTGTCTCCTCCCTCCATCGTCACCTCCCTGGACTGTTCTGTTTCCTCCTTGGCTCCTTCCGCCGTCATCACCACCTTGGACTCTGTTGTTCGTCCTCCTCCTGGGAGTCTGTCCTCTGCCGAAACCTCCTCCCGTATTGACTTTGTGTTGTTCAGCCATTATCTGTCTCCATGTCTCTTTCCTTCATGTCTCCCATCTTCTATGGCATGGGGTCACGCAATGCACTGATCATCCCTTATTCCTGATTATACCTTTTGCAGTGCACTTTAAATCAGAGTCCTGCGCTCGGGCAGCTCCTCCACGGGGTGAGAATGTATGTATATTTATTTTTTAATAATTTTTATTTTATTTAGTTAGGTGTTCAATAACGGCGGTTAGTTTTGTTGTAGTTTTTCATTTATTTGGACATTTCTTTGATTCTTTCTTTGTCTAAGTGCCTTTATATTCATTAAATACAGTTCTTAATACAACACCTTTTACCATTTAAACATGTATACAATATTTCTTACATTTAAACTCATTTAACAAGCATTTTAGAAGTAAAAATGTAACTTTTTATTGTTGCAAAAGTACCTATATGTGGCTTGCTTAAATGACTTGGTTTGCTTTGCATAAAATAAAATTATTTAGGCTACAGCAAAAAACAAACAAACAAAAAAAAAAAAAACAGTTTTATAGATTAAATAAAAAATACACAAACCTATATTTAAAGTCAGGTTTATTTATATAGTACTTCAAACAATACCCATTTCGGTAACACTTTATAATAACCACACACTATGAATCATTAGTTAAGCATTGGTAAATAGTTAATTAATCATTTATAAGGCATTATTCCTACATTAATAGACATTTGTAAGCAGTTTATAAATACAGCTATAAATGCTTTATTCTTGTTTTATAAGAACCTGTATAATATACTTAATTGTATTTTCATACTTTATTAAGGATCAGTTAATCATTTCTAAATTAAGCATTACATTATTTACAAACCGGTTAGTTAGTAGTTGTAAGTGGTTCATGAGATCATTTAAAAGGTGTTAGTAAATGATTCATAAACTATTTGAATGCACATTTTACATCTTATTATTCAGACATATATTTACAGTTAGTCTGTGTGTTAATAAATGCTTAAATAACATATTCCTACTGTAACTCATAATTCATTCAGGCAGTTATAAAACATTTACTAGCTGTCAGTTAATGGTTTTTGTGAGCTCATCTAAAGTGAGGACTATTTATGCCTTGTAATGCGTTTACAAATGAGATTTAAATGCTCATTTATCTTCTAAACAGAAAAAGGAAAACACAAGTTATGTTTTCTGGAGGTGTGCAGGAATTATAATTTTTCTATGGCATTGCAGAGATTTATTTTTTTTATTTTATTACTTTTTATTTTCATTTATATGTTCAGTTGTACCGTTTCATTTTTGCAGAGGTTTATTTTTCATATTATATCAAATTGTTTTATATTCATTTATATGTACAGTTTAATTTCTTTTGCATCTTGAAATAAATTTTTTGAAATAAATATGTTTATGGTCTGTTTCCCTCTGTGTTGTGTTTTCCTTTTTCTGTTTAGAAGATAAATGAGCCTTTAAATCTCATTTGTAAACACTTTACAAGGCATAAATAGTCCTCACTTTAGATGAGCTCACAAAAACAGTTAACTGACAGCTAGTAAATGTTTTATAACTGCCTGAATTAATTATGAGTTACAGTAGGAATATTATTGTTATTAAAGCATTTATTAACACACTGACTAACTGTTAATATATGTCTGAATAATAAGATGTATAAATGTGTATTCAAATAGTCTATTAATCATTTACTAACACTTTCTAAATGATCTCATGAACCACTTACAACTACTAATTAACCAGTTTGTAAATAATGTAATGCTTAATTTAGAAATGATTAACTGATCCTTAATAAAGTATGAAAATACAATTATTAAGAATATTATACAGATTCTTATAAAACAAGAATAAAGCATTTATAGCTGTATTTATAAACTGCTTACAAATGTCTATTAATGTAGGAATAATGTTTTAAAAATGATTAATTAACTATTTACCAATGCTTAACTAATGATTCATAGTGTGTAGTTATTATAGTGTTACCCAGATTTCTTCAAAACACTTTACAGTAATAAAGCAGCATCAGCATCAGCATCATTCTTCAAACTGTATTTTTACCTAAATTAAATTAAATTCCAACTGTAAAGCAGATCTACAGATAATATGATCTAATTGTTCAGCTCAATCCCATTCAGTCATTCAGTGAGCTTATTTCACTTCTCCTTTTGACTGACAGTATGAAAAGAATGTGACTAATGATTACAATCCAAATGGAGAAGTGTTCGTCCAGCTAGGGTGTATGCTACATGAAGAATTGTCAATTGTCAAACAATTAGGTCCTATACACACACACACACACACACACACACACACACGCATACACATGCTTATGAATTATGTTACATTAAGTCTTTTTTCAAACATGTGGATGTGCGCTGCTTATTGTTTAGGCCAGATTCAGGTTACATGGATTTAAGTCAAAATACCATTAAAGGTAGATATAATCTATTGTAAGTTTGTTGCATTATATTCATTATTGTTCTTTTTTTGTGTGTGCTGCACAATTCGATGTAAATATTTGCCTGTTAATATTTGCAAGATGTGTATCATACAGTAAAACTACATTGTGTGTGTTTGTTTGTTTTTTAGTAATCCAGAAGGCAACCAACAAATGCTTACTAGTGAATTGAAAATAAGGGAGAAAACGCTTCAGTGTTAGGCGTGAATTATTTCCTAATTAAATAACAGTAACAAGTAAATGGGTGAATAACAGTCATTTCCATTTTAGAATTGCTTGACTTGATAATTTTTCAATATTTAGGGTTTCTAGCTGTTTCTGTGAATAATACTTACATTTAAATTTAGTCATTTAGCAGACACTTTTATCCAAACCAACTTACAAATGAGGACAATAGAAGCAATCAAGACCAACAAGAAAGCAATAATATGCAAGTGCTGTGACAAGTTTTGTTTATCCTATCGTGGTACAGGTAGCAAGGTTTATATGTATAATAAATGAAAACAAACTGATAAAATAGAATTAGAATAAAAAGAGTTAGAGTGTCAAATACTTAATGATGCACCATCATTACATTAAGAATAATATTAGAGATAATTAAGTTGGTTTTATTGTTTTTGGATTAGCCCTGCTGGCAGCTACATTTACTAAGTACACTGAAATACACTAAACGTACATGTGCGCTAATATTCTGAAATAAAGTTTTTTAAAAAAGTTACCGTGATCTCAATGTTTTACTGATATTTAACATGACAGAAACATAGAATATTTTGCTCACCTTTCAGAGTTTCTTTGCTTGTAGGAATTCTTACGGTCAGATTCAAGATATTTTGCAGTTATCACGCTTATGTCCTTTATATATCCTGCCAGCATTGCAAGGGGTGGAGGCATGTGGAAAGTCCCGAGCCACGTATTTTTGGTTTCACTTGTAACATCTTGCACAAAAACATTTCTCATCTGTGATGCCATGACAATATTTCACATGGTTCAATAAAATGCACAAAACATTTCAGCCTTGTGCCAAAACAAGGACACTTGTCGAGTGGAACTGATTTTCTGGAAAGATTGGTAAAAGGCTGTAGAAGATTTAAAAACATATTGCTACTTTTCATTTCCTATTTGACTCTTGGCCTCTCTGAAATGTAAACACATTTGTGAAACTCCCTACCTCATTAAATTTTAAAATATTTTTGCAAGCTTTTCTGCGAGAGTTGCTCTATAAATTGTGCCATGTTGTTCTTAGAGAAAGCCATGTTGCAGTCCTCAATATTAGTTCATGCTTTTGATATGGCTTAGCTGCTGAGTGAGTAAATTTGATACCTTTCTCTCTTCTTTTGGAAAGTATAATGGTCTATTGGATAAGAAGCATATTCTTGACAAAAAGCCATATTTGTGGTTTTCACTGTCCAAAGCAATTTTTACTTTCATTTGGCACATGACCAAAACATTTTGTTAACTCTGTATCCTACATTGAAGTGAAAGTAATTTAGAGTGTTGTTTGCAAATTTGTCACTGTGATACTTTCTGGGTTACTTTTTGGTTTGTGTCCTGTTGGTTTTGTTTTTCTTTTCTACAAATAGATTTTTGTTTGTTTGTTGTTTTGTACAAGGCTGAGATGTTTTTTGCATTTTATTGAACCATAAAAAATATTGTCATGGCATCACAGATAAGAAATGTTGTATTGTTTTTGTGCAAGATCTTACAAGTGAAACCAAAAATACATGGCTCGGGACTTTCCACATGCCTCCACCCCCTTGCAATGCTGGCAGGATATATAAAGGACATGAGCGTAATTCATTGCAAAATATCTTGAATCTGACTGTAAGAATTCCTACAAGCAAAGAAACTCTGAAAGGTGAGCAAAATATTCTGTCATGTTTCTGTCATGTTCCAAATATCAGTAAAACATTCTATCTGCTTGTTTTTATTTATATATATATATATATATATAGAGAGAGAGAGAGAGAGAGAGTGTGGATAGAATAGAAAAAGAATGAATATATATACACACACATATACATTTACATAAATATATCCTCTATAGCGTTTATATATATAGATGTATATATATGTACTGCGGTGGGCTAACCGAGACTTGTCATATCACTTGCATATTGTTGCTCTTTTGTTGGTCTTGATTGCTTCTATTGTCCTCATTTGTATGTCACTTTGGATAAAAGTGTCTGCTAAATGAATACATGTAAATGTAAGTATTATTCACAGAAACAGCTAAAAAAACTAATTATTTAAAATGATCAAGTCAAGCAATCACAAAATGGAAATGACTGTTAATTACCTATTTAATTCAATTCAATTCAATTCAAATTTATTTGTATAGCGCTTTTCACGATACATATCGTTGCAAAGCAGCTTTACACCAAATTGACATTTTTACAATATATGTAGTAGTAGCTTGATGTACATATGGCAGAGATGTGTGGTAAAGATCAATTAATGACATAATCAAACAGACAAAGAACACTATAAATTAGTAGCAGAATTCGGTAGTGCTGTATGTTTTCAGGGTTGGCATCATCTGAAGTCCTCTGTGGGGTTGGCATCATCTCTTCTTAAGTGTTCTGGATCCACACTGGAGCTTGTGAATTCCTAGTTACCATGGGATGTCAATCCCATGGCAAAAACAGAGAACAAATAGGAACATAATTAGCGTAGCTGCCGTTCAAACTAAGAAAAGGAAGGTTTGTTAAACCAGAGCTAAAAGATTAATAATGAACATTTGATCAGATATAGCTGCAGGAAAAGTTTGAAATGCATTATTTGAATGCTTGGCTAAAAAGATGTGTCTTTAATCTAGATTTAAACAGAGACAGTGTGTCTGAACCCCGAACGTTATCAGGAAGGCTGTTCCAGAGTTTGGGTGCCAAATGTGAAAAAGCTCTACCTCCTTTAGTGGACTTTGCTATCCTAGGTACTACCAACAGTCCAGAGTTTTGCGACCTTAGGGAGCGTGATGGATTGTAGCGTGGTAGAATACTAGTTAGGTACGCAGGAGCTAAACCGTTAAGTGCCTTATAGGTAAGTAGTGCTATTTTGTAGCTGATGCGGAACCTAATAGGTAGCCAGTGCAGAGACTTTAAAATTGGGGTAATATGATCATATTTTCTTGACCTGGTAAGGACTCTAGCAGCTGCATTTTGGACTATCTGTAGCTTGTTTATTGAAGATGCAGGACAACCACCTAGTAGTGCATTACAATAGTCCAGTCTAGAGGTCATGAATGCGTGAACTAGCTTTTCTGCATCAGAAACAGGTCACATGTTTCGCAGCTTGGCAAGATGGAAGAATGCTGTTTTTGTAACATGAGAAATATGATTTTCAAAAGACAAGTTGCTGTCTAATATAACACCCAGGCTTTTGACTGTAGTGGAAGTAACAGTACATCCGTCTAGTTGTAAATTGTAAGTCAAAAGATTCTGTGTATTGTTTTTAGGTCCAATAAGTAATATCTCTGTCTTATCTGAATTTAATAGCAGAAAATTGTTGGTCATCCAATCTTTTACATTTTTAACACACTCTGTTAACTTCGATAATTCAGAAGTTTCATCTGGTCTTGTTGAGATATATAGTTGAGTATCATCAGCATAACAATGGAAACTAATCCCGTGTTTTCTAATAATATTACCAAGGGGCAGCAAGTATATTGAAAATAGTAGAGGACCTAGAACAGATCCTTGTGGCACTCCATACTTCACTGGTGATAACTGAGATGACTCCCCATTTAAATAAACAAAGTGGTAGCGATCAGACAGGTAGGATCTAAACCATTTTAAAGCCTGCCCTTGGATACCTGCATAATTTTGTAGTCGATCTATTAGTATGTCATGATCTATAGTGTCGAACGCAGCACTAAGATCAAGTAAAACTAGCAATGAGATGCAGCCTTGGTCTGATGCAAGAAGCAAGTCATTAGTGATTTTAACAAGTGCAGTTTCTGTGCTGTGATGGGGCCTGAAACCTGACTGAAATTCTTCATAGATATCATTTTTTTGCAAGAATGAGCACAGTTGAGCAGATATAACTTTCTCTAAAATTTTAGACATAAATGGAAGATTAGAAATGGGTCTATAATTTGCCAGTTCACTAGGGTCTAGTTGTGGTTTCTTAATAAGAGGCTTAATAACCGCCAGCTTGAATGGTTTAGGGACGTGACCTAAAGATAACGATGAGTTGATAATATTGAGAAGCGGTTCTTCTGCCACAGGTAACAATTCTTTCAGTAATTTAGTGGGTACGGGATCTAATAGGCATGTTGTTGGTTTAGACACAGTGATGAGTTTATTTAACTCTTCCTGTCCTATAGCGGTAAAGTACTGCAGTTTTTCTTTGGGTGCGACGAAAGAAGTTGACATATTAGATGCAGTATAATCTACACTGGTTATTGTATTTCTGATGTTATCTATTTTATCAGTGAAGAAATTCATAAAGTCATTGCTATTAAACTGTAAAGGAATATTTAGATCAGGTGGCGTCTGGTTATTTGTTAATCTAGCCACTGTGCTAAATAAAAACCTTGGATTGTTTTGGTTATTTTCTATGAGTTTGCGGATATGCTCAGCCCTAGCAGCTTTTAAAGCCTGTCTATATCTGGACATACAGTTTTTCCATGCAATTCTAAAAACTTCCAAGTTAGTTTTTCTCCATTTGCGCTCAAGATTGCGAGTTTCTTTCTTGAGGGAATGGGTATTACTGTTGTACCATGGCGCAATACGTTTTTCTCTAACTTTTTTCAATTTGATGGGGGCAACAGCTTCTAACGTATCGGAGAAGATGGTGCCCATATTGCTAGTCATTTTGTCTAGATCCTGTGTATTAAGGGGTACACAGAGCAGTTGAGATAAATCAGGCAGGTTATTTGTAAATCTATCTTTGGTGGCTGGAACAATAGTTCTGCCAAGACGATAACGTGGAGCCATATAGTTAATATCAGTGATACGCAGCATGCACGATACAAGGAAATGGTCAGAAACATCATCACTTTGAGGTACGATATCTATATCTGTAAAATCAATTCCATGCGATATAATTAAATCTAGCGTATGATTAAAACGATGAGTGGGCATTTTGCTTGACTCCGAAAGAGTTTATTAGGTCAGTAAACGCAAGTCCTAACGCATCATTTGTATTATCAATGTGAATGTTAAAATCTCCGACAATTAGCACTTTATCAAAATTAACCAATAGTTCTGAAAGGAATTCTGCAAATTCTTTTAGGAAATCTGTATATGGCCCTGGCGGTCTATACACAGTAGCTAAAACAAGAGATAGGAGAGATTTCTTTTGCATATCTGGCAGAGTAACATTAAGCAAAAGTATTTCAAATGAATTAAACCTGTATCCTGTTTTCTGAGTAACACTGAGAATATCACTATATATTGTTGCAACACCACCACCACGACCACTCTGACGGGGCTCATGCTTATAGTAGTAGTTTGGTGGAGTAGATCCATTTAGACCAATATAATCATTAGGTTTTAGCCAGGTTTCGGTTAAGCAGAGTACATCAAAACTATTATCTGTGATCATTTCATTCACAATAACTGCTTTCGGTGCAAGTGATCTAATGTTTAGCAGCCCAAGCTTTAAAAATGGTTTCTGTTCGTGTATTTTGCTTTTTTCTGGTTTAATTACGATCAGATTTTTTCTAGATCCTGCATTAAATTTATGTTTTGATCTCACTATTCGAGGAACAGACACAGTCTTTATAGATTGGACAGTGCAAGTACTATCATTTAAGCGTTCAGAACAAAAGCCATCGTAGCAATCATTTGAGAATGTACTTACTAGTCAAATGGAGCGTAGCGTCCTGGAGATGTTGTCCGACAGCAGCTCCGCTCCGACTCTGCTGGGGTGCAGGCCATCAGCACGGAAAAGCCTAGGACGTTCCCAGAAAAGATTCCAATTATTAACAAAGAGCAGTTTCTGTTCTTTACACCATGTCAGTAACCATTCATTTAGAGCAAGAAGTCTACTGAACCTTTCGTGCCCACGTCGATACGTGGGAAGCGGTCCTGACACGATGATCCTCGTCGCGGGCGACGTGCTGCGAACCGTCTCGATCAGGCTGCTGAAGTCCGTCTTCAGAACCTCCGTCTGCCGCAGCTTGGTGTCGTTCACCCCCGCGTGCAGGACGATCGCGCAGACGCTCTCGCCGTCCTTCAGGATTGCGGGTATCTGCGCAGAAACATCGAGAACGCGAGCACCAGGAAAACAGTGGGTGTGGACTTTACCTTTAGCTAAAGTAGCACGTACGTACCGGACAATGGAGTCTCCGACGATCACAGCGTCGCGTTCCGTCTCGCGGAGGGGAGCGAAGCGGTTCCGGGTGGAGATCTCGAAGACCGGAGGCGGCGGAGGGGGCGAGGTCCTCGGCCGGGGCCTGGCTCGCGTCTTCCGCTGCTGCTGCACCCAGGGTCCGTGGTGTCCCGGCGCCGGAGTGAAGGACATCTGGGAAGATCGCGTCCAGGGTGCACGGGAGCTGTGCAGAGAAGCACACGGAGTAGAGGTGGTCAGAGTGTTAGTATCGCGCTGTATAACGTTACCCCGGGAGGATTCCAGAGCGGCTCTCCGCTCTCTCAGCTCGGTCTGCCGCACCAACAGCTCCTGAATCTGCTTCTCCACGGCCTCCAGCTCGAGCTGCAACGAGTGCAGCTCGAACGTGTCCTCACCTGCACTCAAAGGTGGACACAAATTCGCCATTAAAGCAAGTAACAGTGAGTAAACAATGGTAATGTGTGTAAATAGTGTGTAAACAATGCAAGCAGGATTAGCGGCAACCACGCTGGTGCTGCTAACGGGCTATAAGCTAGCAACTCGGGAAATCAAACAAAACTAGTTATAACAAAGTAATCCGGATGTTTTAGTTGTAAAATACAACAGGGGGTATATTCACACGTTATAAGAAACGAAAATGATGGTGTATAAATTTGATTTTAAATTGAAAAACAGACAATAAGAAATCTACTTAACGGAGCTCAAACTCTACACGTGCGACCGCAACAAACGGGAAGTGACGTCACACAGGCAGCATGAGCAATATGACACAAGTGCTGATTTTGTCCCGATCTATTTACTTATTACTGATATTTAATATGGAAATAATTCACGCCTAACATTGAAGCATTTTCGCCCTTATTTTCAACTCACTGGACAGGTCAGCATTTGTTGGTTTCCTTCTGGATTACTAAAAAACAAACACAATGTAGTTTAACTGTATGATATACATCTTGCAAATATTAACAGGCTCTGTACCATCTTGGTGTGAAAAAACAAATTTGAATTGTGCAGCACAAAAAAAAAAGAAAAAGAAATATAGCTGCAAGCAGCAATGACGGGCCCTCGCCCCCAGCACATCCGCAACCCTGGTGCCATCAGAAAAACGGTGCCCAGCGGGCACATGCATTGACAGTAACCCTGTGGCAGTTTGGATTGAAGGGTTACAGCAATGAAAGGGTTAAAAGCAAAATGCTTTTAAATCATTCTGATAGACTGAGAATGAGCTGAAATAGATTCCTTATCCTATGAGGTCATCTTGTGTTCATCCTTGGTATTGCAGTCTTCATCTGCCAGTTTAAAAGGGTAATAGTTTAAATGTTTTTGTGGTCTCTTAAAACATGATAAACATATTTCCTAAGAATGACTTGTTTTTCATATGTAAAAAGTTGTGAACAGTTAGGATAATGCACTTTAAATGCACTCTCTCTCTCTCTCTCACACACACACACACACACACACAGCCACTCAACTACCCCCAGTCACACTTACACACACACACATACTTAAGCACATTCCCTGACACAGTCTTAGAGTGAGAGAGTTAGAGTGAGATCAGATGTTTAATAGTTTTTTAATTTCCTATTTTTTGTAGACTATTTTATATCGATGGAAGTAAGCATTTATTTCTCAGAATGACTAGTTCTATGTATATAAAAAGTTTTGGTGTTTGGATGCTGCATTTTAAAATTACGATTATGTTTTTTACTGCTACTTTAATAAATCACCATAAATCAACCGTTCAAGATATCCCAAATCCACCCGCAATTTAACATCTTCAGTATGTTGGCATCATGTTGACAAAGTTTGGTGTGAACTACTTATTCCTGCTTGGAGGAGTATGAATTTATTTATAGCCTGATTTTTCCAAAAATCCTCATTCAAATCAAAATAGCCGACTTCCTGTTGGTCGCAGCTAATGGGTGTAAATTAGAAAGTTGTCCGGCTTGATGAGACCAATATACATACCGACTTTGGTGTCTGTAGCTAAAACTAACCCCCCCACTTTTGACAAAAGGTGGAGCTATAGAGCGCCTCCTCCACGCCCATTTATGAGCCTTTGCCAGTGTCTAACTATCATTAATACTGATGTGTGTGTTGAGTTTCATGAAAATGTAAGCTTATTAAGTGCCCCAAAAGCACAGGAAACCAATGTTAAAGTTTGACACGTTGCCATGGAAACAGCATTTAATGTATCAACAACCCCTTTACAGATTCTCATTGGCCATGTTTTGACATAATTCTGATGAAGTTTGAAGCAAATCGAGTAAAAATAACTAAGTGATATCAAAGCATTTTTAAAAGAGACACACTTCCTGTTGCCAGTTGGTGGCGCTATAACTTTGACTCCTAATAGTCACATCTATGTGATCGGCATCATACAACGAACAAACCACTGAAGTTTCATCCAAATCAGACAATGTGTGCAGTAGTTATTAGCCATTTCCTGTTTCTCATTTCTCGCCATAATTTCAACGCCTCACCATGGTCAAACCGTTTGAGATATCAAAAATCCCCTCACAATTTTTCATCCCCAATGTCTTGAGATCAGGTTGACCGAGTTTGGTGGTAATTGGGTAAAAAACCTAGGACAAGTATATCAAATTCCAGAGCATGCATTTTTGACAAAACCCAGAATAACCAACTTCCTGTTGGGATTAGCTAAAGCCGTAGAGAGCGAAAGTTGTTCAGATTGATTAGTTCTATATGTGTACTGAGTTTCATTTGTGTAAGTGCAAGTATATGTGATATAACCCTAACCCTTTCAGGGCTCGGGCCCTAATAAACAGAGCAATTCCAATAGGGTCCTCACACCATCGGTGCTCGGGCCCTAATTAAAGCTGCAAGCAGCGATGAAAGGGCCCTCGCACCCGGGCTCACCGCCGACCAGAGGCGAATGGTGGGCACTATGCTTTTCACATCGTAAATTTAGGAGGAATCTGTCAAAGTCATTAAGATGTGCCAAACTTCCTGCTGCCAGCTGGTGGCGCTATGCCTATAACTGAATATTGGAATGTAGATGTGTTCAGGCCAGCACTTTTGTCAAACATACGAACTTTGGTGCAGATTGAATATAGTATGCTTGAGCTAGTGTAAGACATGACATATCCTGCTGCCAACAGGTGGCGCTATGATTATATCTGAATATTGGTCTTTAGATATCTTCAGGCCAGGATTCTTATCAAACATGTGAAGTTTGGGGAAGATTGGACATTGTTTGCAGGAATTGCAACAACTTCCGGTTTCATGGCTTTAACAAGATGTTTTAGCACTTAGTAAGTGTTGCTAGCATGTTTGAGTGTGTTTTTAGCAAGTTTAGCACTCAGTGGCTTATTTTAGTGTGTTGCTAATAGTGTATCACAGTGTTAAACATCACTTCTTGTTGACAGTAGGCGGTGCTATGACTATAACTGAATATTGTTACGTAAATGTGTTCAGACCACGACTCTTATCAAACCTGTTTAGTTTGGGTCAGACTGGACATTGCATGCCTGAGTTACAGTAACTTCCTGTTTCATTGTATTATTAGCATGCTTTAGCATATTAGCTAAGTGTTACTAGCATGCTTTACTATGTTTGTAGCATGTTGAATATTAAGTTTGGGGCAGATTGGACATTGTATGCAGGAGTTACAGCAATTTCTCTTTGTATTAATATCATGCTTTAGCTCTTAGCTAAGTGTTGCTAGCATGTTTTAACATGATTCTAGCATGATGCTAGCCTATTTAAAACTTGCTAACGCTTTTTAATATGTTACTAGGAGTCCGTAACACCATTAAACATGTCACTTCCTGTTGTCAGGAGGTGGCGCTATAATTATAACTGAATATGGGCATGTATATATCTTCAGACCAGGACTCTTATCAAACATGTGAAGTTTGGGGCAGATTGGACATTGTTTACATGAATTACAACAACTTCCTGTTTTATGTCTTTAACAACATGCTTTAGCACTATGTAAGTGTTGCTAGCATGTTTGAATGTGTTTTTAACTAGTTTAGCACTCAATGGCTTTTTAGTGTGTTGCTAATAGTGTATCACAGTGTTAAATGTCACTTCCTGTTGACAGTAGGTGGCGCTATGACTATAAGTGAATATTGTAACATAAATGTGTTCAGACCAGGACTCTTATCAAACATGTTAAGTTTGGGGCAGATTGGACATTGTATGCCTGAGTTACAGTAACTTCCTGTTTATTGTATTAATAACATGCTTTAACACTTAGCTAAGTGCTAATATGTTATAGCATGTTTCTAGCATGTTGCTACCCTATTTAACACTTGTTGATATTTTTAAAATGTTGCGTTCATTACAGAGTGCAACATCTCACTTCCTGTTGCCAGCAGGTGGTGCCATGACTATAACTGAATACCGGCATGGGCATGTGTTCAGGCCAGGACTCTTATGAAACAAGTTAAGTTTGGGGCAGATTGGACATTGTATGCCTGAGTTACAGTAACTTCCTGTTTCATTGCATTAATAACATGCTTTAGCACTTAGCTAAGTGTCGCTAACATGTTATAGCATGTTTCTAGCATGTTGCTACCCTATTTAACATTTGTTGATATTTTTAAAATGTTGCTAGGCATCCACAACAGTATTAAACATGTGACTTCCTGTTGCCAGCAGGTGGCGCTATGACTATAACTGAATATGGACATGGACATGTGTTCAGATCAGGGCTCTTATCAAACATGTTAAGTTTGGGGCAGATTGGACATTGTATGCCTGAGTTAGAGTAACTTCCTGTTTCATTGTATTATTAGCATGCTTTAACATATTAGCTAAGTGTTGCTAGCATGCTTTACTATGTTCGTAGCATGTTGAATATTAAATTTGGGTCAGATTGGACATTGTGTGCATGAGTTACAGCAATTTTCTTTTTCTTTGTATTGATAGCATGCATTAGCTCTTAGCTAAGTGTTGCTAGCATGTTGTAGCATGATTGTAGCATGTTGCTAGCCTATTTAAAACTTGCTAATGCTTTTTAATATGTTGCTAGGAGTCCGTAACAGTGTTAAACATGTCACTTCCTGTTGTCATCAGGTGGCGCTATGACTATAACTGAATATGGGCACTGACGTGTTCAGGACTGGACTCTTATCACACCTGTGAAGTTTGAGGCAGATCGGACATTGTTTGCCTGAGTTACAGCCACTTCCTTTTTCATGGCGACACGTCGAAATTTTGTCAGGCCGCCACGGACACGCCCCTCGACGAAAACTCAAAAGCTTCGCAATTTAACATCGCAAAGGCCTTATGATAACACTCAGCAAATTTGAAGATGATCGGATAAAAACTGTAGGAGGAGTTCGTTAAAGTACGAGGCCTGAAAATGGCAAAAACTGCACAAAAATCGTACAGGAAATTCAATATAACGGACTTCCTGTTGGGTTTAGGATGTTGTACCAGGAGACTTTTTTGTAGGTATTGGTGTGCTACACCTGTGTACCGAGTTTCGTACATGTACGTGAAACGCAGCTCGAGGCGCACTCCGTTGAAATTTTATAGGTGGCGCTATCGAGCCATTTTGCCACACCCACTTCTGAAAACCATATCAGATGTAAATTTTCGCCAGGACTGATGCGTGTGCAAAGTTTCATGAGTTTTCGAGCATGTTTAGGCCCTCAAAAAGACTTTTTACTTTGGAGAAGAAGAAGAAGAAGAAGAAGAAGAAGAAACAGAGCAATTCCAATAGGGTCCTCGCACTGCAGTGCTCGGGCCCTAAATATAGCTGCGAGCAGCGATGACGGGCCCTCGCCGCCAGCGCAATCGCCATGCCGGTAGCATCAGGAAAACGGTGCCCAGCGGGCACATGCTTTAACAGTAACCCTGTGTCATTTTGGATTGAAGGGTTACATCAATGAAAGGGTTAAAATCAAAACGCTTTTAAATCATTCTGATAGACTGAGAATGAGCTGAAAAAGATTCCTTATCCTATGAGGTCATCTTGTGTTCGTACTCGGTATTACAGTCTTCATCTGCCAGTTTACATCTGTGATATTTTTAATCTTTTTGCAGTCTCTGAAAACATGATAAACATATTTCCTAACAATGACTTGTTTTTCCATATGTAAAAAGTTGTGAAGATTTAGCATAATGAACTGTAAATGCACTCTGTCTCTCTCTCTCTCTCTCTCTCTGTCTCACGCACACACATACACACAAGCACTCAGGCACAAACCACCCCTCCCCCACACACAGAGTTAGAGTGAGAGAGTTAGAGTGAGAGATGATGTTTAATAGTTTTTTAATTTTCTATTTTTACTAGAGTATTTTATATCGATGGAAGTAAGCATTTATTACTCAGAATGACTAGTTCTATGTATGTAAAAAATTTTGAAGCGTTTGGTTGCTGCATTTTAAAGTTATAGTTATGTTTTTTACTGCTATTTTAATAAATCAATATAAATCAACCATTGAAGATATCCCAAATCCGCTCACAATTTAACATTGTCAGTATGTTGGCATCATGTTGACAAAGTTTGGTGTAAATTCATTGTTTTTTGTAGGAGTAGTATTCATTCATTCACAGCTATATTTTTCCAAAAATCCACATTCAAATCAAAATAGCAGCCTTCCTGTTGGTCGCAGCTAATGGATGTAAATTGGAAAGTTGTCCGGCTTGATGAGATCAATAATACATACCAATATACATACCGAGAACAATATACATACCTAACTAACTAACTTGACAAAAGGTGGCGCTATAGAGCGCCTCCTCCACGCCCGTTTATGAGCCTTTGCCAGTATCTAACTATCATTAATACTGATGTGTGTGTTGAGTTTCATGAAAATCTAAGCTTATTAAGTGCCCCAAAAACATAGAAAACAAATGTTAAAGTTTGACACATTGCCATGGCAACAGCATTTAATGTATCAACGACCCCTTTACAGATTCTCATCGGCCGTGTTTTGACATTATTCTGATGAAGTTTGAAGCAAATCGAGTAAAATTAAGAGGCTGATTTAAAAGCATTTTTAAAACGTCACACTTCATGCTGCCAGTTGGTGGCGCTATAACATTGACTCCTGATAGTCACATCTATGTGATCGGCATCACAGAACGAACAAACTCCTGAAGTTTCATCAGAATCAGACAATGTGTGCAGTAGTTATTAGCCATTTCCTGTTTCTCATTTCTTGCCATAATTTTGTCGCCTCGCCACGGCCAAACCGTTAGAGATATCAAAAATCCCCTGGCAATTTAGTATCCCCAATGTCTTGAGGTCATGCTGACCGAGTTTGGTGGCCGTCGGAATAAAGGCCTCCGAGGAGTATATCAAATTCCAGAGCATGCGCTTTTTAAACAGCCCTGAATAGCTCACTTCCTGTTGGGATTAGCTAATGACATAGAGTGCGTGAGTTGTTCGGCTCAGTGAGATCTACATGTGTACCGAGTTTCATATGTATACGTGCAAGTATGTGTGGGATATACATCAAGTTTTTTGACTGTGTTCCAGGGGGCGCTGTAGAGCCTCTGTGCCACGCCTGGGTCCCAGCCTCTGTGGCGTCCTAATGGCCGCAGATTCCAACGTGTGTGCCAATTTTCAAGAGTTTTTGAGCATGTTAAGACCCCCAAAATGCCCAGAAAGGTGGAAAAAAAAAAATAAAATAAAAAAATATATAGCTGCAAGCAGCGATGGGCGGGCCCTCGCCGCCAGCGCATCCGAATGAAAGGGTTAAAAGCAAAATTATTTTAAATCATTCTGACAGACTAAGAATGATCTGAAAAAGATTCCTTATCCTATGAGGTCATCTTTTGTTCATCCTTGGTATAATAGTCTTCATTTGCTAGTTTACATGTGTGATATTTTAAATGTTTTTGCGGTCTCTGAAAATACGATAAACATATTTCCTAACAATGACTTGTTTTTCATATGTAAAAAGTTGTGAAGAGTTAGGATAATGCACTTTAAATGCACTCTCTCTCTCTGTCTCTGACAGCCACCCTCCCCCACTGTCAACACTCACACTTAAACACACACACTCACACTTGACGCACACACATAGAGTTAGAGTGAGAGAGTTAGAGTGAGATCAGATGTTTAATAGTTTTTTAATTTTCTATTTTTTGTAAACTATTTTATATCGATGGAACTAAACATTCATTTCTCAGAATGACTAGTTCTGTGTATGTAAAAAGTTTTGAAGTGTTTGGATGCTGCATTTTAAAGATTATGGATATGTTGTTTACTGCTAATTTAAAAAATCACCATAAATCAACCGTTCAAGATATCCCAAATCCGCTCGCAATTTAACATCTTCAGTATGTTGGCATCATGCTGACAAAGTTTGGTGTGAACTACTTATTCCTGCTTGGAGGAGTATGAATTTATTTATAGCCCGATTTTTCCAAAAATTCACATTCAAATCAAAACAGCAGACTTCCTGTTGGTCGCAGCTAATGGATGTAAATTAGAAAGTTGTCCGGCTTGATGAGAACAATATACATACCAAGTTTGGTGTCTGTAGCTAAAACTAATCCCCCAACTTTTGACAAAAGGTGGCGCTATAGAGCGCCTCCTCCACGCCCATTTATAAGCCTTTGCCAGTGTCTAACTATCATTAATACTGATGTGTGTGTTGAGTTTCATGAAAATGTAAGCTTATTAAGTGCCCCAAAAACACAGGAAACAAATGTTAAAGTTTGACACGTTGCCATGGCAACAGCAATTAATGTATCAACGACCCCTTTACAGATTCTCATCGGCTGTGTTTTGACATTATTCTGATGAAGTTTGAAGCAAATCGAGTAAAAATAAGAGGCTGATTGAAAAACATTTTGAAAATGACACACTTCCTGCTGCCAGTTGGTGGCGCTATAACTTTGACTCTCAATAGTCACATCTATGTGATCGGCATCATACAACAAACAAACTCCTGAAGTTTCATCAGAATCAGACAATGTGTGCAATAGTTATTAGACATTTCCTGTTTCTCATTTCTCGCCATAATTTCGTCGGCTCGCCACGGCCAAACCGTTCGAGATATCAAAAATCCCTCCGCAATTTAGCATCCCCAATGTCTTGAGGTCATGCTGACCAAGTTTGGTGAACGTCGGAATAAAGGCCTCAGAGGAGTATATCAAATTCCAGAGCATGCACTTTTTAAACAGCCTTGAATAACTCACTTCCTGTTGGGATTAGCTAATGACATAGAGTGCGTGAGTTGTTCAGCTCAGTGAGATCTACATGTGTACCGAGTTTCATATGCAT
Organism: Labeo catla; assembly: GCA_012976165.1. Lineage (NCBI taxonomy): Eukaryota > Metazoa > Chordata > Actinopteri > Cypriniformes > Cyprinidae > Labeo > Labeo catla. Next base: position 1,594,045 of record VONZ01000117.1, read on the forward strand.
ACGTGCAAGTATGTGCGGGATATACATCAAGTTTTCGAAAGGTGTTCCAGGGGGCGCTGTAGAGCCCCTGTGCCACGCCCGGGTCCCAGTCTCTGCGGCGTCCTAATGACCACAGATTCCAATGTGTGTGCCGATTTTCAAGAGTTTTTGAGCATGTTAAGGCCCCCAAAATGCCCCGGATAGTTGAAAAGAAAAAAAATAAAATAAAATAAAAAAAATAATAATAATCCTTAGAAAAACAATAGGGCCTTCGCCCTTTTAGGGCTCGGGCCCTAATAATAATAAATTTAGCTGCAAGCAGCGATGACGGGCCCTCGCCGCCAGCGCATCCGCAATCCTGGTGCCATCAGAAAAACGGTGCCCAGCGGGCACATGCATTGACAGTAACCCTGTACCAGTTTGGATTGAAGGGTTACAGCAATGAAAGGGTTAAAAGCAAAATGCTTTTAAATCATTCTGGTACACTGAGAATGAGCTGAAAAAGATTCCTTATCCTATGAGGTCATCTTGTGTTCATCCTTGGTATTACAGTCTTCATCTGCTAGTTTACAAGTGTGATATTTTAAATGTTTCTGCGGTCTCTGAAAACATGATAAACATGTTTCCTAAGAATGACTTGTTTTTCATGTGTAAAAAGATGTGAAGAGTTAGGATAATGCATTTTAAATGCACTCTCTCTCTGTCTGTCTCTCTGTCACACACACACAGCCACTCAACTACCTCAGTCACACTTACACACACACATACACAGACTTAAGCCCATCCCCCGACACAGAGTTAGAGTGAGAGAGTTAGAGTGAGATCAGATGTTGAATAGTTTATTAATTTTCTATTTTTTGTAGACTATTTTATATCGATGGAAGTAAGCATTTATTTCTCAGAATGACTAGTTCTATGTATGTAAAAAGTTTTGAAGTGTTTGGATGCTGCATTTTAAAATTACGGTCATGTTTTTTTACTGCTACTTTAATAAATCACCATAAATCAACCATTCAAGATATCCCAAATCCACTCACAATTTAACATCTTCAGTATTTTTTCTTCATGTTGACAAAGTTTGGTGTAAATTCATTGGTTTTTGTAGGAGTAGTATTCATTTGTTCACAGCTATATTTTTCCAAAAATCCACATTCAAATCAAAATAGCAGACTTCCTGTTGGTCGCAGCTAATGGATGTAAATTAGAAAGTTGTCAGACTTGATGAGAACAATATACATACCAAGTTTGGTGTCTGTAGCTTAAACTAACCCCCCCACTTTTGACAAAAGGTGGCGCTATAGAGCGCCTCCTCCACACCCATTGATGAGCTTTTGCCAGTGTCTAACTATCATTAATACTGATGTGTGTGTTGAGTTTCATGAAAATCTAAGCTTATTAAGTGCCCCAAAAACACAGGAAACAAATGTTAAAGTTTGACACGTTGCCATGACAACAGCATTTAATTTATCAACGACCCCTTTACAGATTCTCATCGGCCGTGTTTTGACATTATTCTGATGAAGTTTGAAGCAAATCGGGTAAAAATAACTATGTGATATCAAAGCATTTTTAAAAGAGACACACTTCCTGTTGCCAGTTGGTGGCGCTATAACTTTGACTCCTAATAGTCACATCTATGTGATCGGCATCATACAACAAACAAACCGCTGAAGTTTTATCCGAATCACACAATGTGTGCAATAGTTATTAGCCATTTCCTGTTTCTCATTTCTCGCCATAATTTCAACGCCTCGCCACGGCCAAACCGTGCGAAATATCAAAAATCCCCTCACAATTTTTCATCCCCAATGTCTTGAGATCAGGTTGACCGAGTTTGGTGGTAATTGGGTAAAAAACCTAGGACTAGGATATCAAATTCCAGAGCATGCGTTTTTGACAAAACCCAGAATAACCAACTTCTTGTTGGGATTAGCTAATGACATAGAGTGCGTGAGTTGTTCAGATTGATGAGTTCTATATGTGTACCGAGTTTCATATGTGTTCGTGCAAGTATGTGTGCTATATGACCCTCCAAATTCCAGGGGGCGCTGTAGAGTCCCCTTGCAACACCCATGTACCAGTCTCTGCCCGGCCCTAATGGCCGCAGATTCCAAAGTGTGTGCCAATTTTCAAGAGTTTTTGAGCATGTTAAGGGCCCCAAAACCCCCCAAAACCTTGACGAAAAATAAGTCGTAATAATAATAATAATAAATATAGCTGCAAGCAGCGATGACGGGCCCTCGCCGCCAGCGCAGTCGCCATGCCGGTAGCATCAGGAAAATGGTTCCCAGCGGGCACATGCATTGACAGTAATCCTGTGGCAGTTTGGATTGAAGGGTTACAGCAATGAAAGGGTTAAAAGCAAACTGTAGCAACACTTTCGATGAAGCCCGTATTTATAATACTCTAAGGAGTGTTAGTTCACATGTAGTTGTACAATTGCTTATTGTCAATGGACTAGGGGGACCATCAAAATAATACATAATATATAATGTAAAAAATAAATGTAATATGATATAGTCCATTATAAATTAAGTAGATTTGATATGTTGTCCATTGTGTGTTATAAAAAATCATAATCTTAAAAATTATAACCTCAAATACTCAAGTATTTTAACGTATTATAATTGTTGTTATGATTATTCATGAGATGATATAACATATTATAAGGTTTTTATAATGCATTATGCATTCATTTTAATCCCTTGTAAATACCATTATAATGTATTATAAATAGGGGCTTCATAGAAAGTTTTACCCAAAATGCTTTTACATCATTCTGATAGACTGAGAATGAGCTGAAAAAGATTCCTTATCCTATGAGGTCATCTCGTGTTCATCCTTGGTATTATAGTCTTCATCTGCTAGTTTACATGTGTGATATTTGAAATGTTTTTGCGGTCTCTGAAAATATGATAAACATATTTCCTAAGAATGACTTGTTTTTCATATGTAAAAAGTTGTGAAGCATTAGGATAATACACTTTAAATACACTCTGTCTCTCTGTCTCTGACAGCCACCCTCCCCCACTGTCAACACTCACACTTACGCACACACTTAACGCATACACAGAGTTAGAGTGAGAGAGTTAGAGTGAGATCAGATGTTTAATAGTTTTTTTAATTTTCTATTTTTAGTAGACTATTTTATATCAATGGAAGTAAGCATTTATTTCTCAGAATGACTAGTTCTATGTATATAAAATTTTTTAAAGGGTTTGGATGCTGCATTTTAAAATTACGGTTGTGTTTTTTACTGCTACATTAAAAAAATCACCATAAATCAACCGTTCCGGATATCCCAAATCCGCTCACAATTTAACATCTTCAGTATGTTGGCATCATGTTGACAAAGTTTGGTGTGAACTACCTATTCCTGCTTGGAGGAGTATGAATTTGTTTATAGCCTGATTTTTCCAAAAATCCACATTCAAATCGAAATAGCAGACTTCCTGTTGGTCGCAGCTAATGGGTGTAAATTAGAAAGTTGTCTGGCTTGATGAGAACAATACACATACCACATTTGGTGTCTGTAGCTAAAACTAACCCCCCAACTTTTGACAAAAGGTGGCGCTATAGAGCGCCTCCTCCACGCCCATTTATGAGCCTTTGCCAGTGTCTAACTATCATTAATACTGATGTGTGTGTTGAGTTTCATGAAAATCTAAGCTTATTAAGTGCCCCAAAAACACAGGAAACAAATGTTAAAGTTTGACACGTTGCCATGGCAACAGAATTTAATATATCAACGACCCCTTTACAGATTCTCATCGGCCGTGTTTTGACATTATTCTGAGGAAGTTTGAAGCAAATTGGGTAAATTTAACCATGTGATATCAAAGCATTTTTAAAAGAGACACACTTCCTGTTGCCAGTTGGTGGCGCTATAACTTTGACTCCTAATAGTCACATCTATCTTATCGGCATCATACACCAAACAAACCGCTGAAGTTTCATCAAAATCAGACGATGTATGCAAAAGTTATTAGCCATTTCCTGTTTCACATTTCTCGCCATAATTTCAACGCTTCGCCACGGCCAAACCGTTCGAGATATCAAAAATCCCCTCACAATTTTTCATCCCCAATGTCTTGAGATCAGGTTGACCGAGTTTGGTGGCAATTGGGTAAAAAACCTAGGACTAGTATATCAAATTCCAGAGCATGCGCTTTTTAAACAGCCCTGAATAGCTCACTTCCTGTTGGGATTAGCTCATGACACAGAGTGCGTGAGTTGTTCGGCTCAGTGAGATCTATATGTGTACCGAGTTTCATATGTATATGTGCAAGTATGTGCGGGATATACATCAAGATTTAAAAAGTGTTCCAGGGGGCGCTGTAGAGCCCCTGTGCCACACCCGGGGCCCAGCCTCTGTGGCGTCCTAATGGCCGCAGATTCCAATGTGTGTGCCGATTTTCAAGAGTTTTTGAGCACGTTAAGGGCCCCAAAACCCCCCAAAACCTTGAAAAAAAATAATAAATATAGCTGCAAGCAGCAATGACGGGCCCTCGCCGCCAGCGCATCCGCAACCCTGGTGCCATCAGAAAAACGGTGCCCAGCGGGCACATGCATTGACAGTAACCCTGTACCAGTTTGGATGGAAGGGTTACAGCAATGAAAGGGTTAAAAACAAAATGCTTTTAAATCATTCTGACAGACTGAGAATCAGCTGAAAAATATTCCTTATCCTATGAGGTCATCTTGTGTTCATCCTTGGTATTGCAGTCTTCATCTGCTCGTTTAAAAGAGTGATAGTTTAAATGTTTTTGCAGTCTCTGAAAACATGATAAACATATTTCCTAAGTATGACTTGTGTTTCATGTGTAAAAAGTTGTGAAGAGTTAGGATAATGCACTTCAAATGCACTTGATATGTGTACCGAGTTTCATATGTGCAAGTGCAAGTATGTGTGCTATATGACCCTCCAAATTCCAGGGGGCGCTGTAGAGTCCCCTTGCCATGCCCATGTACCAGTAACCCTGTACCAGTTTGGATTGAAGGGTCACAGCAATGAAAGGTTTAAAAGCAAAGTGCTTGTAAGTCATTCTGGTACACTGAGAATGAGCTGAAAAAGATTCCTTATCCTATGAGGTCATCTTGTGTTCATCCTTGGTATTACAGTCTTCATCTGCTAGTTTACAAGTGTGATATTTTAAATGTTTCTGCGGTCTCTGAAAACATGATAAACATATTTCCTAAGAATGACTTGTTTTTCCATATGTAAAAAGTTGTGAAGAGTTAGGATAATGCATTTTAAATGCACTCTCTCTTTCTCTCTCTCTCTCTCTCTCTCTCTCTGTCACACACACACAGCCACTCAACTACCTCAGTCAGACTTACACACACACATACACAGACTTCAGCCCATCCCCCGACACAGAGTTAGAGTGAGAGAGTTAGAGTGAGATCAGATGTTGAATAGTTTTTTAATTTTCTTTTTTTTGTAGACTATTTTATATCGATGGAAGTAAGCATTTATTTCTCAGAATGACTAGTTCTATGTATGTAAAAAAAATTGAAGAGTTTGGATGCTGCATGTTAAAATTACGGTCATGTTTTTTTACTGCTAATTTAATAAATCACCATAAATCAACCGTTCAAGATATCCCAAATCTGCTCACAATTTAACATCTTCAGTATATTGGCTTCGTGTTGACAAAGTTTGGTGTAAATTCATTGTTTTTTTGTAAGAGTAGTATTGATTCATTCACAGCTATATTTTTCCAAAAATCCACATTCAAATCAAAATAGCAGACTTCCTATTGGTCGCAGCTAATGGATGTAAATTAGAAAGTTGTCCGGCTTGATGAGAACAATATACATACCGAGTTTGGTGTCTGTAGCTCAAACTAACCCCCCAACTTTTGACAAAAGGTGGCGCTATAGAGCGCCTCCTCCACGCCCATTTATGAGCCTTTGCCAGTGTCTAACTATCATTAATACTGATGTGTGTGTTGAGTTTCATGACAATCTAAGCTTATTGAGTGCCCCAAAAACACAGGAAACAAATGTTAAAGTTTGACACGTTGCCATGACAACAGCATTTAATGTATCAACGACCCTTTTACAGATTCTCATCGGCCGTGTTTTGACATTATTCTGATGAAGTTTGAAGCAAATCGGGTAAAATTAACCATGTGATATCAAAGTATTTTTAAAAGAGACACACTTCCTGTTGCCAGTTGGTGGCGCTATAACTTTGACTCCTAATAGTCACATCTATCTGATCGGCATCATGCAACAAACAAACCGCTGAAGTTTCATCCGAATCAGACAATGTGTGCAGTAGTTATTAGCCATTTCCTGTTTCTCATTTCTCGCAATAATTTCAACGCCTCACCACGGCCAAACCGTTCGAGATATCAAAAATCCCCTCACAATTTTTCATTCCCAATGTCTTGAGATCAGATTGACCGAGTTTGGTGGCAATTGGGTAAAAAACCTAGGACTAGTATATCAAATTCCAGAGCATGCGTTTTTGACAAAACCCAGAATAACCAACTTCCTGTTAGGATTAGCTAATAACATAGAGTGTGAAAGTTGTTCAACTTGATGAGTTCTATATGTGTACCAAGTTTCATACGTGTACGTGCAAGTTTGTGTGCTATATGACCCTCCAAATTCTAGGGGGCGCTGTAGAGTCCCCTTGCCACGCCCATGTATCAGTCTCTGCCCGGCCCTAATGGCCGCAGATTCCAAGGTGTGTGCCAATTTTCAAGAGTTTTTGAGCATATTAAGGGCCTCAAAACCCCCCAAAACCTTGACAAAAAATAATAATAATAATAATAAAATATAGCTGCGAGCAGCGATGACGGGCCCTCGCCGCCAGCGCATCCGCAACCCTGGTGCCATCAGAAAAACGATGCCCGGCGGGCACATGCATTGACAGTGACCCTGTGGCAGTTTGGATTGAAGGGTTACAGCAATGAAAGGGTTAAAAGCAAAATGCTTTTAAATCATTCTGATAGACTGAAAATGAGTTGAAAAAGATTCTTTATCCTATGAGGTCATCTTGTGCTCATACTTGGTATTACAGTCTTCATCTGCCAGTTTACTTCTGTGATATTTTAAATCTTTTTGCAGTCTCTGAAAACATGATAAACATATTTCCTAACAATGACTTGTTTTTCCATATGCAAAAAGTTGTGAAGATTTAGCATAATGCACTGTAAATGTCTCTCTCTCTCTCTCTCTGTCACGCACACACATACACCGAAGCTCTCAGGTACAATCCACCCCTCCCCCACACAGAGTTAGAGTGTGAGAGTTAGAGTGAGAGCAGATGTTTAATAGTTTTTTAATTTTCTATTTTTAGTAGAGTATTTTATATCGATGGAACTAAGCATTTCTTACTCAGAATGACTAGTTCTATGTATCTAAAAATTCTTGAAGTGTTTGGTTGCTGCATTTTAAAGTTATGGTTATGTTTTTTACTGCTACTTTAATAAATCATCATAAATCAACCATTCAAGATATCCCGAATCCGCTCACAATTTAACATCTTCAGCATGTTGGCATCATGTTGACAAAGTTTGGTGTAAATTCATTGTTTTTTGTAGGAGTAGTATTCATTCATTCACAGCTATATTTTTCCAAAAATCCACATTCAAATCAAAATAGCAGACTTCCTGTTGGTCGCAGCTAATGGATGTAAATTAGAAAGTTGTCCGGCTTGATGAGACCTATACACATACCGAGTTTGGTGTCTGTAGCTAAAACTAACCCCCCAACTTTTGACAAAAGGTGGCGCTATAGAGCGCCTCCTTTACACCCATTGATGAGCTTTTGCCAGTGTCTAAATATCATTAATACTGATGTGTGTTTTGAGTTTCATGAAAATCTAAGCTTATTAAGTGCCCCAAAAACACAGGAAACAAATGTTAAAGTTTGTCACGTTGCCATGACAACAGCATTTAATGTATCAACGACCCCTTTACAGATTCTCATCGGCCGTGTTTTGACATGATTCTGATGAAGTTTGAAGCAAATCGGGTAAAAATAACCATGTGATATCAAAGCATTTTTAAAAGAGACACACTTCCTGTTGCCAGTTGGTGGCGCTATAACTTTGACTCCTAATAGTCACATCTATGTGATCGGCATCATACAACGAACAAACTCCTGAAGTTTCATCAGAATCAGACAATGTGTGCAATAGTTATTAGCCATTTCCTGTTTCTCATTTCTCGCCATAATTTCAACGCCTCGCCACGTCCAAACCGTTCGAGATATCAAAAATCCCCTCACAATTTTTCATCCCCAATGTCTTGAGATCAGGTTGACCAAGTCTGGTGGCAATTGGGTAAAAAACCTAGGACTAGTATATCAAATTCCAGAGCATGCGTTTTTGAGAAAACCCAGAATAACCAACTTCCTGTTGGGATTAGCTAATGACATAGAGTGTGAAAGTTGTTCAGATTGATGAGTTCTATATGTGTACCGAGTTTCATATGTGTAAGTGCAAGTATGTGTGCTACATGACCCTCCAAATTCTAGGGGGCGCTGTAGAGTCCCCTTGCCACGCCCGTATACCAGTCTCTGCCCGGCCCTAATGGCCGCAGATTCCAAAGTGTGTGCCAATTTTCAAGAGTTTTTGAGCATGTTAAGGGCCCCAAAACCCCCCAAAACCTTGACAAATAATAATAAGAAGAAGAAGAATAACAAAAAATCCTAAGGAAAACAATAGGGCCTTCGCCCTTTTAGGGCTCGGGCCCTAATAATAATAATAAAGAAGAAGAATCCTTCGAAAAACAATAGGGCTCTCGCCCTTTCAGGGCTCGGGCCCTAATAAATATAGCTGCAAGCAGCGATGACGGGCCCTCGCCCCCAGCGCAATCGCCATGCCGGTAGCATCAGGAAAATGGTGCCCAGCGGGCACATGCATAGACAGTAATCCTGTGGCAGTTTGAATTGAAGGGTTACAGCAATGAAAGGGTTAAAAGCAAACTGCGGCAACACTTTCTATGAAGCCCGTATTTATAATACTCTAAGGAGTGTTAGTTCACATGTATTTGGACAATTGCTTATTGTCAATAGACTAGGGGGACCATCAAAATAAAACATAATATATAATGTAAAAAATAAATGTAATATGATATAGTCCATTATAAATTAAGTAGATTTGATATGTTGTCCATTGTGTGTTATAAAAAACTCATAATCTTAAAAGTTATAACCTCAAATACTCAAGTATTTTAATGTATTATAATTGTTGTTATGATTATTCATGAGATGATATGACATATTATAAGGTTTTTATAATGCATTATGCATTCATTATAATCCCTTATAAATACCATTATAATGTATTGGGCTTCATAGAAAGTGTTACCCAAAATGCTTTTACATCATTCTGATAGACTGAGAATGAACTGAAAAAGATTCCTTATCCTATGAGGTCATCTTGTGTTCATCCTTGGTATTATAGTCTTCATCTGCTAGTTTACATGTGTGATATTTGAAATGTTTTTGCGGTCTCTGAAAATATGATAAACATATTTCCTAAGAATGACTTGTTTTTCATATGTAAAAAGTTGTGAAGAGTTAGGATAATACACTTTAAATACACTCTGTCTCTTTGTCTCTGACAGCCACCCTCCCCCACTGTCAACACTCACACTTACACACACACTTAACGCACACACACAGAGTTAGAGTCACAGAGTTAGAGTGAGATCAGATGTTTAATAGTTTTTTAATTTTCTATTTTTAGTAGACTATTTTATATCAATGGAAGTAAGCATTTATTTCTCAGAATGACTAGTTCTATGTATGTAAAAAGTTTTGAAGTGTTTGGATGCTGCATTTTAAAATTACGGTCATGTTTTTTTACTGCTACTTTAATAAATCACCATAAATCAGCTGTTCAAGATATCCCAAATCCACTCACAATTTAACATCTTCAGTATGTTGGCATCATGTTGACAACGTTTGGTGTAAATTCATTGTTTTTTGTAGGAGTAGTATTCATTCATTCACAGCTATATTTTTTCAAAAATCCACATTCAAATCAAAATAGCAGACTTCCTGTTGGTCGCAGCTAATGGGTGTAAATTAGAAAGTTGTCCGGCTTGATGAGACCAATATACATACTGAGTTTGGTGTCTGTAGCTAAAACTAACCCCCCCACTTTTGACAAAAGGTGGCGCTATAGAGCACCTCCTCCACGCCCATTTATGACCTTTTGCCAGTGTCTAACTGTCATTAATACTGATGTGTGTGTTGAGTTTCATGAAAATCTAAGCTTATTAAGTGCCCCAAAAACACAGGAAACAAATGTTAAAGTTTGACACGTTGCCATGGGAACAGCATTTAATGTATCCACGATCCCTTTACAGATTCTCATCGGCCGTGTTTTGACATTATTCTGATGAAGTTTGAAGCAAATCGGGTAAAAATAACCATGTGATATCAAAGCATTTTTAAAAGAGACACACTTCCTTTTGCCAGTTGGTGGCGCTATAACTTTGACTCCTAATAGTCACATCTATGTGATCGGCATCATACAACGAACAAACCACTGAAGTTTCATCCGAATCAGACAATGTGTGCAGTAGTTATTAGCCATTTCCTGTTTCTCATTTCTCGCAATAATTTCAACGCCTCACCACGGCCAAACCGTTCGAGATATCAAAAATCCCCTCACAATTTTTCATTCCCAATGTCTTGAGATCAGATTGACCGAGTTTGGTGGCAATTGGGTAAAAAACCTAGGACTAGTATATCAAATTCCAGAGCATGCGTTTTTGACAAAACCCAGAATAACCAACTTCCTGCTGGGATTAGCTAATGACATAGAGTGCGAAAGTTGTTCAACTTGATGAGTTCTATATGTGTACTGAGTTTCATATGTGTACGTGCAAGTATGTTTGCTATATGACCCTCCAAATTCCAGGGGGCGCTGTAGAGTCCCCTTGCCACGCTCGTGTACCAGTCTCTGCCCGGCCCTAATGGCCGCAGATTCTAAGGTGTGTGCCAATTTTCAAGAGTTTTTGAGCATGTTAAGGGCCCCAAAACCTTGACAAAAAATAAGAATAAATATAGCTGCAAGCAGCGATGGGCGGGCCCTCGCCACCAGCGCATCCGCAACCCTGGTGCCATCAGAAAAATTGTGCCCAGCGGGCACATGCATTGACAGTTACCCTGTATCAGTTTGGATTGAAGGGTCACAGTAATGAAAGGGTTAAAAGCAAAGTGCTTGTAAGTCATTCTGGTACACTGAGAATGAGCTGAAAAAGATTCCTTATCCTATGAGGTCATCTTGTGTTCATCCTTGGTATTACAGTCTTCATCTGCTAGTTTACAAGTGTGATATTTTAAATGTTTCTGCAGTCTCTGAAAACATGATAAACATATTTCCTAAGAATGACTTGTTTTTCATATGTAAAAAGTTGTGAAGAGTTAGGATAATGCACTTTAAATGCACTCTGTCTTCTCTCTCTCTGTCTCTGTCACACACACACAGCCACTCAACTACCCCCAGTCACACTTACACACACACATAGACACACTTAATCCCTTCCCCCCTACACAGAGTTAGAGTGAGAGAGTTAGAGTGTGATCAGATTTTGAATAGTTTTTTTAATTTTCTATTTTTTGTAGACTATTTTGTATCGATGGAACTAAGCATTCCATTCTCAGAATGACTAGTTCTATGTATGTAAAAAAGTTTGAAGTGTTTGCATGCTGCATTTTAAAATTACGGTCATGTTTTTTACTGCTACTTTAATAAATCACCATAAATCAACCATTCAAGATATCCCAAATCTGCTCACAATTGAACATCTTCAGTATGTTGGCATCATGTTGACAAAGTTTGGTGTAAATTCATTGTTTTTTGTAGGAGTAGTATTCATTCATTCACAGCTATATTTTTCCAAAAATCCACATTTAAATAAAAATAGCAGACTTCCTGTTGGTCGCAGCTAATGAATGTAAATTAGAAAGTTGTCCGGCTTGATGAGACCAATATACATACCGAGTTTGGTGTCTGTAGCTAAAACTAACCCCCCCACTTTTGACAAAAGGTGGCGCTATAGAGCGCCTCCTCCACGCCCATTTATGAGCCTTTGCCAGTGTCTAACTATCATTAATAGTAATGTGTGTGTTGAGTTTCATGAAAATCCAACCTTATTAAGTGCCCCAAAAACACAGGAAACAAATGTTAAAGTTTGACACGTTGCCATGGCAACAGCATTTAATGTATCAATGACCCCTTTATAGATTCTCATCGGCCGTGTTTTGACATTATTCTGATGAAGTTTGAAGCAAATCAGGTAAAAATAACCATGTGATATCAAAGCACTTTTAAAAGAGACACACTTCCTGTTGCCAGTTGGTGGCGCTATAACTTTGACTCCTAATAGTCACATCTATGTGATCGGCATCATACAACAAACAAACCACTGAAGTTTCATCCGAATCAGACAATGTGTGCAATAGTTATTAGGCATTTCCTGTTTCTCATTTCTCGCCATAATTTTAATGCCTCGCCACGGCCAAACCGTTCGAGATATCAAAAATCCCCTCACAATTTTTGATCCCCAATGTCTTGAGATCAGGTTGACCGAGTTTGGTGGCAATTGGGTGAAAAACCTAGGACTAGTATATCAAATTCCAGAGCATGTGTTTTTCACAAAACCCAGAATAACCGACTTCCTGTTGGGATTAGCTAATGACATAGAGTGCGGAAGTTGTTCAACTTGATGAGTTCTATATGTGTATCGAGTTTCATATGTGTACGTGCAAGTATGTGTGCTATATGACCCTCCAAATACCAGGGGGCGCTGTAGAGTCCCCTTGCCACGCCCACGTACCAGTCTCTGCCCGGCCCTAATGGCCGCAGATTCCAAGGTGTGTGCCAATTTTCAAGAGTTTTTGAGCATGTTAAGGGCCCCAAAACCCCCCAAAACCTTGACGAAAAATAAGTCGTAATAATAATAATAATAATAAATATAGCTGCAAGCAGCGATGACGGGCCCTCGCCGCCAGTGCATCCGCAACCCTGGTGCCATCAGAAAAACGGTGCCCAGCGGGCACATGCATTAACAGTATCCCTGTACCAGTTTGGATTGAAGTGTCACAGCAATGAAAGGGTTAAAATCAAAATGCTTTTAAGTCATTCTGACACAATGAGAATGAGATAGGATTAGAGTTGAAAAGATTGCTTATCCTATGAGGTCATCTTGTGTTCATCCTCGGTATTACAGTCTTCATCAGCTAGTTTACAAGTGTGATATTTCAAATGTTTTTGCAGCCTCTGAAAACATGATAAACACATTTCCTTAGAATGACTTGTTTTTCATATGTAAAAATTTGTGAAGAGTTAGGATAATACACTTTAAATGCACTCTGTCTCTCTCAGTCTCTCTCTCTCTCTCTCTCTCTCTCTCACACACACACACACACACAGCCACTCAACTACCCCCAGTCACACTTACACACACACATACACAGACTTAAGCCCATCCCCCGACACAGAGTTAGAGTGAGAGAGATAGAGTGAGAGCAGATGTTTAATAGTTTTTTAATTTTCTATTTTTTGTTGATTATTTTATATTGATGGAACTAAGCATTTATTTCTCAGAATGACTAGTTCTATGTATGATTTTTTTTTTAAAGTGTTTGGATGCTGCATTTTAATATTACGGTTATGTTTTTTCTGCTAATTTCAAAAAATCACTATAAATCAACCGTTCAAGATATCCCAAATCTGCTCGCAATTTAACATCTTCATTATGTTGGCATCATGTTTACAAAGTTTGATGTGAACTACTTACTCCTGCTTGGAGGAGTATGAATTTGTTTATAGCCTGATTTTTCCAAAAATCCACATTCAACTTAAAATAGCAGACTTCCTGTTGGTCACAGCTAATGGATGTAAATTAGAAAGTTGTCCGGCTTGATGAGAACAATATACATACCGAGTTTGGTGTCTGTTGCTTAAACTAACCCCCCAACTTTTGACAAAAGGTGGCGCTATAGAGCGCCTCCTCCACGCCCATTTATGAGCCTTTGCCAGTGTCTAACTATCATTAATACTGATGTGTGTGTTGAGTTTCATGAAAATCTAAGCTTATTAAGTGCCCCAAAAACACAGGAAACAAATGTTAAAGTTTGACACGTTGCCATGGCAACAGCATTTATTGTATCAACAACCCCTTTACAGATTCTCATCGGCCGTGTTTTGACATTATTCTGATGAAGTTTGAAGCAAATCGGGTAAAATTAACCATGTTATATCAAAGCATTTTTAAAAGTGACACACTTCCTGTTGCCAGTTGGTGGCGCTATAACTTTGACTCGTAATAGTCACATCTATCTGATCGGCATCATACAACAAACAAACCGCTGAAGTTTCATCAGAATCAGACAATGTGTGCAATAGTTATTAGCCATTTCCTATTTCTCATTTCTCGCCATAATTTCAACGCCTCACCGCGGCCAAACCGTTCGAGATATCAAAAATCCCCTCACAATTTTTCATCCCCAATGTCTTGAGATCAGGTTGGCCAGGTTTGGTGGCAATTGGGTAAAAAACCTAGGACTAGTATATCAAATTCCAGAGCATGCGTTTTTGACAAAACCCAGAATAACCAACTTTCTGTTGGGATTAGCTAATGCCTTAGAGAGCGAAAGTTGTTCAGATTGATGAGTTCTATATGTGTACCGAGTTTAATTTGTGTAAGTGCAAGTATGTGTGATATATGACCCTTCAAATTCCAGGGGGCGCTGTAGAGTCCCCTTGCCACGCCCATGTACCAGTCTCTGTCCGGCCCTAATGGCCGCAGATTCCAAGGTGTGTGCCAATTTTCAAGAGTTTTTGAGCATGTTAAGGGCCCCAAAACCCCCCAAAACCTTGAAGAAAAATAATAATAAGAAGAAGAAGAATCCTTCGAAAAACAATAGGGCTCTCGCCCTTTCAGGGCTCGGGCCCTAATAATAATAATCCTTCGAAAAACAATAGGGCCTTCGCCCTTTTGGGCTCGGGCCCTAATAATAATTAGAATAATCCAACGAAAAACAATAGGGCTCTCGCCCTTTCAGGGCTCGGGCCCTAATAATCCTTCGAAAAACAATTGGGCTCTCGCCCTTTCAGGGCTCGGGCCCTAATAATAATAATCCTTCGAAAAACAATAGGGCCTTCGCCCTTTTGGGCTCGGGCCCTAATAATAATTAGAATAATCCAACGAAAAACAATAGGGCTCTCGCCCTTTCAGGGCTCGGGCCCTAATAATCCTTCGAAAAACAATTGGGCTCTCGCCCTTTCAGGGCTCGGGCCCTAATAATAATAATCCTTCGAAAAACAATAGGGCCTTCGCCCTTTTGGGCTCGGGCCCTAATAATAATTAGAATAATCCAACGAAAAACAATAGGGCTCTCGCCCTTTCAGGGCTCGGGCCCTAATAAAGAAGAAGAATCCAACGAAAAACAATAGGGCTCTCGCCCTTTCAGGGCTCGGGCCCTAATAATCCTTCGAAAAACAATAGGGCTCTCGCCCTTTCAGGGCTCGGGCCCTAATAAATAATAATCCTTAGAAAAACAATAGGGCTCTTGCCCTTTCAGGGCTCGTGCCCTAATAATAATTAGAATAATCCAACGAAAAACAATAGGGCACTCGCCCTTTCAGGGCTCGGGCCCTAATTAGAATAACAAAAAATCCTTCGAAAAACAATAGGGCCTTCGCCCCTTTGGGCTCGGGCCCTAATAATCCAACGAAAAACAATAGGGCTCTCGCCCTTTCAGGACTCGGGCCCTAATAATCCTTAGAAAAACAATAGGGCTCTTGCCCTTTCAGGGCTCGTGCCCTAATAATAATATTCCTTCAAAAAACAATAGGGCCTTCGCCCTTTTGGGCTCGGGCCCTAATAAACGGAGCAATTCCAATAGGGTCCTCACACCATCGGTGCTCGGGCCCTAATAATAAACGGAGCAATTCCAATAGGGTCCTCACACCATCGGTGCTCGGGCCCTAATAATAATAATAAATATAGCTGCAAGCAGCAATGACGGGTCCTCGCCCCCAGCGCATCCGCAATCCTGGTGCCATCAGAAAAATGGTGCCCAGTGGGCACATACATTGACAGTAACCCTGTACCAGTTTGGATTGAAGGGTTACAGCAATGAAAGGGTTAAAAGCAAAATGCTTTTAAATCATTCTGATAGACTGAGAATGAGCTGAAATAGATTCCTTATCCTATGAGGTCATCTTGTGTTCATCCTTGGTATTACAGTCTTCATCTTTGAGTTTACACGTGTGATATTTTAAATGTTTCTGCGGTTTCTGAAAACATGATAAACATATTTCCTAAGCATGACTTGTTTTTCATATATAAAAAGTTGTGAAGAGTTAGGATAATGCACTTTAAATGCATTCTGTCTCTCTCAGTCTCTCTCTCTGTCACACACACACAGCCACTCAACTACCTCAGTCACACTTACACACACACATACAAAGACTTAAGCCCATCCCCCGACACAGAGTTAGAGTGAGAGAGTTAGAGTGAGATCAGATGTTGAATAGTTTATTAATTTTCTATTTTTTGTAGACTATTTTATATTGATGGAAGTAAGCATTTATTTCTCAGAATGACTAGTTCTATGTATGTAAAAAGTTTTGAAGTGTTTGGATGCTGCATTTTAAAATTGCGGTCATGTTTTTTTACTGCTAATTTAATAAATCACCAAAAATCAACCATTCAAGATATCCCAAATCCACTCACAATTTAACATCTTCACTATGTTGGCATCATGTTGACAAAGTTTGGTGTAAATTCATTGTTTTTTGTAGGAGTAGTATTCATTTGTTCACAGCTATAGTTTTCCAAAAATCCACATTCAAATCAAAATAGCAGACTTCCTGTTGGTCGCAGCTAATGGATGTAAATTAGAAAGTTGTCCGGCTTGATGAGAACAATATACATACCGAGTTTGGTGTCTGTAGCTTAAACTAACCCCCCCACTTTTGACAAAAGGTGGCGCTATAGAGCGCCTCCTCCACACCCATTGATGAGCCTTTGCCAGTGTCTAACTATCATTAATACTGATGTGTGTGTTGAGTTTCATGAAAATTAAGTGCCCCAAAAACACAGTAAACAAACATTAAACTTTGACACGTTGCCATGACAAGGGTATTTAATGTATCAACGACCCCTTTACAGATTCTCATCGGCGGTGTTTTGACATTATTCTGATGAAGTTTGAAGCAAATCGGGTAAAAATAACCATGTGATATCAAAGCATTTTTAAAAGAGACACACTTCCTGTTGCCAGTTGGTGGCGCTATAACTTTGACTCCTAATAGTCACATCTATGTGATCGGCATCATACAACGAACAAACCGCTGAAGTTTCATCAGAATCAGACAATGTGTGCAACAGTTATTAGCCATTTCCTGTTTCTCATTTCTCGCCATAATTTCAACGCCTTGCCACGACCAAACCGTTCGAGATATCAAAAATCCCCTCACAATTTTTCATCCCCAATGTCTTGAGATCAGGTTGACCAAGTTTGGTGGCAATTGGGTAAAAAACCTAGGACTAGTATATCAAATTCCAGAGCATGCGTTTTTGACAAAACCCAGAATAACCAACTTCCTGTTGGGATTAGCTAATGCCGTAGAGAGCGAAAGTTGTTCAGATTGATGAGTTCTATATGTGTACTGAGTTTCATTTGTATAAGTGCAAGTATGTGTGATATATGACCCTTCAAATTCCAGGGGGCGCTGTAGAGTCCCCTTGCCACGCCCGTGTACCAGTCTCTGTCCGGCCCTAATGGCCGCAGATTCCAAGGTGTGTGCCAATTTTCAAGAGTTTTTGAGCATGTTAAGGGCCCCAAAACCCCCCAAAACCTTGAAGAAAAATAATAATAAGAAGAAGAATAATCCTTCGAAAAACAATAGGGCTCTCGCCCTTTCAGGGCTCGGGCCCTAATAATAAACGGAGCAATTCCAATAGGGTCCTCACACCATCGGTGCTCGGGCCCTAATAATAATAATAAACTGAGCAATTCGAATAGGGTCCTCACACCATCGGTGCTCGGGCCCTAATAATAATAATAAACTGAGCAATTCGAATAGGGTCCTCACACCATCGGTGCTCGGGCCCTAATAATAATAATAAACGGAGCAATTCCAATAGGGTCCTCACACCATCGGTGCTCGGGCCCTAAAAATAATAATCCTTAGGAAATTAATAGGGCCTTCGCCCTTTTAGGGCTCGGGCCCTAATAATAAAAAATCCTAAGGAAAACAATAGGGCCTTCGCCCTTTTAGGGCTCGGGCCCTAATAAATAAAGAAGAAGAATCCTTCGAAAAACAATAGGGCTCTCGCCCTTTCAGGGCTCGGGCCCTAATAATCCTTAGAAAAACAATAGGGCCTTCGCCCTTTTAGGGCTCGGGCCCTAATAAATAAAGAAGAAGAATCCTTCGAAAAACAATAGGGCTCTCGCCCTTTCAGGGCTCGGGCCCTAATAATCCTTAGAAAAACAATAGGGCCTTCGCCCTGAAAGGGCTCGGGCCCTAATGAATATAATACAACACAAACTTACAATAGCTTATATCTACCTATAATGCCATTTTGACCTAAATCCATGTAAACTGATCCTGGCCTAAGCAATAAGCAGCACACATCCACGTTTTAAAAAAGACTTAATTTAAGTTTAACACATAATTCATAAGCTATACATGCATGTTTACATTATGAAGGTTATGCCTTCAGTATCAAGCTCAAAATTGATTTTTTTACTTGGTAGCCTTGGTGCATGACCACAACTGCCAATTGAGTGGAACAGCCAGCAACATCCTGATGATTTAAAGCTTCACCAGTCGAGCCTGATCCTGATTCCTTTGCCAGACACTTGTCCTGACATTTCTTTTTAGTAATGCACTTATTTAAAAAAAAAAAAAAGAATGGCATGGCTATAATGGATATAATGAACAAAAAAAAAAAAAAAAAAAAAAAAAAATCTGAAGACTGTTATAAAAATGAATGTTAAAAATAAAAATATGACATGAAAATCTGTCTAAGAAAACATGAACACATGATTAGGACACTGTTAGATTATGATTATGATGCAACAATGTTATTAATAAAGAAGCATGTAAAAAAGAATAGCTGTGAAGGTGAAGAGTGACTTTATGCCAATAAACTGAAGCCCATTCTATGATATTAATCAGATAACTTTGTAACATTACAACTTGTATCTGCACAAAAGGATGCAAATGTCAGTGAACTTTTAAGTTACATGCTAGAGAGAGAGCTCCTGCCGTGATGCGCTTACATAACAGCATGCTGAAACACGGGCAAGGACAGAATATAGGTTTTCATAAAGTTCTCATTACAAATGTTTATGGCAGATTTGTGCAATATTTTCATCTACATTATTAAGTGATTCCATAAATCGCCTGCGCGTTTTTAAAGCCATATGAATTGAATTATGCCTATTGTTGAACAATTATGACAAAAAAAGCACTACTGCATTATTATAACATCAGTATTAAAGAAAGAAAGAAAGAAATGTCTAAAAGCAGTATGACCGCCTCAAATAACTCAGTAAATATCTGGCATTGCATTCGACCATGAAACTAATCACTGATAAGCAGCGAATTCAGCATGTAATAAATGTTAATATCCCAATGCATCCCAAGAGTGACTTTATACCAATAAACGAAGCCTGTTGTATGACACATACTATGATATTAATCAGGTAACTTTGATACATAACATAGACGTAACATTACTATCTGCACAAAAAATGCCAGTAAACTTTCTGTTATGCGCTTTAGAGAGAGAGAGAGAGAGAGTGAGCTCCGAGATGCGCTTTCAGGACAGTGCACTGCAAGGAAAGCAGATAGAATTTACTATAGATTTCGCACTCTATAAAGTTCTAGTTATAATGCTATGTTTATTAAATGCCAGTGAACTTTAAGTTATGTGCTATAGCGAGAGCTAGAAAGAGCTCCCGATGTGATGCGCTTTCTTAATAGCGCGTTGAAACACAAGCAACAAATTTAGTATAGATTTCATAATCTATTAAGTTCTCATTATAATGCTATATTTATGGCAGATTTGTGCTATATTTTCATCTACATTGTCAAGTGATTCCTGACATTTCCTGTGCATTTTCAAAACCATACAAAGTAAGAAAACAATTGAAATCACAATATGCAGCCCATTTAGCATGTTAAATGTTAATATCCCAATGCATCCTAATAGATCACGCAGATATGCATGTAGCTAACCCAGACATCACTACGTGACTTTGAAGCTATGCATCTCTCTTTTCTCACATCAATATTTTGGACTGCATGCTAAACCATCAGAGCTCTGGATGCAGCGCAAATGGCTGCTACAAGCAATCAGAATTTTTTTTTTTTCCCCACGATCATGTTTTCATGATCGATCATCGCTGTCACAGTGTAATCGAGTACTCGATCATTGTTGCACATCCCTAATATGTGTGTGTGTGTATATATGTACATATATATATATATATATATATATGCATATGTATATGTATATGTATATATATATATATATATAATGCCTCAAGCGAGAGACAAAAATGAATGAAAATATGAGTACACGAACAAGATGTTTATTTTTTCTATTCTCTATTTAGCTTACTTAAAGGAACTGAATAGACAGATCCTTGGTAGCCCTGTTCAGGAAGGTATCGGCAAGGATACATAAGTGGAGTGGGGCCCAAGGTGAAACTGTGCAGTACCAATTCAGAGAAGGGGAACAAGGCTGGCAGCACATAACCCATACCATACAGGATTTTTAGAAAAGTGTGCAAGGTGCCTATCATGCACCCTTACCACAATGTGGATTGTAGAAAGTGCACAGAAGCTCAGCGTGTGCACTTACCATAAGAAATATTGTATTTAAGAAATATTGTTACTTAAGTGAAGAGCCTAACCTAGGAATACAACACAAACGTACAATAGCTTATATCTACCTATAATGGCATTTGGACCTAAATCCACCTAGGAACTGTCCTCAGTAGCAGATGCCCTGCTCAAGAGTTATCATCAAGGACACATAAGTAGAGTGGGGCCCAAGGCGAAAACCTGGGGTGAACCAATGCAGACAAAGGGTACGAGGCTGGCACCGTGTAACTCATACCACAAAGAATTTTAGAAAAAGTGCACACTTACCATTATGTGAATTTTAGAAAGTGCACAGAAGCTCAGCGTGTACACTTACCGTAACATTGATTTCAGAATCAGTGTTGCTATGGGGTTACTGGGGGCTATTTCCTAGACAGGCCTAGGAACCCTATGTGACTGTGACACACTCAAGTAGCACTTACTTAAATCAGTGGAGGTGCATGTTCTCAGAGTGCATTGAAAATGGTGTATCCCATAGAAAAGACCCTCGATATGAGGAGAGCATTGCCAACTCAGTCATAACAGAGAGGGGGACACAATGCTTGACTTAGGAGCAGTATGCTCATAGGTGACCCTCTAGGTGAGGGGAGTGCTACAAGCTCAACCATAAGAGCAGCATACCATGAAGCAGAAAAGGGGCCTAAAAATCTGGTGTTGCTGACTCACAGAGCCCTGGGGAGCAGAGCACTTAATACTTAGGATGAGAGGGAGACTCAAACACCTAGGAGGGAGCAGCATGCTCTGGAGTGAGGGTCATTGCTCAGCTCATCATGAGGAAGTCTACGGAGGGCAAAGGCTTTACCCCCAAACATGGCTGTCCAGCAGAGCCCTGGAGAGCGAAGAATTTAACTCTTATAATGAGAGGTAAACATAGACGCTCAGAAGGGAGCAGCATGCTCATAGGTGACCCTCTGTGGCAAGGAGAGCACCGCTAGTTCGACCAACAAACAGAGCAGCTAAACAAAGGCAAAGGCTGCCCGACAGCCTGGCATGACTGCTAACCAGAGCTCTAGAGAGCTGATGCTCAACTCTTGGAATAGGAGAGGGACCCGGACGCTCTGTATGAGAGCGGTGTGCCCATTGGTGACCCTCTATGGTAAGGGGAGCACAGCAAAGCTCAACCAACAAAGAAAGTTAGAAACAAGGTCCCACCATAGAGGCAACTGACCAAGGAAGCGACAGAGATGGGTCTAACAACTTGGTATTGTTGCATATGCGGTAGCAGCACTCTCGGCTCTCCAGCTGAGGCGGGCTTTCATAGCTCAAACCACGACAGGTCTCATAGCTAACCCTTGCAGAGAGGGGAGCACTTCCTAGCTCGACCAGCAGGTAGAGCTACATAAGAATGAGCAGTATAGCAGGGCCCACAAGAGACCATCAACTGTTACTGACCCAAACATAGTCTTATGCTCTCTATCTCGATAGGGAGCATGGTTCCCATTGGCCTGAGCCGAAAAAGACTGAAGAAACCTGAAGAAACCTGAAGAAAGATGCCTCAGCGAGCTCTAACTCATAGAAAGTGCATGATAGTTGAGTGAATGACTGAAATCTCAGGAAGCCCTTTGAGGCGAGACATGCGTAGCGCGTCCTGCCTGGGGCAGCCACAAAGAGGCCCAAGACAACATGGATGATCGTAAATCAGATCCTAGCACCAGCCAGCCTTAAGTGAGCCTAACCAAACTCTTTTATAGCTTGAAGCATTAAAACAAAAGAACTCTTGTTGATAAGTCCAACGCAGGAAGGAGATTGTCAAATTTGGGGCAAGTAACCAAGACTGATGGTCAAATAGATGCACAGCATGACCATCACATGTCAATCCATGATGGAAATCATGACTTTCTTGGATTGACTTGGCCCACCTAGGAGACAAGGACCAGGCCGAGATTCCTTCTAAACCCTTTTAACTTTGTGTTCCTCACAGAACACGTTCTAACATTCACAGAACAATACAGAGAATGTCTTTTACATATGTAGATGCACCAAAATTATCTTGAAAGGACTTTTAAACGAATATCAGTCCATTGCATCATGTAAGTAACCCACACATTTGACGATAGATCTTAGTGTTGGGTTCGAGTCCACCTAAGTCGAGTCTGAGTCGAGACCGAGTCTTTAACCAATCGAGTCTGAGACGAGTCCGAGTCCAAAATGGGCCGAGTCGGACTCAAGTCCGAGTCCCAAAGGGCCGAGTCCTATTCGGGTCCATCCGAGTCCAAGGAAACACTGCTGTTTGTCAGTATCTTAACATTGTTTTAATCCAGGGGTGCCCAAACTCGGTCCTGGAGGGAGGTGTCCTACAGATTTTAGCTCCAGCCCCAATTAAACACACCTGAACCAGATAATCAAGCTTATACTAGGCATACTAGAAGCCCCCTGGCAGGTGTGTTGAGGCAAGTTGGAGCTAAACCAAGGACCAGGACCGAGTTTGGGCACCCCTGATTTTAACCTTTACAACTAGAAAAATGCAATGTCAGTTGAAATGTAAGAAAAGCAAACCTCTAGTGGATCTTGCCATTTTGATTTTTGATTTCACAACATCTCATAAGTGTCCATGCTCTGCTTAGCAAACTTAAAGTCATGCAACAGAAGTTATGGCTGATCTATATAATGTGACATATTTTAGAGTGAAACAGGTTTTAGAATGTGAAAAATTATAGGGCAAGACTTGACTTTATTCATCGATGTAGTAAATGTATAAATTCAAGGGTGGGGGTAAAGGAGTAGGTATCTTGGTGAATGGGACCTTAAGAGCAGAAAACATGTAGCCTCTTGCAGCACCTCTTTTATTTCTGATTGTGGCTGTGTGTGTTTTGGGTTGTATATGACTTTTTTTTTTTTCTTGAATGAAAATGAGGCTGTGAGGGATAAACCTAGTCTTTACAATGGTACACACTGTGTATAAAGCCCTACATATACTTTCCATAAGTCACAGCAAACTCACACCTGTTTTATTTTTGAATGCATTTATAGTTACATTAATTACAATAAATTACATTATATAAGGAATAATTGATGATGGGCCATTTAATTATTAGAAAATCATGCACACCCAAGATGGTTTTGGACCCATAAAAACTGTTGCTGCAAAGATGTTAGAAAAATTATTTTTCTTTCAAGCTAGAAACTGCCACCATGTTTAAATAATAATAATTTCAATACAGAAAAAACTAATCAACTAATGTAAGTAAAACATTCTCGAGCTCAAGGCAAGTAAACACTCCAAGTATTACTTACAAGCAAAAGTATTAATACATATATTAATCAAAAATACAAATGAAATAATATTTTTTAAAATAGAATCTTTTTTTAAAATAGAATTGTAGGTTTTTTTTTTGTTGTAAGTTTTTTTTTTTAGGTAGGTCTATATAAAGGCTATTACAGAAATAGACTACAGACATTTCATGAAGTAATAAATGTTAAAATAAAACACTGCAAAATCTTCACTGTATACATTAAAGATGATTCTTATTACAGTTAATAAGTGATTCAGTCAAGAACAGTGAGTGATTTTCTCTCTTTTTTTTTTGTTGTTTGATTATTGTTTGACCTGGTCTGCTGCTGCAGATTTACGCTGCTGTCGCTTTAAGATCTGACGCACAGATCAAATATTTTGACGCATCAGTATTTCTCCCAGCTGTTCAGGTTTACTTAAGACAAAACCGACTTCATTTACATGAATAGTCTCCGTACGAGCATGTGTGTAGCAATAACAGAACCTATTAAAAGCGAAAGAGAACTCTGTATTCGCACACTGACTGAGAGGTGTGTTCTGTGAGCGCGCTTTGAGTGTGCGCGCACTAGTGATGCGCGGATGGCGGTTATATCCGCGGGTCGGGTAATAAAAAAAAAATGCATTCTGATTATTTGCGGGTGGGTCGCGGGTGGATGAGATGAATCAATAATGAGGCAAATATTAACTACATTTTCTAAAATATGAACCTGTTCTAAATACTTTTTTCAGGCAAACGATTTCATTTGTGTGTGTGTCTGTGTGTGTGTGTTCACCTGTTCGAGAAGTTGTGACAAAAAAAAAAAGACATACCAGATCAAGTTTGAAGGGAGTTACGCCTGTGTTAATGCTATTGAGTAGGATAATATTTAGTGGTGTAGTGCAGTACCTGCGGATACCCATTTTTTAATCCGTCGGCTTTGCGTATACCCACTTCTAAATTCCCTCTGATGCGCATCATTCAGTAGTGTCCTGCATTAGCCAAAATCATGACAGGCCACCATTTCTAATTCAATCGTATGTGAATAAATGCAAATATTCGCAAATATTCGTGGCGCAGGCATTCCTTTGCAATATGTTTGATGATGCCCGCTCCGTCCGCGCCAGCACCAGATTTGCCGAGTAGTAAAATTAACAATTATGATTGATTACTAATTTGAATCAGTACATTATAACGAAAACAATACCTTAAAAATGAAAAGAATTAGATTTGTATGATCTGAAATTTCTTAAACTGGGTGAACCCCTGTAATCTTTTGTCCAGGGATCCAGTAGACGTTAAAACACCCAATTGATTTCATCAGAGATTGCGGAGAGTCACATAACGTTATTCTTTTTAGCGTGTCTTTGGCTTAAAAGCACGAGTGATTAAGCTTATGTAAGTGCGCAGCGATGTGCAGATCAGCTGAATCAATCTGCTGTTAAAAATGAACTATCCATTCATCATATCCTCATGCAAAACTAAGAATTAGAATAATCGTAAACGACGATCGGGTGCGGTTATCTAAATCAGAGAAAAATAGAGGTGCGGGTGGGTGGCGGGCGGATAATGTATTTGAAGCTGCGGATTCGGGTGACGTTTGAGCTCATCCGCGCATCTCTAGTGAGCACATAAACCCGTCGGCTTTCAAGTACTGGACAAGACTTTCGTGATAATGCATCGAGTCAGTGACATTTCCGTCAACTGTGTCTGGACTCGGACGGACTCGGGATATTTTCCGAGTCCGAAAGGCTTGAGTCCGAGTCAAGTCCGAGTAAAAATGCATCCGAGTCCGTGACAAGTCCGAGTCGCCTAAAAATTGTACTCGAGACCGGACTCGAATCCGAGTACGAGTCCGAGTACCCCAACTCTAATAGATCTTCTAATCACCCATTGTGTATGTCATTTTAAATAGTTATTTAATTGTTTATAAGTTTATATTTGTGTTTACTAGGTGTATGTGTGAATTTTCATGTTTTAAACATTTCTATCAATCAATTCTTTGTAAAATGTATTACATTCCTATTATAGAAAGTTACATCTGTAAGAGCAGGAAAATTCGGACCATGTGACTGATAGGATAAAATGTTGATTTATGTAGTGGGAGGAGAAACATAGCAACACCCCAAGCTAAGGCAATGTCTAATTGGTC
The DNA here is from genome assembly GCA_012976165.1 of Labeo catla. Classification (NCBI taxonomy): domain Eukaryota; kingdom Metazoa; phylum Chordata; class Actinopteri; order Cypriniformes; family Cyprinidae; genus Labeo; species Labeo catla. The sequence goes on from VONZ01000117.1 coordinate 1,620,275, forward strand.
AAGACATCATTTGGGATGTGTCCAACAGCTGAGTTTAAAAACTCCGGATTCCAGCAAATGTAGCTTTTTGCAATTTTCTTGGCTCTTTGCTCCTCTAAAAACCACAAGGATCATCACACTTCTTTCTTTTACTTTCTCTTCTTTTCCGTTGAGAGTTTTGTGTTTTAAGTTAAGTTTTGCCACTAAGCTGTGTCCGAGATGCCTGTGCCCACCTCAAAACTTCAACTAGTGTACACATTCCGCACCATCCTCTAACTAACGCCCAAGACATCACTTCGAATGACTAATGAATTTCCAACCAATCAGCAACCTTGGGAAACCCTTTCAGCAACTACCTTAATAAAGGAATCCCTTAACACAAAGGCAACGCAAGTACAACCTCCAGATTCTAGCTGAACTGGTGCATTTAATATAATTTTTAATAGCCTCATTGAGAAACTCAATGCAAGGGTTAATTAGATGATTGACGGTTGTTCAGGTCTAAGCAGTTGCATATATTCCTATAAACTTGGGATTTCATATTTAATATTTATAAAATAATAAACTCATTCTTTTCTCACTTTCTGCAACTTGTGTGAATGTGTGTGTTTATGTGTTACATTAGTTTGTATGTCTTAGATTTATCCAATAAAGTCTTTTATATTGGAAAGAGAAGTATCTTGTGTTGTGTGCTTACAAATTAGTGTCTTAAACTGCTGATCTTGTTACTTTGCTAATAAATTGTGATTTCACTATATTTTGGATATTAATATCCATTGCAGAGTTGATGGTATATGGCTCATTCAATGATTTGCTGGCACATTAAGTGATCAGCTGTACAACAGCGAGTCAGTCCAAATTCCCTTTAAAATCACAATTAATTCCCTTTGAGCTGAAATGACCTGTTTCCCTTATACTCTTGATCACAGAAAAGTGCTTTACTCACAAGTTGTGCATGCTTTTGCCTAATAGCGAACAGTTGCTTATAAATATTGGCCACATACGCTCGAATTAGTAGACAGCAGAATAATTTACAAACTAATGTTTAATTCATGGGATAAGTGGTTTGTTCAAATAATACATTTTTAATTTTGAGGCAATGATGTAATTTTTTTTATCATATCTTACAGATACATATGCTACAATGTCAAACAATAACAGAGAGAACAGCAGCTTTGCATCTGACCAGACTGAAGAGCAACATGCAAATTACACCAGGTTAGTGTCAAAACTAGTGGTCCACTGATATTGATTTAAGTTATTTTTTTTGTAGATGACCAATGCCTATATCTTCGAGAGCAGGGTGGCAGATGGCTGATATTCCTTTAAGTTTATATACATGATATTACACCACTTAATTTAAAGAAAATAAAAAGGAAAAAAAAGCCTAATAATTTGGTGAAATTAAATGTAGGCTATATTTTACCAAATATATTTACTACATTTGTGATCATTTGAAAATTAATAAATGTAAAAAAAAAATAATAAATCTGTGCTATAAACTGATTTATTTAGAGGGCAACTTTTTGACACTGTCTGTAATATTGTAGTATTTCTTACAAATAAAAACTGGTTTGAGTCTCAGATCCAGGAGGGATTATAGGTGGGGGGAATGAATGTACAGCACTCTTTCCACTCTCAATACCACGACTGAGGTGAGTCCCTTGAGCAAGGCACCGAACCCCCAGGTGCTGCAGCAATATTGCTGTTCACAGTGTGTGTGTGGGCACACACTTTGATGGGTTAAATGCAGAGCACAAATAATCTCTTGTAATCGTAAAGCCAAGTTCAACTTTTTAAAAACATGTCTCAAAACTTGAGAATGGGGCAGGTTTCTCCCCATTCTACTGCATCTTATGTTTTTAGTTGAAGAAGTGCTCTTTATTAATTGGTTTTCTGTTTTGTTTCTAATTAAGCAATTTGTGTAATTATGTTTATAAAAATAATTTAAAAAAAATTAAGGATTTTTTTTTTTTCAAAGATAGCCATGTTAATGACTACCCATTGTGGCCATGGGAGAGAGGCCCCCCACAATTCCAACTGTGATTATATTTAAGTACAAAATTCAAATTTATGTTTTCAGCCATTTTGACAGCCCTTGTTTACCTACAGCATACAGTGACATGAATATACACTGTGACATACAGCACATCATTGTTCAAAATCAAGCATTCAAGCAAAAAACTTCATTCTTTGAATCTATTTACATTGTTTCTTACCTAACAGTAACAATCTCATTAATGGGCCCACGCATAAACGTTGTTTTCTCAAAAACACAAACATGTACATTCATGTTGCTTACATATTATTGTAGCCAAATTTGTGCTAATTAGAATGTAATCAGACTTTAGCCATTAATATGTTTTTAAGATACTGAAAAAAGCACAAATGTCAGGGCATGTCAAAACTTCTTCAGGGCCCCAAAACACCCTCAGACCCCAGAGGGTTAATACTAGAACTACCAAGGCAGTCATTTTGATTGTTTTTAAATTTTGCAATGTAATGACTTTGTAGAAATAAAATCTACATAACTATAATTCCTTGACATTGGCCGGCGATAGCCTATGATTTCAGTCAAAATAGTATAAAAGGGTGCCACTAGGAAACCTCCCTTCACTGAGGTCTTCTGCGAGCACATCACCCCTAAGTGGAATGTATGAGTACCTCTCTGATGTTTAGAGAAGAACCTCCGCTTCCTTTGGCTTTAGCTGACTTTCTAGGTTGTAGCCCATGTTGGGATGTTTGTGATCAGGTTACCATTGCTCCCCTCATGAAGAAATTGAGGGTCTCTTGTGAGCATGCTGTTCCCTGTTGAGCTATAGAGTTTGCTCTTATCGAGAGAGAGTTGAATTCTCTGCTCTGGGGGCATCCCACTCAGGCTGCTCAATAATGAACGTTGCAGTGCTCCCCTCATATTGGAGGGTCAGTTCAAAGTTTAGTTCCTCTCTCTAGATGGGAATTGAGTTCTCTGCTTTCCCAAAGCCTCATGAGTCAGCAGTGGTGAACGGTGTTCTTCAACCTCAGTCTGGGCACTTTCTAAAATCCACATTGTGGTAAGAACGTACAGTAGCGTCGTGCGTTCTTTCTAAAATCCTGCATAAGGTAGGGATTGTGTGTTCTGCCTCATACCCTTTCTCTGAGATGTTAGGCTCTGTCTTCTTGTGCCACCCCAGCAGGCACAGCACGTCAATATAACGTCAGATTGACGTTGGACCCCAACGTTGGACAGACGTGGTATTTTGGTTGAAAATGAAAATCGGGTTGACGTCAGATCCCAACGTCAGGTTGATGTCAGATCCCAACGTCGGATTGACGTCAGTCTCCAACGTTGGCCAGACATTGCTTTTTGGTTGAAAATGAAAATGTGGTTGGCGTTCTAGCGTCAGATTGAAGCGTCAATCTCCAGGTGGGGCCGGAAGGCGTTGCATTTTAGTTGAAAATGAAATCAGGTTAGCGATCAGATCCCCAGCGTCAGATTGGCGTCGAAATCTCCAGCGTTGGACCAGGCGTTGCCGTTTTGGTTGAAATGAAAATCGGGTTGGCGGTCGGAATCCAGCGTCAGATTGGTAAATCTCTGGCGATTGGACAGGCGTTGCATTTTGGTTGAAAATGAAAATCGATTTGGCGTGCTTATCTAGCGTCAGATTGGCGTCAGCTCAACGTTGGACAGGCGTTACATTTTGGTTCGAAATGAAATCGGTTGGCGGCAGATTGGCAATCAGATTGGCGATCAATCGCGTTGGACGGCGTTTGCGGCCTTTGGTTGAAAATGAAAATCGGGTTGACGTCAGAACCCAACGGCAGAATGACGTCAATGTCCAACGTTGGACAGACGTTGCATTTTGGTTGAAAATGAAAATCGGGTTGACGTCAGATCCCAACGTCAGATTGACGTCAATCTCCAACGTTGGACAGAAGTTGCATTTTGGTTGAAAATGAAAATCGGGTTGACGTCAGATCCCAACGTCAGATTGACGTCAATCTCCAACGTTGGACAGAAGTTGCATTTTGGTTGAAAATGAAAATCGGGTTGACGTCAGAACCCAACGGCAGATTGACGTCAGTCTCCAACATTGGACAGACGTTGCATTTCGGTTGAAAATGAAAGTCAGGTTGACTTCAGAACCCAACATTAAATTTATTTCAACCTCCAACATTGGTCAGACGTTGCATTACATTCCTACTGAAACTGGCCATTACCACATTTGTCATCAACCTATGAATACAAAAAGAAAAGGAGTTAAATGTCCAAATAATTTATTTATAGATAACACATTATGAACCGCTTGTTATAGTTTGTGTTAGGTTCGTCATATCTAATATAGATGTCACAACTGGTTCTACTGTGGTGCTAGATGGAAGATTATGGGCCTACCCAAACTGCTAGATTTTTGTCTTCTGGAAACACAACTGATACTGTATCATACAATTTCAAAACCTAAAATCTTCCTGGTGTTGATGGTACAATGCAGTGAGAATGTAAACATGTAGAAAAATCTCTAAACATTTACCTAGAGAGAACAACCAACAACTGATTGAGAAATTTATGACACTTATATGGTATCAAAAGCAATGTTTCGGGATGTTTCACACTATGAACTCAGTAATGTCACCAATCTGTCATAATTTTGCAAGGAGTAACACTGTCATTTTACAGATTTTTTCCTAGATTATTATGATCAAACGCATTCAATAAAGTGTACTTAAGGTTCTGCAGAGAAACACTTCCTATTTTAAGGTTATTTAAAAAAAAATAAACCAAAGAAAAGTGTTGAAGCATGCTCAAGATGTTAAATTAAAAGTTTTATTTTTAAAAGTCAAAATACAAAGTCTGTATACTGTACAAAACTAAAAAATGTAATCATTCAGTTTTTGAAGAAAAACTGTATACATTTTAAATGAAATACATTTCAAATACATTTCAACATTTAAAATACTTTACCAATTAAAGGAGAAGTCCACTTCCAAAATGAAGATTCACATATAATGTACTCACCCCCTTGTCATCCAAGATGTTTGTTTCTTCAGTTGTAAAGAAATTATGTTTTTTGAGGAAAACATTTCAGGATTTTTCTCCATATAATGGACTGATATTGTGCCTCGAGTTTGAACTTCCAAAATACAGTTTAAATCCAGCTTCAAACAATCACAAATGTGGTTGTAAAACGATCCCAGACCCGAGAAAGAAGGGTCTTATCTAGCGAAACGATCGGTTATTTTCATAAAATAATACAATTTATATACTTTTTTAAATATCAAACCCTCATCCTGACTTACTCTGCCTGGACTGTCTGCCTGACAGTTAGGGTATGTTGAAAAATTCCCATCTCATGTTCTCCCTCAACTTCAAAATGGCCCTATATTGCTGCTTTTTTTACCTTTTTGGTTGAGGGTGTTTGATCTTCTTTGCATGTTCACTTTGTAAACACTGTGTCTGTTCTTCTGCAGTGATGTAGGGTGATTCTGAAATGATTTTAGAAGTTGAGGGAGAAAATACTTTTGGAGTTTTTCGACATACCCTAACTGTCTTGAGCCAGAATACACAGAGTTCAAGGAGAGTAAGGCAAGACGAGCGTTTGAGATAACCGATCGTTTTATTTACAACCACATTGAGGATCGTTTGAAGCCGCATTTAAACTACGTTTTGGAAGTTCAAAATTGGGGGCACCATATCAGTCCATTATATGGAGAAAAATCCTGAAATGTTTTCCTCAAAAAACATAATTTCTTAACGACTGAAGAAAGAAAGACATGAACATCTTGGATGACAAGGGGGTGAGTACATTATATGTGAATCTTTGTTTTGGAAGTGGACTTCACCTTTAACAGAACAATTTGAAGTTGATCAAAGACGTTGAATTAAATATTCTGAACTGAAGAAATACAAAACATCTACAAGATTTACACTGTTTAAAATGACTATTGATTCTAAAACTTTCATTATTCATAAATGTAAATTAATGTAACTAGATTCCTCACAAACAGTTCTTAAGGAGGAACTGAAAAACTAAAAATTGCATTTTTATCCTACAAGTTAGGGTTAGTATCATGATGAGGTCATGATTTTACCTTTTTTTTTAAACCTATTTTAGCTTGTATTTTCACAATATTTTCCCATATTTAACTAGCTCTGATAATATATGCAGACAAACATTACGTTGTATTTTAAAGAAGTAGTTCACTTCCAGAACTAAGATTTTATTAAATTATTTCATTAAAATGTAGTCACCCCCTTGTCATCCCAGATGTTTATGTCTTTCTTTCCTCAGTCGTAAGAAATTGTTTTTTTGAGGAAAAAAATTGGGCATTATCTTTATATAGCGGAGTTCAATGGTGCCCCCAATGGTGAACTTCCAAAATTCAGTTAAAATGCAGCTTTAAATGTCTCTAAACCAGGGCCCTTGGAGGGCCGGTGTCCTGCAGAGTTTACCTCCAACTTTCCTCAACACACCTGCCTGGAAGTTTCAAGTATACCTAGTAAGACCTTGATTAGCTGGTTCAGGTGTGTTTGATTAGGGCTGGAGCTAAACTCTGCAGGGACACCGGCCCTCCAGGACTGGATCTGGTGACCCCTGCTCTAAACGATTCCAGCCGAGGAAGTCATTTTTGTAACAAATTGATAATTTATATACTTTTTAACCTCAAACTCAACTCCCATCCCATTTTCTTCCCCAACTTCAAAATCATCCTACATTGCTGCAGAAGTACCAACCCAGTGTTTACATGCAAAGAGTGAACATGCAAAGAAGATCAAACATTCTTTACAGTAAAAAAAAAAAAAAAGAAAAGGTAAAACCGCGATGCAGGATGATTGTGATGTTGAAGAATAATGGGAATTTTTCGGCATATCCTAACCATATTGACATGGATTACACAGACTATGCATGTGCATCACAGAGATGAGACAAAACGAGCATTTGAGGTTAAAAAGTGAATAAATTGTCAATTTGTTTAAAAAAAATAATAGACCGTTTCGCTAGATAAGACCCTTCTTCGTCGTCTGGGTTTAGAACCATTTGAAGCTGCATTTTGGTTCAGTTCAAAATTGGGGGCACCATTGAAGTCCACTATATGAAAATAATCCCTGAAATGTTTTCCTCAAGAAACATAATTTCTTATCGACTAAAGAAAGAATGACATGAACCTCTTGGATGACAAGGGGGTAAGTAAATTATCTATAATTAATTTTTTTTCTAAAAGTGAACTTCTCTTTTAATCC
>VONZ01000118.1:0-40000 GCA_012976165.1 Labeo catla
TATATTGCATCAAGGTTTCCCAAACGGGGGCTTGTAAAGTACCTGCAGGGAGTTTGTAAGTTCAAGGTTAACAAGTAATTAAATCATAAAAATGTAAAATTAAAATCTAAATAATTCAGTTACACTTAAAAAAGAACTATTTTGTGTTTACCTACACGCCGTATGACCATTAACCAATGCCTGTTACAATGCTCAAAGTTCAATGTAAAGGCAGATATTGTCTTTTACAGAATTGCTGATTGACAACCCCTTTACAGTAAATATATTAGGTGAAAGAGGTTCAAATGACAAAATATTTGAGAATGTTTGCAAATAAGAAATAATGAACATTTGTGCAATTTAATGAGTTTGAAAGACAAAAGCCTTTCAAAAATACACAATAATACAAATATAGCAGTTTATGCAATATTGAAACACTTCTTAAACCTGAAATGATTTTAGTAAATCCATTGATCAAATGATCAAAATGACAAATTTGAGCACTGAAAATAAATTAATAATCATAAACAGACTTAATAGAAAAGGTTTCCAGCAAAATAAACAGTGAATGTAGGGGTGGGCGACACACCGGTAGACACAATTAACCAGTTGAAATGTCAACCGGTAGAGATTTTGGACTATAGTCTCTATTGCAGTTACATGCTGGCATAATGTTGCTGTGCTATGTGGTCACATAAACGTATTGCTTGCAAAGGTTTAAAAGCATTACAGTTTAAAAACGACTGATTTTAAGCCGTTGAAATGCAATCAGCAGCGAAAGAGAATTTCGCCATATGCATGAAAACGGCGCTCATAGAGCGCGGGAGTACTGAAGTGAGTTATTTTTGCTGCTTTATAAGCCTTGAATGGTTAAATACACACACATGTATGTGTCAAAATGCCTGTCTTTGCAAGTATCCTTGTAAACACAGTAATTTAGGTCTTGTGTGAAAGCAAACAGCTGAGAAAGAAAACACATGTGTAACAGTATATTGGATCCAGGCAGCTCTTAAAGTGACAGCAGTCTAATATTCCTGCTGTCTGTCATTCATGTTAATCAAAAAATACAAAAAACCTCTCACTGCTCTGCTCTTGAATAAATCACTTTTGTAATTTAATAATGCAAAACATATATTTAATTTACACTGTGAAGAATTTGCAATGTTTTATACATTTGATTAACTTTATACACTGTATGCAGCATTTTTTGTCTTGTCGCTTGTAATTCGTTTCTTATTTAATCGCTGACTGTTTACTTGTCTTCAGTGAGCTTGAGTTTTGTTTTGTTTTTAATTTAGGCATGTATTAGTTTTTTGTGATATTGACACTGGTGACAAGAATTATGACATTTCTATGGTATCAAACATCTGGATATCATAAAGACCTTATTTAAAGTAAAAATAACTATTTTGTGATGTACATTGTTACCGTGAAATAAAATTACTCATATTGTGATATAAGATTTTGGTCATATCGCCCACTCCTAAATGAAAGAATAAACAAGTTGAAGACCCGATAAGCCAAAGACAGATCTAAAGATGGCTAAAGAAAGAAAGAGCGAGAGACTGCAACGCTGTGAGAACAGAAGAAAGGATTCAGGATGGGGGGATGAGAGAGGATATGGAGTGTGTGACAGAAGTGCTCATCTGTCGTCTCTCCTCAGGGCAGGAATCAGTCCTCACAGAGCAGGTATGTACCCGCTTTGATCTCTAAACACACACACAAACACAGTCACGCGCTCTCAAATATTTAAATACACATACACACAGCGGGGTTATTAATTTTTATTAAGGCTGTCGATTTCAGTTTATTTCCACTGATCTTTAATAGCGCATAGTTTACCCATCAAAAGTTTGGAATCTGTAAAAGTTTTTTAATGCTTTTGAAACGTGTCTTTTAGGCTCACAAAGCTCCATTTATTCAATAAAAAAAACACTGTAAAAAAGTAATATTGTAAAATATTATTGCAATTTAAAATAACTGTTTTGTAGTTAAATATATTTTAAAATGTAATTTATTCCTGAATTTCCAGCATCACTACTCCAGTTTTCAAAGTCACATGCTGATTTACTGATTGTTTAATATTTTTATGGACACTATGACAAATTTACAAGATTTTTTAATGAAGAGTAAGTTTAAAAATATATATTTGATCATTTATTTGAAAAAGAAAGCTTTTGTAACATTATAAATGTCTTTACTGTCACTTTTGATCAGTTTAATACATCCTGGCTGAATAAAAGTATTAATTTCTTATTCGTTTTCATTTTATGACCCCGAACAAGCATGTGATGTGTAGAAAGGTGAAGTCAGACTGTCTGTGAATTTCAACTGCGGACATGTGATCATTATGATCCAGACAGAGGGAAAGTGTCTATGAAAACAGACGGATGACAAAACATTGCAAACAAGACATGATAAAGATGTTAAGCCACTAAGGTGACATGAGGGAAGAAGAATATGTGTTATATGAAGAGACAGACAGAATGTAATGTGCTCTTAACGTTGATGGGATAATAACAGGTACTGATGAATATGTGATGGGGCAAAATCCTCTGTCTCAGGCAGAGACTGGCACCTGCTGGTCACTCTGGTGTTTACTTGGCTTCATTCAGGACAGCAGTGAAAACATGCAGCAATGTAACATAGTGCTGTTCAAATTGGGGTCAGTAGGATTTTTCCTGAATAAATTAATATTTTTATTAATTAAGAATGCATTGTATGATCCAAAGCAACATTTATAATGTTAGAAAAGATTTCAATAAATTTCAAATTCATCAAGAATTCTGAAAACAAAATGTATCTCTCTTCATTATGTTTCCTGATCAGCAAATTAGCATATTAAAATGATTTCTGAAGGATCATGTGACACTGAAGACTGGAGTAATGCTGCTGAAAATTCAGCTTTGCACCACATGAATAAATTACATTTTACAATATATTAAAGGAGAAGTCCACTTCCAAAACAACAATTTACAGATAATGTACTCACCCCCTTGTCAGAAATGATGTTTTTTGAGGAAAACATTTCAGGATTTTTCTCCATATAATGGACTGGTATGGTGCCCCGAGTTTGAACTTCCAAAATGCAGTTTAAATGCGGCTTCAAACGATCCCAAATGCAGTTGTAAATGATCCCAGCCGAGGAAGAAGAGTTTTATCTAACGAAACGATCGGTTATTTTAATTTTAAAAACACAATTTAAATAATTTTTAATCTCAAACGCTCGTCTTGTCTTGCTCTGCCTGAACTCTGTGTATTCTGGCTCAAGCCAGTTAGAGTATATTGAAAAACTCAGATCAACTCTCGCTCAACTTTAAAAATCATTTCAAAATCATCCTATATCGCTGCAGTAGTACCGACCCAGTGTTTGCAAACTGAACATGCAAAGAAGATCAAATACCCTTAACAAAAACGTTAAAACAGTGATATAGGACGATTTTGAAGTTGAGGGAGAACATGAGATGGGAGTTTTTCGACATACACTAACTGTCATGAACCAGAAAAAAAAACAGGGAGCCCAGGGAGAGTAAAACATGACTAGCGTTTGACATTAAAAAGTATATAAATTGTATTATTTTTATGAAAATAACCGATCGTTACGCTAGATAAGACCCTTCTTCCTCGGCTGGGATCATTTACAACTGCATTTGGGATCGTTTGAAGCCACATTTAAACTGCATTTTGGAAGTTCAAACTCGGGGCACCACAGCAATCCATTATATGAAGAAAAATCCTGAAATGTTTTCCTCAAAAAACAATTTCTTTATGACTGAAGAAAGAAAGACATGAACATCTTAGATGACAAGGGGATGAGTACATTATCTGACTTCTCCTTTAAAGTGCTCCTATTATGTCATTTTAAAGGTTGGTAATATTGTCTTCTAAAACAGGTTTACATGTATGCAAGGTCAAAAAAACATTTCAGTTTTCTCCAAAAATAGATTCAATTTTACCTCACTTCAAAATGATTCGTAAACGACTCGTGTGAAGCAGTTCGAAGAATCAGTCTCTCTAAACCCCTCCTTTCCGTGAGCCCTCACTGCTGTGATTGGTCAGATGGCGCAGTCCTTTATGATTGGTCTACCGCGTACAGCGCGTGTCGGAAAATGAAATGTCCATTGCCATAACTGAATGACAGCCCTGGAGACTTGTCAATACATAGAAAAGATGACATCGATTTTACCTTACCAATTCGAGCCAGAGTCTGACGATGAAACGGCTAAAGTGGCTGATTGACAAGTTAACACGGACTTGCTTATGTAAGCGAACCGGGCATACCTCTATGTTGTAAACGTCAACACTGTATAATGCATTAAAGCGATAAAGGATAATAATTACTCAACTATCATTACACCAACTAATGAGACAGACAGACAGTCAAGCTTCATCAATCACACATTTTTAGACTGCAGTGGGCCCACAGCTGAACAACAGAACTACAAAAGCGTGATTTAGCCGGTTAACAAGATATGTGCTGGGTTGTTACACAACATAAAATACACAACTACGTATTTTGAATGATCGCTAGAAAACACAATCTTTGTAGATTCATCTTTTGGAAGTGAATATAAAACAAATTTACTCTCACAGCGTAGGATACAGCATCTTCTCGACATGACGTAAACCACATGGAAATTTTACTGTTTGTGGGCGGGCAAGTTGTTCGCGACATAGAACGTGGGCGGACATTATGCAAATATGTTACTTTGTGACGTATAGCTGTAACAGAATAAGATTCGAATTCCTGACGACTCGTTCAGGCGATTGTGAACCGACTCTTTTTTTTGATAGACAATAACTTTATTTATCGTGCACTGTCGCTTCACAACTTTGCAGATAGTTTATGTTCACATACAGCAACAAGACACACTGGATCAAAGGTCATATTTGAAAAGGCATAATAGGAGCACTTTAAAACAGAAAACAGTATTTTAAATTGCAATAATAAATTCACAATATTACTGCTTTACTCTATTTTTAATTAAATAAATACAGCATATGAAACTTCTTTCCAAAACACTACAAATCTTACCGACCCCAAATTTGAACAGTAGTGTAATACACAACATTTCCTCTTTCATAATTGTATAAGAAATAGCAAGACTCACTTTTTGAGGGGTTTTGATGGGGGTCTTTGCAACAGTCTTTACCTCTTTGTCATCATCCCTAAAAAGAAAGACAGAAAAATGCAGACATTTATCAAACAAATAAAAATATAAATGATCCTCTCAAAGTAAATTCTTGTTTACTCAGAGTGTAAAAACCTTTCAACAGAGCACAAGTTTACACTGAACAAACATAAGTTCTCACTCTTCATCATCATCGTCGTCGTCGTCATCATCATCATCACTATCCTCATCTGAGTCTTCATCCGAGTCCATTTTCAGCTTTTTCTGAAATGACAAAACACAATCATTGGAAACAGATCAAAGTCATTTTTTTTTATCCACCTTCTTCTTCCAGGTGCTGCATTTGTACATATTATGGGTCTTGCTTCTAGTCTCATCCGCGTCCGGCTATTTTTAGTTGTACAAAACTAATTTTGCAGCTCGATATTGCATATTGGTGCGTCTTACTATTTATTTTAACATATTATCTTAAATACGAACACACACTGAAATTATGAGCACACTGCAAACAGTTTTATTGTTTATCGCATGTTGTTATTCTTCTGGTTATTTCCCTATAGCGGCTAACGAACCGGAAGGCTTACTCATTGGCTCGGCTCTGCATTGAAGAATAAAGTGCATAAAACTAAGGGTTCTGGCAGTACAATCTGAATGGAAGTGACTGGTGAGATACTAGAGGCAAGTTTAATCATGCTATATTGTTTAAAAATATTTATTAATGTATTCATTTGTGTCTTATCTTTTCGTTGCTACCATTCTATAAAAGCAATAAGCCACTATAAAGCAAATATTAGAGTGATTTTACACCCTTTAACCCTAGTAAAAACACTGTTAGTGACAGCTTCTCACGGCTTACTTCTTCAATAAGAATTCTGGGATCATTTCAACACTCTGACAAAAGATTTCAAACAGACTCCCTGTATATCACATCGATGACAAGCTGTTGCTTGTCTCAGACACTTATCTAGAGGATTAAGTGTGTATTGAACAATGTGTCTCTTTATTGAGATTCCACGCAACCTCAGTTTCTCTTTAAATGTTTCTGAACACCTAGACCCTTTTTATTGCTTGTGAACAAAAAGAAAGCAAGCACCACATTGTCTGTGATAAATATGCTGCAAAAATGATCTTCTTCCTTATTGTTATTGTACATTCTTAAATCAAGATACATTTACTTTAGAAGCAAAATGAAGCAAGATATTACGTTTTGTTTTCTGAAAAATTCATCAAAATTAAGTGAGTTTATGCTTAAAATTAGAAAAATATCTGGTGGAGAAAAAAAACATAAGTTTCCTTAAAGGAGAAGTCCACTTCCAGAACAACAATTTACAGATAATGTACGCACCCCCTTGTCATCCAAGATGTTCATGTCTTTCTTTCTTCAGTCGTAAAGAAATTATGTTTTTTGAGGAAAACATTTCAGGATTTTTCTCCATATAATGGACTGATATGGTGCCCCGATTTTTGAACTTCCAAAATGCAGTTTAAATGTGGCTTCAAACGATTCCAAATGCGGCTGTAATCTTTTTTCAGGTCTTATCTAGCGAAACAATCGGTTATTTTCATAAAAATAATAAAATATATATACTTTTTAATGTCAAACGCTCGTCTTGTCTTGCTCTTCCCGAACTCTGTTTTTTTCAGGTTCATGACAGTTAGGGTATGTCGAAAAACTCCCATCTCATGTTCTCCCTCAACTTCAAAATCGCCATGTATCGCCGTTTTATCTTTTTTGTTGAAGGTGTTTGATCCTCTTTGCATGTTCACTTTGCAAAGACTGGGTCAAAACTTCTGCAGTGATGTAGGATGATTTTTGAAGTTGAGGGGGAAAATACGATTTTCGACATACCCTAACTGTCTTGAGCCAGAATACACAGAGTTCAGGGAGAGCTAGACAAGATGAGCTTTGACATTAAAAAGTGTATGTATTGTATTATTTTTATGAAAATAACAGATCGTTTTGCTAAATAAGACCCTTCTTCCTCGGCTGGAATCGTTTACAACTGCATTTGGGATCATTTGAAGCCGCATTTAAACTGTATTTTGGTAGTACAAACTCGGGGCACCATATCAGTCCATTATATGGAGAAAAATCATGAAATGTTTTCCTCAAAAAACATAATTCTTTACGACTAACAAGACATGAACATCTTGGATGACAAGGGAGTGAGTACATTATCTGTAAATTGTTGTTCTGGAAGTGGACTTCTCCTTTAAAATTTCCTTTTTTACCCCATTGATTTTTTTTTTCTTTTGGTTTTAAGCTTGAACTCTCTTAATTTTGATACATCTTTTTAAAAAAATAAGATTTAATATCTTAAGTCATTTTGCGTCTCAAGTAACTGTATCTTGATTTAAGTACATATAGATATAGTACTGGAAAACAAGGGAGTTTAGGGGAGTTTTATGTACATATTTGTACCATTAATATATTTAAATGTAAATATACACTACCAGTCATAAGTTTTTGAACAGTAACATTTTTAATATTTTTAAGGAATTATATCTTCTGCTCACCAAGCCTGCATTTTTTTGATTCATAGTACAGTAAAAATAGTAACATTTTGAAATATTTTACTATTTAAAATCACTGTTTTCTATTTGAATATATTTTAAAATGTAATTTATTGCTGTAATTTCAAAGTTGACTTTTTAGCATCATTACTACACTCGCACGATCCTTCAGAAATCGTTCTAATATTCTGAACTGCTGCTCAAAAAACATTTATTATTATTATTATAATGTTGAAAATTATGTTGAGATATCGAATTATGTTTTAGGTTTCTTTGATGAATAGAAAGTTCAGAAGAACAGCATTTATCTGAAATTGAAATCTTTTGTAACATTATACATGTCTTTATCATCAATTTTAAAGGGGTCATTGGATGCTAAGTTCACTTTTTCATGTTGTTTGAACATTAATGTGTGTTGGCAGTGTATGTACAAATCTACCCTATAATGATAAAAATCCATGCAGTGGTTTTTAATTAATCTGTAAAAATAATATCCCCTTTTTCAAATCGAGCCGTTCTCAGATGCCTGTCGGTGTGGCGTCACACCCACAGAGGCCACTCCCACGATAGTTGATTGACATGAGCTCTTACCTCAGACCAGCTGTCACAGTCCAGTAACTTTCCATGTTTTGATGCCAGAGCAGGGATGTAAGTTAGACAAGAATATCTCCATTGAGCGATTGAGGTGTTGTGTTGCTGGATGTAATAATGAACATAGTGGTCGTCATTTACTCCCAACATCTGAGCCGCTGAAGATGCAGTAGATTACGTTTGTTTGTGAAGGGAATGCGCCTCCCGATCTACATATATCCATCTATGTTCGCGCGAATCATTCGTGATCCAGCTTCACTTACAGCAGAAGTGAGTATAAGCGTTTTTTTATGAATCTTTGCAATCGCCTTTCCTTATAACGTGGTAGTTAGGAAGTTTAGCGGCTAAATGTGGCTAATGTAAACAAGACCGTCTTTACACAGAGAGAAGAGAGGGGCGGGGTGAGCAGAGCTTATCTGCATTTAAAGGAACAACCCCTTAGAATGAGATGATTTTTGCAGAGCAGATTTTGACAAGGTAAAAAGGGTGTTGTTTTACAAAACCATTGAGAATTTTTAATCAAAGTATATTAGAGACTTTTCATTAAGACCCTAAAGAATCATATCAACTTCTGGAAAATGGGCATCCGATGACCCCTTTAATCATTTTAAGCATTGTTGCTAAATAAAAGTATTAACTTCTATAATTTATAAAAAAAAATAAAACAAATAAAAAAATAAAAAACATACTGTTCAAAAACTTTTGACTGGTAGTGTATTTAATTTTATAAATGAAGTATACTGCACCACTAATTTATTAGTTTTTAATTAAACACTATTATTTGCTGTGTGTTGTCAAAGATAGATCACCTGAGGCACTTTTGCAAGGGTCATGTTGGACGGTCTCTTCACTGGTGATGTATTATTCTCCTCCTCCTCTTCCTCATCTTCATCATCTGATTCCTTCACACCTGAGCAAACCACAGAGATCTCTAGACATCATTAACTGTGGTTTAAATAAAAACAAAACATATTCACTTGTCCAAGTTTGTGTGACAAAACTAATCTAACACATGTAAGTGGAAGCCTAAATGCTGCACTCGTTTAATATCCGGAGAACAGAACTGACATGCTGAAAATGTCTGAACAGCATGTGCAAACATATGGAAGTGATTATATGAGAGAAAATGCTGAGAAGGTGCTGGTTAATTCATTTTGAGTTCGTACGGAGGCCCTTTTGGACAGGCGGATTACTCCCATGGACGTCACAACAGGTTGAAAGAATCATTTCATCAAAGAGGAGAGAAGAGTAAATAAGAGAGGCAAAAGACACACCTGGGAAATGGTCTTCATGAACTCACAGTTTTGAGCGTCGTGTTCAGTCCTAACAAATGCGAAAAGACAAAAAGTACTCACTGACGAAATGCTGACCGCTGATGTAGACCGGCCCCCCTCCGGACTGCAGGCGAAAGGACACAGGAGGCGTGACCTCAAAACCTCCCAGACTTAGCTAAAGGAAACATGCAGACACACATACTGTTGTAATCCAAACTGAGTGAGAAAGATCAAACACAATCATAGCAAGACATCTTATTCATGGTTTACTTTTAGAAAACGGTTTAGATTAGAGACAACAGCTTATTAAACAAAAATCAAACATCTTGAACTTTCCACACAGTGGCTCTGTTCTAAAACTTACCTACACTATTGTACAGTATTTTTTTTTTTTAAGAAATTAATAATAAAATAATTTTATTTAGCAAGGACACATTAATAGATCAAATATATTTTGCTTCTATTCATAAAAGACTCCTGAAAAAATTGTTTTTTAACTTTTTCTAGGGCCCTATGAAATCTGTTTTAGTTTTTCCCAAATTCCATTCTTTCAGTTTTAATTTTTATTTTAATTAAAAATGTAAAAAAAATTAATAAATAAAAAAAACATGTCTAATGAATATAAATCATGAAACTTACACAATTTAACAGCAATTCCTTAAAAGTGTAACAAAAATATATTTTAAGGCCCCATGAAATCTGTTCAGAAAAAATCAGAAAAAATTCAATTTTTTCTGTTTGAATTTTTTGTCTGGATTCTGTGTTTTTTTTCTAGACTCCATTTTAATGGTTAAATGAAAAAAAAATAAAAAATAAACAAAAAGCATGTCTAATTAATTGAAATCATGAAACTTACACAATTTAACAGCAATTTATTAAAAGTTTAACTAAAATAAAAATTAAGGCTTAAATGAAAACCTTTTTTTTTGCAAATTACGTTTTATTTATTTCCAAATTCAATTTTTTCTGTTTTAATTTTATTATCTGGATTCTGTGTTTTTTATTTCCTAGACTCCATTTTAATGGTTAAATGTAAAAAATATTAAACAAAAAGCACGTCTAATTAATTAAAATTTTCCAACTTACACAATTTAACAGCAATTTATTAAAAGTTTAACAAACATTTTTAAGGCCCTATGATATATATTTTATTATAATTTTTCCCCCAGTCAAATTCAGTTTTATTTTTAACCAAATTCTGCATTTTCAGTTAATTTTCTGGACTCCATTTTAGTGGTTTCTTTAAATTTTAATAATCAAAAGCATTTCTGAATAATTAGTTATTATTAAAAAAAAACTAATTATTATTTTCTTTCTTTCTTTTTCAGAAATACTGCGTATTTACATTTTTCTGGTGAATAATAAATAATGTTTTAATAATAATTTTATTAGTAATAATACACTGACCAAAATTATAAATGCAACACTTTTGTTTTTGCCCCCATTTTTTATGAGCTGAACTCAAAGTTCTAAGACTTTTTCTGTGTACACAAAAGGCCTATTTCTCTCAAGTATTGTTCACAAATCTGTCTAAATCTGTGTTAGTGAACACTTCTTCTTTGCTGAGATAATCCATCCACCTCACAGGTGTGGCATATCAAGATGCTGATTAGACAGCATGATTATTGCACAGGTGTGCCTTAGGCTGGCCACAATAAAAGGTCACTCTAAAATGTGCAGTTTTACTGTATTGTGGGGGGTACTGTATTGAATGACACAACAATGGGCCTCAGGATCTCGTCACAGTATTTCTGTGCATTCAAAATTCCATCAATAAAATGCACCTGTGTTCGTGGTCCATAACATACGCCTGCCCATACCATAACCCCACCGCCACCATGGGCCACTCGATCCACAACGCTGACATCAGCAAACCGCTCACCCACACGACGCCATACACGCTGTCCGCCATCTGCCTTGTACAGTGAAAACCAGGATTCATCCGTGAAGAGAACGCTTCTCCAAAGTGCCAGATGTCATCGAATGTGAGCTTTTGCCCACTCAAGTCGGTTACGACGACGAACTGCAGTCAGGTCGAGGCTCAGATGAGGACAACGAACATGCAGATGAGCTTCCCTGAGATGGTTTCTGACAGATTGTGCAGAAATTCTTTGGTTATGCAAACCGATTGTTGCAGCAGCTGTCCGGGTGGCTGGTCTCAGATGATATTGGAGATGAAGATGCTGGATGTGAAAGTCCTGGGCTGGTGTGGTTACACATGGTCTGCGGTTGTGAGGCCGGTTGGATGCACTGCCAAATTCTCTGAAACACCTTTGGAGACGGCTTATGGTAGAGAAATTAACATTCAATTCGCGGGCAACAGCTCTGGTGGACATTCCTGCAGTCAGCATGCCAGTTGCACTCTCCCTCAAAACTTGCGACATCTGTGGCATTGTGCTGTGTGATAAAACTGCACATTTTAGAGTGGCCTTTTATTGTGGCCAGCCTAAGGCACACCTGTGCAATAATCATGCTGTCTAATCAGCATCTTGATATGCCACACCTGTGAGGTGGATGGATTATCTCTGCAAAGGAGAAGTGCTCACTAACACAGATTTAGACCGATTTGTGAACAACATTTGAGAGAAATAGGCCTTTTGTGTACACAAGTCTTAGATCTTTGAGTTCAGCTCATGAAAAATGAGGGCAAAAACAAAAGTGTTGCGTTTATAATTTTGGTCAGTGTAGTTAGTATCATTACATTAAGTAATCTATTTCTGTCACAGTTTCTTGAAGATACACCAAACTTTTATTTTGACAGGTTGCTGTGAAGACCTTTAAGTTTCTGTTTGTATGATATGACAATAGTTTTCCTCAAAAGAAACAATAAAATGCTCATGAGTGAATCTAACAGCAGTACTAGAGATTCTGTTCATGTACTCATACATTCATTCATTCATTCACATGGAGAAACGCAGAACATGGAGGTTCATATTCAAATAGTATTTTTGCCGGTCAATATTCACAAACACTAGTCCATATCACATTTTGACTTAAGGGTACTGCCCTACTTTTGATTTACACATCCCAAATTGGGAAATTCAGTGACATTCCACATTATACAGTAAATCCCATCCGCATCACGGAAATCACAGGACCCTATTTTCCACAACCATTTTCAACACTAATAATAATAAGTAATGTTTCTTAAGCAGCAAACCTGCATATTAAAATGATTTCTGAGGGATCATGTGACACTCAAGACTGGAGTAATGATGCTGAAAAATCTGCTTTGCATCACAGGAACAAATTACATTTTTAAATGTATTAAAATATAAAGCAGTTATTTCAAATTGTAATAATATTTCACTATATTACTGTTGTTATTGGACTTTTGATCAAATAAATGCAGGCTTGGTGAGCATAAGAAAAAATTCTTAAAAATCCCAAACTTTTAAAACAATAGTGTAAATGACTGAATATTAATACATATGTGTATGTGTTCTTTATCAGACAATTTTGTGTAAAAGTCAAATGATAAATGATTCCCACCACATACAACCAAACAAGATTAGTTTCCCAGAAAGAATTCACGACTGGGATCCGTCCTGATCATTTCATGCCAGTACATTTGAGACAGGCCTTCAGCTAAACTTCAGTACAAAATTGCGCAATTGTGCGAAATACAAGCCACGGCCAAAAATTCTGAATGAACATTCCACTGCGCCAGGCAACGGCACTTGCATCGATGGCAACCAGATGCAAACAGCTGAGGGCGCGATGGTCTGCTTAATGCTTTAAATGACAGCTATGTAACTGTTGTAATTACGATGAATGGCGAACAATCCCTCACGTCCAAAATCATCTCAGATGATCTGTTTCAACACAAATGCTGACTGATGAGTTGATTGTCTCTTGAGCTATCGAGACAAAGCCTTGTAATTAAGGTACAATTATTGCTCCAGTCAGATATCCTGGGGCGTTTTCTAATTTTGGGCTTGAATAAAATCCAGGATCTTACAGACATGGTCAAAATATCACAAAAGGGCTTATAAATATAGACAAAAACCATCTATGGCATAAAAAAAAGTGTTAGGAAGGTCAAAATTAATATGCCACCATTAAAAACTCCACCCACCGTACTAACCATACCAACAGTTCATATCTATCAGAACACAAAAAGAGTTGCAAACCCTGAATTCTGTTCGCTCTGCACCATAAAACATAGATTCCTCCCAGAGCTCTTTGGAAATGCTCACATTTTCCATAGCTGATATAAAACAGAGGCGAACATGTGCTGATGTCATGGAGAGCTTGTGCCTTCTGTCCTGATGATGCAACGATGGCCCAGCCCCTTCCAAAAACAGTCTGTCAATCACAACTTGACCAGCCTCGGCACAGCTGGAATTTTTATTAGACACATTCTTCCAATACCATAAAACACCCATAACAGGCATCCGTCCACAGTATAAATCCATATTCAAGATGTTATTGAGGGCATAACAGCACCTGGCTTCTAGTCATCTCTTTTTGAATTAGAGTGAATGTAGTATCATCTGCAATATTCATTTCTCTACCACATTATTTTAACATCTGTCTACCACAAAAAGTAATTTAAAGAGAAAGTCTCTACATTTTGGGAACTTTTAGTTACACTTTGAGGTGTCCATGTACTTTTAAAAATGTTACAATTAAGGCAAGACACTACAGGCAAAAACATTGCTCATTTTTTCATGCATTGGTCTTGGTTTTGAGATTTTGGTCTATTTGGCTTCTCATAACATGTTTTTTTAGGCTACTGGAAATAGAATACACTTTAAAATTTTATTGCACTTTTAATTTTATTGCAATTACAATACATATCTTTCAAGGCTGTTTTAGCAAGTTTTTGAGCCAGAAATCTCCACTTCAGTAACACTTACACTACCGTTCAAAAGTTTAGGATCAGTAAGATTTTTTTAATGTTTTTAAAGAAGTCACTTATGCTTATCAAAGTTCTATTTATTTAATCAAAAATACAGGGAAAAAAGTAATATTACTGCCATTTAAAATAGTGATTTTCTATTTTAATATACTTTAAAATATAATTTATTTCTGTGATGCAAAGCTGATTTTTCATCAGCCATTACTCCAGTCTTTAGTGTCAAACGATCCTTTAGAAATCATTCTAATATGCTGATTAATTATCAATGCTGGAAACAGTCGTGCTGCTTAATTTCTTTTTTTTTTTTCTTTTTTTTTTTCAGGATTCTTTGATGAGTAATTAAAGTTAAAAATAACAGCATCTATTTAAAACACAAAACTTTTACTCTACTTTAAGTCTTTACTATCACTTTTATCAATTTAACACATCCTGCTGAATAAAAGTAATCATTTCTTTCAAAGAAAGAAAGAAAAAAAACGATTTATTTTAAATAAATGTTGTTCTTTTTAATGTTTTAGAAAGAAATGATTACTTTTTATTCAGCAAGGATGTGTTAAATTGATAAAAAGTGATAGTAAAGACTTATACTGCTAGAAAAGATTTCTATTTTGAATAAATGCTGTTATTTTTAACTTTAATTACTCAAAGAATCCTGACAAAATTATTACAGGTTCCAAAAACAAAACAAAACAAAACAAAACAAAAAAACAACTGTTTCCAACAGTGATAATAACTCCGCATATTAGAATGATTTCTGAAGAATCATGTGACATTTTGCAATATTATTGTAATATTTCTGTATTTTTAATCAAATAAATACAGCGTAATCGCATACAAAATAAAAGTTTGAGTTTGCCTAATAAATGTGTGTGTACTGTGTGTAATTATTATGTATATATAAATACAAGTACATTCAAGTATATATTTAAGAAATATTTAAATGTATATATATTTATTGACATTTTTATAAAATTTATATTATATATAAATAAAAATATTTTTTACATAACATATTTCTCTTAAATATATACATTAATTTGTGTGTATTTATATATACATAATAATTACACCCAGTACACACACATAAATTAGGCAAACTCAAACTTTAAAATTTAATAATATCCTATTTATTATTTGATTATTTAAATCTCCTGTTAAACTGATGCACTACAGTTGTATATAACTATATGCAATACAGTTATGTATATTGTACATAATACATATTTTCAAATTATATTGCATAACTGTTGCTGCCATAATAATGACCCATTTCAAATGTTTACGTGCTTTTCTTATCTTTCTTCTATTTTTGTTCTTAACAGCTCCCACTCAATGTGGTGGAGCAGTTATGAAATATTCTTCTTGTAAACACTTCCCTGCATTTCAGTAATAAATATGCATTCAAATTACTGCGAAATGCAGCATGCGGTGTTCGGCAACGGTCAAAAGGATTTAAATGGTGAATTTTGAATCGATTTCTTCTCGTAAAATCAGAGATGTGCAATTAAATTACCACACGACCTTGCTGTTTGTCAAAAAATCAGTAGGTAATTCGGCCAGAGATTTTTACGTGGGTGGTGAGAGAAAAACTTAAATAGCTTAAGCCCACATGAGAAATAATTACTGTCCAAATAGGGTCAGAATCGGAATGCAAATCATTTTTATAGAACACTGTTGTCAAAAACGCCATTTGAAGCTAAACGCAGACGTTTAATCGGACTGACTGGATGAATCCTGCTATGATTTCTCTACTTTTAAAGGATTCATTTGATTTAAACAATTTGTCTACATAATGTCCCCTATGAATTACATATGTGAACATGTTGTATTGTAGTTACAGCATGAAATACTATTTAAACCTACAGCATTTTACATAACATTACTCTTGTTTAACAACATACCAGTACCAAATGTTTAGGCAAAACATCTTTTCAAAATCTTTCAGCAGACAAAAACTCCATAAGACACGATCTAGGATCTTTATACAGTGTGTGCTATTGTAAAGACTATAAGTCTATACATCACAGCCTCGTTTTCATCCGCATTAAATTCAATATGATGTCTAACCTGAGTAAGGTCTACTACTATAGTAAGTATAAGTAAAATGTCAACCGAATCAAATCAACAAAAAGTCACTGCGTTATTAAAGGAGAAGTCCACTTCCAGAACAACACTTTACAGATAATGTACTCACCCACTTGTCATCCAAAGATGTCTTTCTTTCATCAGTCATAAAGAAATTATGTTTTTTGAGGAAAACATTTCAGGATTTTTCTCCATATAATGGACTGGTATGGTGCCCTGATTTTGAACTTCCAAAATGCAGTGTAAATGCGGCTTCAAACGATTCCAAATGCGGTCGTAAACGATCCCAACCGAGGAAGAACAGAGGAAATTAATACAATTTAACTACTTTTTAATCTCAAATGCTGGTGTTGTCTTACTCTCCCTGAACTCTGTGTATTCTGACTGAAGACAGTTAGGGTATGTCGGAAAACTCAGATTGTATTTTCTCCCTTAACTTCAAAAATCATTTCAAAATCATCCTACATCGCTGCAGAAGTTGTGACCCAGTCTTTGCAAAGTGAACATGCAAAGAACATTAAAAACCCTCAACAAAAATGGTAAAACAGCGATATAGGATGACTTTGAAGTTGAGGGAGAAAACACGGTTGGAGTTTTTCAACATACCCTAACTGTCTTGAGCTATAATAGTTCAGGAAGAGTAAGACAACTCTTTTTAGATTAAAAAGTATATAAATTTTATTATTTTTATGAAAATAACCGATCATTTCGCTAGATAAGACCCTTCTTCCTCGGTTGGGATCATTTACAACCAAATTTGGGATCATTTGAAGCCACGTTTAAACTGCATTTTGTAAGTTCAAACTCGGGGCACCATATCAGTCCATTATATGGAGAAAAATTATGAAATGTTTTCCTCAAAAAACATAATTTCTTTACGACTGAAGAAAGAAAGACATGAACATCTTGGCTGACAAGAGGGCGAGTACATTATTTGTAAATTGTTGTTCTGGAAGTGGACTTCTTCTTTAATAACCAAAGTGTAGTGAATAACTTACGAATTACACATTTATAATTTGTAGTTAGGTTTATGGACACACAGTTGAACATTGCATGTTTCTGTTCATGACACATAAAAGATGGACACTAGAACACTTACAGAAGGCAGAACGGACGGCTTGAGCACAGCAAGAGTGATTTTGGTTGTTTTGCCATCGTAAGTCAATCCCTCCATCTCCACGGTGTGAAATTTATCCTCCGCCTCAGCACCCAAACACACCTGAGAACACAGGTGAAGAGAAGAAACTGATTTGTTAATGTGAGTTCATGGGCAATCAAAATTATTCATCTATAATACAAATCATTGGCACACTGATGATGAACACTGACAACAATATTCACAATACAAAACTGAATGGAATGATATAAAACTTATTATATATAAATGTTATCATAGCAGAACAGAATGTTATATTTAATAGAACAGAATATGCTGTTCCTGTCCATTTCTATTAATAAGGAAAATGTATCTCTAAGGTAGGTCTGATTAAACTATTCCATGCAGGATTAAATATCTGTGATACTGAATAATTGTGTAATGACATTTTATTAATTCGTCTTCCTCACCGCCTTGAGTGACAGCTGATGTTCAGCCTCATCATCATCCAACTCAACTTTGTGCTCTTTCTTATCAGCTTTCAATGAGCAACCTAAAGGAAGAAGGCAAAACATAAGTTTTATTTATTAACTGTATAGTATACATAATGTAAAGTCTACGGGAAAAACATCCTTTGCAATAAACACCACATGCTATACAACATCCATAATAAAAGCTGTAGATACGAGATCACAGTAAACAAAAGGGAAAAAGAAAGACCTCTACTGTTCTTGTGCATAATATGTTTAAAATAAAGAAAAAAATAACATTTTAACTAATATTAACATTGGCTGTAAACAAAGGCAGACTCAATGCATGAGGCTAGCTGCATTAGCCACAACTCTTTTATTACACTGCAGTACTGCAGCAGACGCATGTAATATGAATGCATAATACTGATTATCGCATTTATATGATTATGCAACATGAGTTTTTATTTCAGCTCACCAAATAAATACATCTGAGGTCGGCTGAGATCTTTAATGTTATCCTCCATTTTTGCGCCACAGAGGGTCCTGTTAATCGTAATTCCGGCGTGTGGATTGACACTTGAATGGACGAATGAGAGTGCTGGAGTGGGCGGGCTTTTGCGCGAATCGTCCAATAGTATTCACCCTTGGTGGTAAAGCAAACTGCCCTTTGTTTGCTTTTTCTTGCGCTCAGTACCCAATTTATCCGCCAGATGACGCCATATAATAACTATTCAGTACACTTGCCTCCGTTCATCCATCCAGTCTCCAAACCGCTTGTCCTCTGTAGTCTTTTTCCCAAAATAAAACTGTAGGTTTGTTATAATATGAACGGGACGCTTTATTATGATGATGCAATGCAACTTAATATCTATCCCAATTAAAAATATATTATTGTTATTATTATTATTGTTGTTGTTATTATTATTATTATTATTATAAAAATCATTGTTATTATTTAAATTACAATAAAATGACTGTCTTCTCAATCTTTCATCAAAATTTGTACCATTGCATTGCCTTTAAGATTACAAAAAGTCTCAACTACCTCACAGATAGACTATCACTGAAACAGAAACAGAAATTACACCTGTCTCTGTGACAAAAACAAGGCTCTGTAAGAAAAAGGCCTCTTATTTTAGCCAGTCAGAAACACTTGTCAATCATTTTGCCGGCCGGGTTTGATTGGCTGGCAGGTCTCCGGAGGGCGGGGCTTAGAAAGAGGGAGCTTAGTTTAGATTTACAAAGACGTGAGCGTTAGTAAAATGACTAAAAATCGTTTACAATATTTTTTAGCTGACTGAATTTATTAATTTCAAAAAATGTCAAGTGACTGACGGAATGTCTCCTTTAAGTACTGCGTTGATGGGAGAGGCAAGGTTTTTCGAAAACTTCGGATCAGTTAAACCAATATTTAAAAAAATGATTCAGTGTAGTGCTCGAAACTTCTCATGCTAATGACATTTGCTGGTTAAAACTGTAAATGCCACGAAAATAGCAAAAATGTGTTAACTGGCAAAGATATAAAGATAAATTGTCTTTGTAATGTGTGGTCATAGCACTTCTTCATTTTGTAGCACATCCTGGAAAAACACAAAATTTTAAGACTTTATAGAAATTCTACTAAATTTTTATGAACATACAATTTATTCGAGGTTAGTTATTCCATTAAAAATACTTTATTACTAGTAATTTGTTAATTTTTTAGAAGGTGTTTGTTTACAAAACAGCTTGTAAACACTATAACAAACTGAATTTTAAGACCATAATACAATATTCTACTATAAACATAAATTATAAAGCTGATTTGAGATCAGTTACAACTAGTCTTTTTTATTATCATTGTTATTCATAAACTTAAATAAACACAGTCAAAGTACAGTTAGGACTACAGAAATATTATTTCTTGGTTTTGCAACAGAATGATAAAGCTGAAATGGCGTCACTCAGTAAGTTAAACGCGCTCCGAAGATTCTAAACATCAAACGTTGAGTTTTCGAAGCTTCGTTTCGAACGCGCCTGTCACGCTCTGAATGCCTCGTAGTTCACTAGGCCATGTCGCTCCTCGACTATTTATTAAACTCTTCAGAGGATTTACTTGATTTCCCATTCACAAGAACAAAGCTTTTTGCTTTGTTAGAGGTGACAGCCATAAAAAAGGACGAAGATAAGGACGCTTCCACCCTTCATGCAGGCTCTTGGTGAAAACAGCCATCTTGAAAGAAAACAGTTCAAAACAGGCAGCACTTTAACGTGAGTGACCCGTATACACACAACGACATGCCGGTCTGATTACACACCCCAAAACACACATGCCTGTCGGATCTCAGGGTTTAACATAGTCTATAGTCCCTGTCAACACTTTGCTTAACATTTACATAAACAATACTTTATAATAAGTCCTCAAAAGGAAACTTTATAGACATGTTTAGTATCAGGTGTTTATCAACAGAAAACTTTTTGTACATGTACTCTGACAACACTTTTAATTCAGTATGTTTTTTGTTGGTTTGTTTGTTTTAAAAATAGAAATGCAAGTTTGCGTGTATGAACTTTTCACCACGCGTCATTATTCAGCCATATTGGCGGCACTGAACATAAACAATGCCACTGAACCGAATGAAACTCGCATATTTTGCTGATTATTGCTGCTGAAAATCGTCAGTTATTGTCATGTTTTGGGCTGTACTAATCGGTCGGACCGGGAAAAACATTTGTAGTACTATATAGACTGTATTAATTAAGAGCCTCATATTTATATTAAAGTTATAACAAATCAAGGAGAAGAGTGCAAAAAACTATCTGAGGAGCAAAAGGTGTTTGTGAACTGAACCAGGATTTCAAGGCAAGAATCTTGACAAAATTTGGGTTTGTTCCTTATAATTACCAGTCAGGTAGATGAAACATTAGGCTAATATGTTTTTAAATATTAGTATTTAATTAATACTGCTCGTACGTATTTTTACCACCTATTAACTTTATAGTTTGACAAACCATTGCGCCCTTTCCTACTTACTAAGTTCTTCTATATATGATTTAGCAGCTTCCACACGTTTTTTTCTGTGGATTAGACACCATAAATTAGCAGAACAACATATTCAGTAGTGCAATCAGTGCTGTTGTTTACATCCGAGTATCTCTAATATGGCCGGGCAACTGACCAAACCGTGACGTATAGTGCAAACCCTCTATATGGATGTGCCATAACTCAAGGATTTGTCATAATAACCAAAGGATTTAGTATAGTTAGTATGGTTTTTTTTTCATTGCTGATGTAGTATGTATGAATCTTTCTTTTATACATTTTTTACTAGCCAGATAATTTCAAATTAGCAAAAACATGCCAATTATCCCTATAACACCTGCTGAAAAACCTGTTGCACGCAATCTGCTATATTCCTTTTTTTCTGTGAAATCTTTACTACAGTTTATATTGTTATTAATATTTAATAATAAACATTTCCTGGACTGAAACAGCTTGGGTTTTTTGATCATTCATACTTTTTTAAAATAAAAAAATAGTGTTAAAATGTGAGTAGCATTTAAATATCATCTTACTAAGAAGTTATCGGGAGAAATGGAGCGACATGTAGTTTTTATATCCGTGTCGTACAGGTCTGTTATACTGTTAAAAAAAAAAAAAAAAATCGAATTGATTTGCATGCCAATTAGAATTTCATCTTATTTTTTGGCCAATTGCACATTTTTGCTCAGTTTGGCCTTGGAATGAAATTTAGTTTTTTCCCCCTCAGTTATGAGCTTCTTATTCTCACTTAAAGGAGAACTCCTCTTCCAGAATAACAATTTACAAATAATTTACTCACCCCTTTGTCATCCAAGATGTTTATGTCTTTCTTTCTTCAGTCGTAAAGAAATTATGTTTTTTGAGGAAACATTTCAGCATTTTTCTTCATATAATGGACTGATATGGTGCCCCGATTTTGAACTTCCAAAATGAAATGAAATTAATGCCGAGAAAGAAGGGCAGCGTTACAATCGGTTATTTTAATGAAAATAATACAATTTACATATTTTTAGTGCCAAACGCTCGTCTTGTCTTACTCTGCTTGGACTGTTTTTGTTCCGGGTCATGACAGTTAGGGTATGTCGAAAAACTCCCATCTCATGTTCTCCCTCAACTTCAAAATCGTCCTGTTTCGCTTTTTTTGTTAAGGGTGTTTGATCTTCTTTGCATGTTCACATTGCAAAGACCGGGTCGGAACTTCTGCAGTGATGTAGGATGATACAATTGGAGTTTTTCGACATACACTAACTGTCTTGAGCCAGAATACACAGCGTTCATGGAGAGAAAGGCAAGACGAGCATTTGAGATTTAAAAGTATTAAAATTATAATTTTTTAATGAAAATAACAGATTGTTTTGCTAGATAAGACCCTTCTTCCTCTGCTGGGATCATTTACAACCGCATTTGGGATCGTTTGAGGCCGCATTTAAACTGCATTTTGGAAGTTCAAAATCGTGGTACCATATCAGTCCATTATACGGAGAAAAATGCAGAAATGTTTTCCTCAAAAAACATAATTTCTTTACGACTGAAGAAAGAAAGACATGAACATCTTGGATGACAAGGGGGTGAGTACATTATATGTGAATCTTTGTTTTGGAAGTGGACTTCTCCTTTAAATGTTTAGTTGCTAAAAAACTAGACTATTCTGATTATTATTTCATATGTCAGGCTTTATATTAATATTTTGTACTTTGTATTATGATTTCAGTCCTCAAATGTTTTCCCATCTTCTCGCTTTCACAGAAATGTTTTCGCAGACCTGTATCTCTTTCTGGAAAAGAACCAGCTATCTGAGTTTCACAAATGCAGATGAGCAGATCAGCCATTTAGATGTGTCAGTTAAACTACAGGTATATCAGATGTTTTTGTGCGTTGCTTTACTGTGGTGATGCTCTTGACGGCCCGACATTTGGTAGAGATTGCTCCACGGATGCTATAAAAAAAGCCTTATTATGTTACATTAAATAGTATAGTGAGTGTCCCATAGTACTCTATTCTTTTCTGGATAAAAAGACATGCTGGACTTCACAGAATTCTTGAGTGATTAGACACATAGATAGCCATCACTGCATCCAAAGATAAAAAAAAATACACATGTCAATGCAGTCTATTTTCAGCCAAGAACAAGACATTTCATTCAAGAGTTTGAGAAAAAAAGATTGGCACAGTTATTGATTTAAAATGGTTTCTACAACTTGGATCAGATGGCAAATGGAGCTGTCAAAGATTACGTGACTATTGTATGCTCAGCCTAAACCCCATTGTTGTTTCTGTTTATGTTTGTGAAAATGAAGTGTGGTGTCTCTTTGAACCGTCGGACATCTGTTGTAATCTGAAATCGCAGACTTATTATGAAAACGTGGAGGCCATATAGGTCATATTGGTTTGTAGCGTCTGTGAGATAAACAGGAGCCTGTCTAGGAACAATGAGCGAGATAGGAAGTGTGATACTTTAACCTCTCGCTTCTCGCTCATCTTGTGTGGCAACATTTTATTGGACGAGGTGAGGGCCCTCAGGTAGATAGGGCAAAAAAACATAAAGGCACATAAGGAGAAAGGGAGGCTTGGAGCACCTGTGGCTAAACACAATAGAGAGTTTCGAAAACAGAGGCCAAAAGGAATTTCAGCAAAATGAGCCAAGTCACGTCGCAATGGTAGCATAGACAGGAAGATGAAAGGGACTGGAAGACTGACAGAGGAAATGAGGGTAGAAGAGGCGTCACCGCAGCAACCGACTCACACTGACAGGATCTTAACCAGGCGAGATGGCATCAAACTTGGCTAAACACACTGGGAGTGTCATTGTCAAATTGTTGTTTTGCTTATGGTATAAATCTGAAAGCTTTATAAGAGAAGAGAACATATAAACAAAGAAGTTTGATCAACACTGTGTAAATTAAACAAAATAATGCATGGCATGAACATTAACGGTGCATTTTCCAAAAAATGTATAAACATTTCCCCTCAACACAAAACACAATGCGTAATTCAAAATACGGGTAGAACGCCTGTAAAAAATAATTAACAGTACATCTAGCTGTGTTTTTACAGACTTCTCTACATTACATTACTTAATATATCACTTTATTTGAAGAGTTTATTTGCAAAAAGAGATAACTCAGTTTTTTACATTTTTTTTTTTTTTAAATATTTTTTTATTATTATGTTGCCATGTTTTTATTGTGTTAGTTAGCTGTCTTTTTTAGTTATTTTTACTTTATATCAAAATAACCCAACTGCAGTTTGGATTGAGATTAATTGGAATGCACA
Source organism: Labeo catla (assembly GCA_012976165.1). Taxonomy (NCBI): domain Eukaryota; kingdom Metazoa; phylum Chordata; class Actinopteri; order Cypriniformes; family Cyprinidae; genus Labeo; species Labeo catla. The sequence goes on from VONZ01000118.1 coordinate 24,304, forward strand.
ATGAATAAACATTATTTTTGAACATTAAAAAATGTTTTTGCAAATAAACTCTTCATTTAAATTCCATTGAAATCTAGTATTTTAAGTTTAGAAATCTAACATTCAAAGCTTTAGTATTGGAAAGATTTTTAAAAACGTTTTTGAAAGTGTACTTCATAATTATACTTTATACTTTATTAGTATAGCAGTAAAACTGTGAAAGATTATGGCAATTTAAAATTACACTTTTTTATTATTATAAAAAAGATTTTTATAAAAAAATATATATATTTTAATATATTCTAAAGTGTCATTTATTTTACTTTTTTGTTGTTGTTGTTGTATATTACTCCAGTCTTAATTGTCACAAGATTATTCTATGCTGATTTACTGTTTTAACTATTATCAGTTATTATCAATTATTAATAATGATTCTTGGGTAACACTTTACAGTAAGGTTCCATTAGTTAATGTTAGTTAATGCATTAACTAATATGAATAAACAATGAATAATACCTTTATTACAGTATTTATTAATCTTTGTTCATGTTAGTTAATGAAAATACAGTCTTCCATTGTTAGTTCATGTTAATTCACAGTGCATTAACTAATGTTAACAAGCACAACTTTTGATTTTAATAATGCATTGGTAAATGCTGAAATTAACTACGATTGAAATCCTGTAGAAGTATTGTTCATTCTTAGTTAACTAAAGTAGTTAACTGATAAACCTTATCCCTTTAACTGTCACTCCCATTTTTGAACACAGACATAAAAATGCATCTAGACTTTTTATAGAATTTTTATAATTTATGAATGAAAATATTTTGTAATATGATTTTGATGTACATTTTTCGTCGTAATGCAATGTCTGATTTTAAAATGCCTTTCAAGGATGAATTTTGAGATTTTAAGCTTTCAGTTGATATATAATTTCTTATGATTTCTAAAACGCGATGAGTAAAAAAGCAACGAAGAAAGTCTTTTGTGACAAAGGTTAGAACTCATGTTATGATGTAGATTTTTTTAAGTTGCACTCTTGACATATATTCATCTGTTACTTTTCCTACATAATTTGTAACACAAAAATATGGTAAAATATCTATTTAGGAGTCTTAGACCTTTCCAACGATGTATAGTTTGTTATGATTAGATTAGGATGTATTTGTAATATGGTGAAGTAAACGTAGGCGAGGGGAAGAGTTAAAGGGTTATTGTAAAGTGTTACTGATTCTTGTTATCATCAATGTGGAAAACAGTTTTACTGCTTATTATTTTTGTTGAAATCGTGAATTTTTTGGATTTTTTATTTTATTTTATTTTATTTTATGAATAGGAAGTTCAATGAGCATTTATTTAAAAATAGAAATATTTTGTAACATTCTAAACGTCTTTACTGTTACTTTCTATCATTTTAATGTGTATTTACTGATTTTTTTTTTTTTTTAAATCCACCCAAAAAGTATATATTACTAAAAGGTTAAATAAAGATGCTACTTCTACTTCATCTGACTTTGATTTGGTCTGATTCATTCAATCATATTAAATTTTATTTTTAGCTTCAACAAAACTAGTTTATTTAGACATCACAACACAAAATGCATTTTTAGGTTACCTGAAACAAATAACATTTTATCCAAAAAAATCTATAAAAATGTTTCACTTGAATGTCTTCATGAATTTCAGAAACGCTTTGCAAGATTTTAATACGTTTAATTCGCATGCCTGAGAGAAAACTTGAAAATGATTACGCATAATGAATTTCAAAACAGGCCAATCACACGAATCCAGCAGAATTATTGTTCGCATTGAAAGATGCATGTTTTCCAGCTGCGTTCCCAGTCTGTGGTTTGTGCAACTGCTGGTTCTTTTCTGTAAGCCACAGGCTGTAGAGCGCCATAATCAGTTTAGCGCTTTAGCATTTCCTGGGAGACGCAGTCGTGTGTAGAACAGAATGTAAAGGCTCATTTACTGCGAATAAAACTGCTATGATTCCACATCCCCTCCCACCATTACGTGAATATCACTCTACTGTGGTAACCAATGAGGAAACTGCTGTTTTGACTGCTGTCTTGGCTCACAGAGATCCCATCAGTTGTTTACGCCCCTACGGTGTCTGGGTGGACATGGGTGATGAATGCTTTCAAAATACATGTCAAGGACTTGTTTTTGTATACAAACTGTACTCGCAGGTTCTCACCAGCAGGTTTTTACAAGCTGACAATGAATGATGATTTGGGATAAATATAGGTAGTACAACTCATATAGGTAGTTTTTTTTTTATCATTGTTAATATAAGCCATTTGTTGTTTAATTATTTTCCACCGAAAAAGGGAGTGGAACTATCAAAACGTTCCGTTTTAGAATCCCAATCAGACCAGTATGGCAACATTGGCTCAATTGCATGAGTTTACACTCTTCTAAAATTTCCAGCAGGGTGTTTTCACAGCAGTACCAAAGAAGAACCATTTTTGGTTCCCCAAAGAACCTTTCAATGAATAAAAGAACCGTTTTCCACTATAAAGAACCCTGCTGTGCAATAGAAGGATTCCATGGGTGTTAAAGGTTCTTCATGGAACCATCAATGCCAATTTTTAAGAGTGTAGTACAAATTAATTTTGCAGAGGATCAAACAGAAGTCTTAGAAGTCACAATTCTTTTTAATATAAAACACCTTTAAACGTCACGTCATGAAGAATCCAGAGAGAGCCTCCATAATTGCTTCCAAAGTGCGTTTTAGGAAAGACTCCAGCTTTACAGAACTAAGTTTTTAGTCCATCTCTTCATACAGGAAATGTAGAGAACATGCATCACAAACACATCTTACAAAGTCCAAAGGAAAAAAACAAACAAAACACAAATAAAAAGAACAAGAATGAACGAGTCTGGGGTTGAGTCAGTCTCCTTGATGCCAAATGGCACGTAGACAAACAGCCGTCTTGATGGGTGAAATTCATCAGACAGCTTTGCGGTTTGGGGTTGGAAAGGACAAAGCCCCTCCCTCTCTTAGATGGGTAGCTGAAGAAAGAGGAACGAGAATGTAGCGTAAGGGACGAGCAAATGACCAGTCAGATTCAGGTGGGAATGAAAATGTGAACTTGGTGTGCTTGTGTTTGTTGTGATTCCACTTTAACCGGAAATACATTAGGTTTTGTTCCATGCCGAGACTTAATTATGCATGTTTGTGAAAAACGATAAACAAATACACAAAAATACAGTTCGGTTTAATCTGTCTTTCTACTGGCTTTTATCGCAATCTTTCCATATATGAGTGGAAAGCTAGATCTCTTCTACCATCTCACAAAAAAAACCGTACGGCTTCGTACAGATGTTCATCCAAGTGAGAATGTCAGAGATCCGGCTAAATTCTAATTGGCGTCTTATAAAATCCTTTCTCAATTAACTAGCTCACATGAGAGTTGTGGGTCAGACCACAGATGCGACTGAGGTGACGGACGTCACCTTGTTGTCTTCCGCCCAAGGCTGTAAGTTCTGCAGGGCGTAAAGCGAGGAGTTGTGTAGGCAGAGAGGGTCTTGTTGGAGCGGCTGACTCAGGGTCTTCTGAAAGGCCTCCTGTTGGAGCTGCAGCATCAGACGGTTGGCTTGCTGTCGCTCAGCCTCTCTCTCCTCGGCGGTCTGCCTCCTGTCATCAGAGACGTATGATTGAAGTCAACATGATGTGCAGTGACAGAGACCCTTTTCAAATACAAAAGCGGATTATGTCAACTAACGTGTTTATCTGGTGCAGGTCCTAGGCTGGTTTTAATTACCTTGGGAGATCTGAGCTCTCCGCATACACAAAAGAGACGCCGTGCCTTTGTGAAAAATAACAATGTGTGCGTTATGAGTAAAGTCAGTTTGAATGAAACACGTGAATGTTAATGGTTCTGTACGTTTAATAATGCCTTGGATGTACACATGAGAAGCCTATTGGAGCTGTCGGCGTAAAGGTGTGAATATTATTATCTAACAGTACATGACAAAACAATGAATAAATGCTAGTTTATTGGTACGGGGAACTCATATGCACTTTGATAGATCAAATATGATTAATGCTTCTACCAGCTGCATTAACTTAAAGTGATAGTTCAATCAAAAATGAAAATTTTACCATCATTTACTCAACCTCATGTCATTTGTCTTGTTTTCCATTGCATGGAGAGAAAAAAAAAAACTGCATAAAGACAAATTTTTGGGGTGAACTGTCCTTTTAACATCACATTCACCAAAAGTTTATTACATTTGAATAAAGAAAAGTCTAACTTTACCCCTTTTCCATGGTTGGAAGGCACAGCTAGGAAGAAAATTAATCATTTCAATTAATTAGTTGATTTTATTTTATTTTATTGATTTTGTTTACTTATTTTTTGCAGTATTTTAAAGGAAAAATAGCATTTTTTATGAGATGCTTATTAGGGTAATTTGTCATTTAAATGCAAATATGTCTTCTTTTTTATTTTTTTAATAAATTAAATTACATTTGAACTGCAAATTACTTGTAATGCCCTTGTTTTGTTATTTTATCACATTTAAAATTATGGTAACACTTTACAATAAGGTGTCATTGGTTAACATTAATTAATGTATTAACTAACATAAACGAACATTGAACGACATTTATTACAGTATTCACTGATCTTTGTTGTTAATATTAGTTCATAAAAATACAGTTGTTCATTATTAGTTCATGTTAGTTCAGTGCATTAACTAATGTTAACAAATGACTCCTTATTGTAAAGTTTTACCATCATTTTAAATGTGGTAAAATTATAAAATAGGGCATTATAAGTAATTGGTAATTATTTAATTTATTTCAAGAAAAAAACTGACATATTTGCATTTAAATTACAAATTACCCTAATAAGCATCTCAAAAAAATATACTAAAAATATAAATAAAATCACCTAATTAATCAAAATGATTCATTTTCTTCCTAGCTGTGCCTTCCAACCATGGAAAGGGGGAAAAATAGACTTTTCTTTATTCAAATTAAATGCATTAAAATGCTATTTTTCCTTTAAAAATACTTTTATTGTTGCAAAAAATACTTGTGATTTTAATCATTCATTAGTAGATGCTGAAATTAATATTTACTAAGATTACTAAATGCTGTGGAAGTATCATTCATTCTTAGTTCATGTTAACTAATGTAGTTAACAAATGTTAACTGATGAACCTTATTGTAAAATGTTACCAAAATGATAAATGGTTCAGTGATCACTGTGCAAACAGAAACAGCTAGAAACAAATGAGTGCTGCATTTCACTCCAGGTTTTGTGATGTGTAATATTCGACTGTAGTCTGGAGACGTTTTGAGAATGAAGGATGTATTTGTGTGTCGATCGTACGGGTAACAAGCCTGTGATCAAATGAGCCAAGTGCAATCACATTACTGTGATGCATTTAGCTGTGACGTGTGGCTAATGGAGGTCGGGCGGCAGGTATGGAGCAACGATTTGGACCCTCATGGTGGACGGATTTTGTCATGGAGGATGAAGTCATTAGACTGTATGATTTCATGCATTCATGACATTTGAATTCATTTTGAAATAAATTGATTCCAGTGTTGCTACTGATAGTTTGGTTGCTGTCCAGCCGTGAGGTAATATTTACCAGAATTTCATTCCTAAGAGGCCATCTGAAAGCAAGTGACCGCGCTAATGAATGTTTCCCAGCAGCTTTCAGCAGATACAGATAATTGCTGAATTAAGTTGAGCTCCATAAATATTGATGAGTAGGCATACTGAAACAACCATAATAAATTTTTATTTGTTAAAGGCCATGACTCAGCTTCATTATAAATAAATCACCTTCAGCCAGCTCTCCTCTGCCTATTGCAGCCTGTTGGTAAAACCAAAGGTAAGTAAGCCTGCTCTTAATTAGATTGGGCACTTATTTGCTCCAAAAGAGCCAACAGCAAAAGGTTGAGTAGATTATGGAGAAAGGATGGACATGCTCTCAATTATTCAGAAGTATAGGTTCAGTACTGCATGGCCAGCAAGTTTCCACAGAGCCTTTTAAGAGCTTGAACGTTTATGCTTGGTCAAGGCAATTGGTGTCCAATGTAAAATAAATAAACAATAAAACGCAAACCACTGCAAATTTACACTAGTGTTTTTCCACTAGGCCCTAAATGCCCTCTGCACTTATGCTCATTTCTGACTAAATTAGCTGCTATTGGGAAATATATCTAATCAGGTATTGGCAACAAAAAATCATTTGAAAGCATTGGATTCAAATGTAATTTACATAGCCTAATTAATATATCTTATATATAGGCCTATATAGCTATAGCCTTTATTGTCGATTCTTGACCGCGAAAATAATACATTTTAAATCGTATATATTTTCACTCACCTCCATTTTGTTCTTCTGTTTTGAAACCAGGTTTTGACCTGAGCGTCTGTCATCTTCAAGGCTTTGGCGAGCGTGGCGCGCTCCGCGGACGCCAGATACTTCTGCCGGTGGAAGCGTTTCTCCAGCTCACAGATCTGTACGCGGCTGAACGACGTGCGGGGCTTTTTCCGTTTCGGTGGAGTTCGGTTCTGGTACGGATGACCGATCCGCCGTGTCACGGAGAATGGTGAAAGAGCAGCTGAAAAAACAGGATTTAGGCGTGAGTGTGGGTGAAAAATATTTGCATTCAGTAACACTGAAAATAATAGGCATAACATTCACGAAGAGCCATTAAATAATGCTTTAAATAGAATAATATAATTCGGAAATTTGTACCAAAATCATGTTATAGCTATAGGCTACACAAGATGATTTCTGAAAAAAAAAGAATGTTGTTGCAAAGATTTCATTTTCAATGTCTTGTATTTTTGGCATCAGGTAGACCGTAATAACAGTTAAAGTAAATTCTTGGTCATTAGGGCAGAAACAAACAACTCCATGAGGGTTATTTCTGATGCGAGGGTATACATGTGTATATTTTGGAATATGTGACCATGGACCACAAAACCAGTCTTATGCTGCACGGGTATATTTGTAGCAATAGCCAAAAATACATCGGATGGGTTAAATATATCGATTTTTCTTTTATGTCAAAAATCATTAGGATATTAAGTAAAGATCATGTTCCATAAAGATATTTTGTAAATTTCCTACCGTAAATATACCAAAACGTAGTTTTTGATTACTAATATACATTGCTATGAACTTCATTTGGACAAGTTTAAAGGCGATTGTCTTTTGATTTTTTTTTTTTTTGTGGCGGCACCCTCAGATTCCAGATTTTCAAATAGTTGCATCTCGAACAAATATTGTCCTTTCCTAACAAACCATACATCAACGGAAAGCTTATCTATTCAGCTTTCGTATGATGTATAAATCTCAATTTCGAAAAATGTACACTTATGACTGGTTTTGTGGTCCAGGGTCACATATGTATTTGATTTAATAAATAAGTTAATCAAAATGAATAATATTGATGGCGCGATATTTCGACGCGCATTTAGAACCTGAAATATGTTTTAAACAATACACTAACGGGTCTCTCTTTATATTAGGTGGCCTTAACTACTATGTAATTACTTTTAAAATAATTGAATTAATTTAATACAATGCACTTATTGTGTACATACATGTTTTTATATGTACATGTTTGTATTTACATTTGTAAAAAATACCTACATGTAACTACATCTGTAATTATTTTTTATAATTACATTTTATAGTTACACTGTTGACCTATCCCTTACACCTTAACCCACCATTTACCTACCCATGCCACCAAACCTGTCCTTAACCTTACCCGTATTCCACCTCAATAGCAGCAAAAGTGTTTTGCAATACAATATGAACACAATAAGTGCACTGTACTTATTTATTTAGGCTATGCAAGTGCACAGTAGTTAAGGCAATAATATAAAGTGAGACTTTTTTGTGATTTGTATTTGTGATTCGTATTCCTGAACGGAACAAAGTGTTCGTTTAGCGAATTGTTGCTATTACCTCAGTCAAACGCGAATTTTGTTATTGAGCGTATATTTTAAGCGTAAAAAAGGGTGATGTCCATCACCCTTAACCTTAGCACATACATGGACAAATTGTATTTCAGGTTTATATCACAAAAAGTGCTAGCAGCAGTTGAACTCATACTCATTTCTCATTCAGCCCTTCTGTATTGTTTATCCATTATTCATGGTTTTACAACAGAGGTCTTGATTGTTGCATTCAGAATTCTTTGTATCTTTTTGAATTTCTTTCACCTTTCCCCTCCTTCCTGTTTTTTCGTCCCCCTTTCTTTCTTTGTAGAAGCAGCTGTGAATAACTGATGTGAACGCTTTGGCACCTCTACTAGATGCATGTGAGCCTGCCTTGACGCTATGTGACTTTAAAAGTACATAAGGATTAAAGCAAATAACTTTGCTAAGAGTATATGAGGACTATATCAACCTGTGTTTTGTAAAACTATGTTTCCGAAACAAAGTTTTGGAGTCCTTATCCAGCCCACAAACGATTCATAGACAAGGTGAAACCTTTCAACTAAAGGGTAACAAACTGGAATGCAGTCAAGGCCTCTTAATGGTGGTTAGGAGTCTAACCATCATGATATTTTGGTGACAGTGTTTGCTGTCCTAATGTGTTAGGCAGGACAGTGTTTGTGCACCTGAATGAAACAGAACACTTCATAAATTAACCACCTCACCCTTTGCTATTTATTGTGCACAATGGTGTTAATTCACAGTTAATTAGCAGTTTGTGGCAAACTGTCATCACTATTTGGTTAATACAAATAAGTATGTACACATGCAAAATTAAGAGGACCAAATGTAATATAAGAATCAGTCACTGGAAAAACTCATGTGTCAGCCACTAATATGAATTGTGCCCCTCACATATGGTAGTTACATCCTGAATATAAATGTCTGTTATTATATACTAATAACATATGATTTGTGCCTAATATGTTCTGCAAAACTATAAATTAAAAAAATAATGTTTTTGCTGTGTATTAAACAGATGTAATTTTGTTGAAAATAAAACGTAAAACAGAGAAATTAGCAAAATATTATATTGCATGATTTATATATACAGTATCTTCAGTAGTTTGACCATTTTAAAATGAGAAAATGAAATTAAGGAAATGGACCAGAACAAAAAAATAACTGGAAAACGCTCCACACTTAACTGTGTAAAAACCTGTTTTAAATTGAGTATACCAATAGAGTGACCTTCGCTCAGTGTTTTTTGTCGCTGAACTTGGGTTTTGAAATGGTTGGCTAGTCACGTGTGAAGACAGAGAGCCAGTTTTCTGTTTGGCAGGTTGGAGTTCATGATAATACCATGTTAGAGATCTGTAAATGTCTGTTCTTGGCTACTCAACTACATTCATTCACGTCTTCGTGTAATTCAAGATTCGTCGGTGGCCCTCAGAAGAACTTCTCAACAGTTCACACTAGTCACGCTGGGATTCCTCCAGGTCTGACATGAGGTCAGCCTGACATTGAATCTGTTTTGGACAACCTCAGAGATGCAACTTAATTTTATCATTGTAACTGAAAGTTAAAAAAAAAAAAAGTGTCATGATTTTATTTATTTAGATATTTTATTTTGATCTAATGCAGAGATCATTAGTTTATTTGTCAGATTTTATTAGACAAGCAAGTAAAAAGGCTTCTGATTGGATTAAGCGTATAGACTCTTCATTCCTTTGCGTAATTAGATTTGATTGCTTTTAATTAAAGCGCTGATCTTGAGTGACAGGCGGCACGCGTCATCATCACTTAAGCACAAGGGTAATGATTCTAAAACGTTTGACATCGAAATTCTAAAGAGTAATTAATGAATTTGTCTTTTTTAAATATGTTAAATGATACGCTTAGTTTACGCCTCCGTAGTTACGGTGGATTTTTTTTTCGACGTGATCACACCTTTCTTTCTTTGCTATTATAAGTCAGGTGTGCAGATTGCAGAACGAACTAATAACACATTTCCCAGAAACACTCCTCCGCAGATACATATGTGGGTCAAATGGAAACAAAAACAATCCCCGTATTCCGTCTCGACAGCGGAGGGAATTCTAAATGATAAGTCTGTGTAATAAAATTTATGGTGAGCACATCAAAAAATCAAAGCTTGCCTTAGAGAATATGCGGCCAGTAATAAAATCAGTTATACGTGATATCACCTTCATGCGACAGCGCCTGCCTTTCCCATTGCGCATATTACCTTTGTAGAAATCTAATAAATATACATGTAATGGATTCAAAGCGCGATATTGAAATATAACATGGGCATTTGTCGCTATTTACGCGCACTGAGGCAAAACAGAATGTGCCTTTAAATTTCCCCTCATGCTGGGAATTGAAATATCGAATAAAATAAAATAATTGTCAGGAAAAGCCATAAACCGTCCGCTCGAGAGGCTCGTCCTCCCTTCAGACACTGTCACCATGGCTACACCGCCTCGTCTCAGTTTCATAATCATTTGTATTTATGGGTGGGAAAGATCATTATTGTCATTTCAGATAGAGGGGCATCCACATGCAATTTCATTTTCCAATTTCTCCAAGGGCAGTGATATCAGATTACGACCATCACCTGCCCCTTGTTGTGATGCAGCTGGACCCAACAGCCCCCACCAGCAGCCGTAATACAAATAAATTTACCTATTGATGAATATACTGTTATGCGAATCAGTGCAAGCGACTGAGTCTTCTAGAGCAAGCGCCGAAACAAATACAGACCGTTTGAGTTGCGTTTTTCTAGTCAGTGCCAATTCTGGTATTTGAAAATGGTCATTTATAATATTTATTTTAATTCCAGAATTGTGTATATATATATATATATATATATATATATATATATAATTGTCACCAGTGCTGTTAACATGAACAGAAAAGCCTTGCATAAAGGCCGTTACAATCACCGGGGCACCTGTGTTTATTGACTGGAGGGCGGCTGATCTGTTTATGCATTTCTGGATTTTTATAAACTTGCAAACTGCCAAGGAGTCAATTAACAAAAAAACATGTGGTATAGCCTTTCATCGCTTCCCAATCTGGCATGATATGTCCGGACTGCAGTGCATATCGAGTCTCAGGCCTGTCCGTGCACCTATACGCGCCGTGACACTTGTGGTGAAATGCAGACATGCAATTCAAGCTGACGGAGAAAATAGTTGGAAAAAGAGAAACCTATTTCAGACAGGCATCGTGACTTGTGCATTATGCCTAATAAGTGGCTCTGGTTCCTTTCGATTACTGGGTGAAAGGCAGGAAAATGAATTGTAATGCTTACAGTACTTTTATAGATTGTAATGCTAGAATAATTTAATATAAATATCACGAAATTGAAAAGTCTTAGAGGTGTTTGATGCAAATTCAGATTGTTTTTTCGTCGGTTTAATTAATTTTCTTTATATGTGTAAGTATATTTATTTTTGTTTATATTTCATAATGTTTATACTTAATTGTACAGTATTACATACATATAATTTCGTTTAAAAATCTGAAATATGTTCTGCGTTACCTTGCATCCAGCGCCATTCAAAGGCACGGAAGAGATAAAATATAATAAACGAGTGGCCCAAAGTGACTATGAGTAAAATTGATAAGCATATTTACAAAAGAGCTTTTGCAGTTGACATATCATTCTCTCATTTGAATAATTAATGAGAATAGAGCGGAATTCTGAATATTTAATGCGCCGAAATCCATATTCTTCTTCATTTTCATCTCACTATGAGTGACGTCATTTGAAGACGCGAACTGACCAAATGGAAAACGGAGGAGGATGTTACGGCTACAGGCGAGACGCAAATAACGTGATGCATGCATATATTTTCTTATTCATTATTTGGAATTTATTTAATACAATATACATTAAAACGTATATATTAAAAGAGCATTCATATAATAACATATTATAGTTGTTTCATTTTCTGTGGTCATGGACAGGCCAGGCTATTATTTTAGAAACACATTCTTTTTTTTTCTTTTTTTTTTCTTTTTTTTGTCCCACTTGGAAATGGTATCCAAAATCGTCCTCTGTTGGATCTCTATTGGTATTACGTTTTGCGTAGATTAAAACGATTTGTCAACATGCCATTACGCATCACTACTGGCTGTGACAACATTTAGCTCCCTGCAACCACTGTATCATAATTCATTTGTCCTAAAGGCCCAGAGAGACAGTAGCTCAAGAACATAGACGTGACTTGGTGTCATAAAACCATTCCACAAGAAACTGTGATTTTGAAAGCCACTGTGTTTTTATGACCAATACACGCCGTATAATATCCACAGGCCGAGATGACGTTAGCTCTACTGTGCGCCTGAGTTCAATGCAACATCATGGCCTCTCTAAAAAATGAATTATTGTTCTGGTTTAAAAGACTGTCTAGTGTTACTCCTCAATTTTCAGATGTTTCGAGGGGTAAAGCTTGTCGAGTGTTTAAATGATTTCCGACGTTAATTCAAGCACAATGTAGACATGTTAGACATCAGTTTTTTTAGCAGAGGAAAGAAAAGGAAAAACGTCAACTTAAATATAAACACCTAATAATGGCAATAAGATATAACCCTCCAGACTAAAACAAAAACATTTATTTTAGAATAAAACCCATTTGGCTTTAAAAAAAACAAAACAAAAAATATTATAATCGTAAAAATTATATAGGCCTATTAAATATCTCTTCATATACAAAATTATTATATTACTGCATTTAAACGTGAATGTTACATTTCAGTAGTAAAATGAATTGCTTGTTGTATTCCTTTTTTGTAAGTTGCTTTGGTTAAAAACTTCTCCTAAATAAATAAATGTAAATGTAAATGTAAAAGACCGTAGTACAATAAAATACAATTTCTTTAAGAAACGGCACAGAGTCAAAAATATTTCAGTAAAAATAAAATAACAGTATTTATTCTTGCGATCTTGAGACTTACTTTTCTATTTTAAAAGTAACAGTGCAAGTACTACGTGCAAGTAATTTTGATACAAAAATGCAGTAGCAGTTTATTTTATTATTATTGTTTTATGTATTTATTTTTGTAAGTTTGTTTAGCGAAATTCATTATGAAATGTATTCTGCTATGATGTATGTATTCTGAGAATGTTGTTTTTAATTTATAGATTTTAATTTAATCAGCATTTTATTAAAATCTCTTTGTGTAAAAAAAAAAAATCCCGTTCCGAGCTAATGAACCAATTTTCTCATTGTTAGCAGATAACGTTGACCTGAATAGTCCGTCTTTGTTGATGTTGGTCATAATTATACCCGTTTTTCAAACATAAGCAAACCTGTAAAGCTGCCCACTTTGGGCAGTGCTGTCAATATTTTCAAGTCTTACCGGTCAGCCGATCTTTTGCAAATCTTCTGCTGCTCTCCATCCAGGGGAACGTAAAGCTGGCTGGGCTGCCCATGCTGGGTACCGTGGGCACGGTGGGTATCCCTGCACCGATACCCGGTGGATGGGCAGAAGTCGGCGGGTGAGGTGCCGGTGGCATGGGTCTGTGGGCCGGGACGCGGATAACACCACCTGCGTTCCCTGAGTTCACGTTAACGTTCATATTCATGCTCACATTCATGTTCATGTTTACGTTGTAGGAACCTGCCAGTCCCGCAGCCATCGAACAGGCCGGATTGTACACGCTGTTGTAGCCGTTGGCATAGACGTTCGGTGCGAGCGCGTAGTCCGGGTCGCCGTTTCGGCTCGGCAGCATGCAACTACTCGGCTGGTCCGAGCCATTGAGAATCTGGTCTATTCCAAAGCTGATGGGTTCGTGCTGCTGGTGGGTCTGGTTCACCTCTTCGATCCCCGTGTGCTCCATCGTCGCGGTTCTTTCTGTTACACACAGCTTGGAAGGTTGCGATGTTTAATTCCTAAAACTTCAACGCAACACGATTTATTCCCAAAGGTACAGATTTTTTTTTTAACAAACAAATATTCTTCCTTGAAGTGCTCAGAGCCCATGCAATTTTAAATCGCTGCCATACAGAAAAACAGAAATCACATTGACTCCTTCACGCATAATTCAGCATTATCCAACACTTTCTTGCATTGCGTCTGGCTCTTTTTCAGTTCCATGATGATGGCTAAAAAGCAGCTCGGCAGTAGAAAGGGCTCCGCGCTTGCTGTTAAAATCCCGAAGTGATGAGTTGCCAAGTTGTAGCAAACAAACCTGACGCGTTTCTGGAGTGGTGCTGTACCTCAGAAAGGCGCACGGCCCAGACTTCAGCTCATCACTGTTATCTAAAGTGAAGTGTTAACTGTCCGATACGTGCATATTAATTGTCGTGAGCTGAAAATGTCCTGTTCACGCTCCTCTCGAAGTGATTTCGAGCAGGTGAGACAAACCCCTTCTGCCCAAACTCTGTCACTCGCCTCTCCATTGGCTCTTGCGCACTTCTGTGGAGACAATGCCTCGCGCCCGCACCCCTCTCTTAAAGAACCCGCTTCTGTTTTTCACCAGGGCAGTTGTGTTGTAGCTCCCGTTGAAAAATAAAATGTTTCATGTTTCTAGAATACCGAGCGATGTAGTGGAATTATTAAAAAATGTTGTTGACATAAGTAGTTTTAAATAATCCTTAACTATTCTGGATTTTCTTTTATATATAAGAATAAGCAGTGAAGCTTTTTGTGTGTTTGTGCGTTTTAAAAACATTAATATTTTGGAGAAAAGAAAAACATTTGTATGCCAAATTAAAGTCAGTGTGGTGTAACCCGCAGGAAGCCATTTTGTTGTCATGTGACAGGAAAAAAACAACTGTCACGACTGAGTCAAGGTCAATTTTATCACATAAAAATCACATTTTGACCTTTTTATAAAAAGTCATATTGATAAACGTAATATTTATTTAATATCTATTTTGTTTTTGAAACGTTTTTGTATTATACAGCTTACCACAAAGTTCTTTTCAAGGTGCAAGTTATTTTATTATGTTTTATTTGATGCTTACGCTTATTTATTTTTTTTTTTACTTAATTTATTTTACAGCTTTTTTTAGTCATTACAATCAAACACTTTTAGAATATAGTATGGAGACAAATCACCTGGGAATTCACCTTAACTGACTCTTCTAAAAAAGCGAATTGTCAAGTTAAAATACACGAAATTTGAGCAGGAATACTATTGACATTAGGTTGTAATAATACTAATAATTAAAAGCAAGCTTCGTCATTTATTTAATGTTCATTTAATGTTGAGAAAGATAACGCATCAAAATGACTTGTAACCCACAGGGTTGATGCTGTTAATTATCGCATGGAATAAAGGCCAAAATGTTTAGATCAACTGAGAAAAAAGCTCTTCAGGTTTTGTCAAGGGTACAGAAACATGCAGCTCTACACATGGCAATGCGTTTGCTTAATCAAATGAAACTGAATTTCATTGAAGTGCACTAGCCTTTGGGTGCGTAAAATAAAGGGTGAAGCCAGAGAAGCATCAGTTGCCTTTAGTGATGCAGAAGCCAGTGTGATTGGCGCAAATAATTTAACCTTTTTTCGCCCGAAGCTACAGTGGAAGATTCTCCGCTTTCAATTCAATAAAAATGAAAAATGGCGCATAATAAAACCTGAAAGCAAGGAAAACGAATTTAATATATCATCGTTTTATTACGTACTTATTTCAGCTTTCGCACGAATAAAAATATTTCTCCGCAGCACAAAGTGGCTAGAGGGAAGCATAAAAATCAATTTTCTGAATACAAAGCTGTATCAATAATAAGCGCTCTTGTGTGTGTCTCAATAGCAGAAAAACATGTTGT